>SJXQ01011242.1:0-37559 GCA_006408695.1 Aepyceros melampus
TGAACCAGCTAGGTAGACTAGTAGCCTTTTAGAGTCAAAAGATTATGTAATAAAAGTGACAGCAAGCTTAACCAATCCTCACCTGGAATACTGAGGCAAGCCTTCCCCAGTGCATGTCTGCCTGAACATTTTCTCTTTTAATAGGAACGATATCATCAGTAGGTCTATAGTAACTTTATTTGAAAACACATTTGTCTCTTGGAATACATATACACTCACATAGTAAATACATACACACTCACATAGTACCTGAGCCATATTTATCATAGAAAGGAGAGGAATTCACTATTCACATACATTCATTTTTATCATATAGTATTTTTAACATATTTATTTTTATCATACAGCATTTTTAACTCTTTAGAATCCTATATAATATGCTTTTCTCTTTATGATTTTAATGAATCTATGCAGACAATAGTTCCAAATAAGTAAAGGAGTATGTCAAGGCTGTATATTGTCACACTGCTTATTTATCTGTAGAGTACATCATGAGAAATGCTGGGCTGGAGGAAGCACAATCTGGAACTGAGATTGCCGGGAGAAACATCAATAACCTCAGATATGCAGATGACACCACCCTTATGGCAGAAAGGGAAGAACTAAAGAGCCTCCTGATGAAAGTGAAAGAGGAGAGTGAAAAAATTGGCTTAAAGCTCAACATTCAGAAAACTAATATCATGGCATCCAGTCCCATCACTTCATGGCAAATAGATGGGGAAACAGTGGAAACAGTGGCTGACTTTATTTTTCTCTGCTCCAAAATCACTGTAGATGGTGATTGCAGCCATGAAATTAAAAGATGCTTACTCCTTGGAAGGAAAGTTATGACCAACCTGGACAGCATATTAAAAAGCAGAGACATTACTTTATCAACAGAAGTCCATCTAGTCAAAGCTATGGTTTTTCCTGTGGTCATGTATGGGTGTGAGAGTTGGACTATAAAGAAAGCTGAGTGTCAAGAATTGATGCTTTTGAACTGTGGTGTTGGAGAAGACTCTTGAGAGTCCCTTGGACTGCAAGGAGATCCAACCAGTCCATTCTAAAGGAGATCAGTCCTGGGTGTTCATTGGAAGGACTGATGCTGAAGCTGAAGCTCCAATACTTTGGTCACCTCATGCAAAGAGCTGACTCCTTGGAAAAGACCCTGATGCTGGGAGGGATTGGGGGCAGGAGGAGAAGGGGACGACCGAGGATGAGATGGCTGGATGGCATCACGGACTCAATGGACGTGAGTCTGAGTGAACTGCGGGAGTTGGTGATGGACAGGGAGGCCTGGCGTGCTGCGATTCATGGGGTCCCAAAGAGGAGGAGAAGGGGATGACAGAGGATGAGATGGTTGGATGGCATCATCTACTCAATGGACATGGGTTTGGGTGGGCTCCGGTAGCTGATGATGGACAGAGAAGCTTGGCATGCTGCGGTTCATGAAGTCGCAAGAGTCGGACACAACTGAGTGACTGAACTGAACTGATGCAGACATATATAAGTATACATGTAAGATGAAGCTATTAAATATATCATAGTACTGCATTGGCCAAGAAATTAGTTGGGTTTTTCTGTAACATCTTACTGAAAAACCCAAGTGGACTATTTTTGCCAACCCAATATATTATGATAGTTACAGATTGCTAAGATATAAATTGTTTCTGGATGAAATTCCTTTGTCATCCCATAACATTTCAGATTTTACTTAAAAAATAAAAATCATCATATTAGGAAATCAGAAATCAATATTAAGACAAATAACATGTAAAATAAAGGTGGATGTTTTCTCGTAATTCTTAGTGATTTTTATAGAGGAGACTGATTTGTCATTAGAATCAAGCCCTCCAATGACACCCATCTTTCCATGTTCATCTCTGTCACTGAAGTTGAGGACCGGTGCTAGAAAACTGTGACAGGAACATATTCTGGCTTTCTTGGAATCTCTTGTGCGTTTTTACATACCCACCCTCTAATATACAGGCACACTTGCTTCAGTTCTCATGGACTCACTCCTGCAGACAGATTCGCTCCTATTTAGAGCTAATCACAAAAGTACTTGGATTCAGAGGCAACTTACGATAAACTAATTTCCTGCCTCAGACTTTCTTTATTAAAAAATTGATCTATTCCATTTGTCTCTCCGATTTAATCTATGGCATCAATCAAAGGAAAGATTTGTACAAATATACATATAAGTGGGTGGTTCTACTCAGCTGTAAAGATAAAACAATTGTTACCCTTCCCCATCCTTAATTGTATTTCACCCTGAACCAACCTGAATTATAACTGAGAAACTGGAAAAGTTACAATTGGCTTTACTTGCTCATTCAGCTGTTATTCTTCTCAAAATCTGAACCTTCCCACAAATCCTCAGAGGCAATACAATTTTTTATTTTAATGAATTCACTTGCACCCCACTGAGAATTAATTGCTTTGGAAGCAACCCAATGGTCTGACATGCTGAGAGGCCCACGGTAGTTTTTCTTTTTTTTCTAATAAAGAACTCTAAGGAATTAACCAACCTCTGATCAGGTATAATATCTACTTCTATTATTCCTTTCTAGCTCTGTGTCTCTGCTCTACCTTTCTCTATTTACACACAGACACACACAGACACAGACACAGACACACTCACACACACACACACACCCCACACGAGAGGACTGTGAGATCCCAGGTATTACTGACAAAACTTCAACTCCTTGTTATATAATATAAATACAACTGGAGGAGTGTGTGGCGTATAAATCTACAGGTCAACTCTCTACAGTCACTTTTCCTTTGTGTAGAAAACAAGCAAAAAATTGCTCTTTGTGAGGATTTATTGGGTGTTAAAATCTACAACAAAATTGGAATTTGCCATACTAAATCATTTTGTGATTCCAATATGGGGCTATAATCCCTACTTGACTTACTTTACTAATTTATTAATCAAAAGATATTTATTCAACAGCTATTGTATTCGCCCCCAAATTTGAAGCTGTAGTTGGAGATTTACTCCAGAAAGGTAGCATGTATTAGAGCATAGAGCTATTATAGACATAGATAACTCACATGACATACAGGAAGTGGTGTATAGACTGCAAGAAACAGCACCGTGAAAATGTTGGTTGAATTCTATGCAAATACTACTTTCTAAAAAATTATTATTTATACTGCTTAAATTCCTTAATTGTCTTGATAAAGAGGAGAGCTACTGAGGCAAAGTTAATGTTTGTAAGGGACACATAATAAATAGGGAGCAATTAGAAAGAGAAATAACTGAAATAGGGTTCTAAGTTATAAGTTTTGCATTTCATTGTAAAATTCACATCACCAGTTCTTTGCAACCCAGCCAGAAAAGGGAGAAAAGAAATGACTTGCCAAATTATTGCTATGGAATTAATAAGAAAAACATTATTTATATTATTTATCACAATGTTTTTCTTTTATGGAATTCTAAAAGATATTTTAGCATTTTAGTAAAAAAAAACTTTGAAAAATAAAAAGATTTAGACATTCCTAATGAGAGGAATGCCTTCTTCAATTCTTAATGCAGTCTTAAAATGAGAGGAAATATTCTTCTGAGGTTTCTACTTCTAGTCAAGATGGAGTGAAAGGAAGAGATTTGACATCCTTCTAAAATTTTTTTTTAAAGTGGAAAAAAATCCTCTAAAATCATAGATTCATTGGGCAACAGGCAACAAAATATAGTGATTCTTGAGAGAGGTGAAACAGATGAAGACAGCTGTATGATTGTCGCATCTTGCTCTCTGAGGTACAGGAAGAGGACATACAGGCAAGACATGCCTTAATTGTGGAGATAGACCTGGAAATCTAGAAAGGTGCCTCAACAATACAGGAACTGAGAATTTCCAGATGTTCAAGATGTTCAAGCTGGATTTTAAAAAGGCAGAGGAACCAGAGATCAAATTGCCAACATCTATTGGAGCATAGAAAAAGCAAGAGAATTCCAGAAAAACATCTATTTCTGCTTTATTGACTATGCCAAAGCCTTTGACTGTGAGGATCACAGCAAACTGTGGAAAATTTTTAAACAGATGGGAATGACAGGCCACCTTACCTGCCTCCTGAGAAATCTGTATGCAGGTCAAGAAGCAACAGTTAGAACCAGACATGGAACAAAGGACTGGTTCAAAATTGGGAAAGGACTGTATCAGGGCTGTGTGTTGTCACCCTGCTTATTTAATGAATATGCAGAGTACATCATGCAAAAAGCTGGGATGGATGAAGCACAAGCTGGAATCAAGATTGCTGGGAGAAATATCACCAACTTCACCTATGCGGATGATACCACTCTAATGGCAGAAACTGAAGAGGAACTGAAAAGTCTCTTGATGAGAGTGAGAGAGGACAGTGAGGAAGGTGGCTTAAAACTCAACATTCATAAAACTAGGATCACAGCATCCAGTCCCGTCACTTCATGGCCAGGAGATGGGGACAAAGCGGAAGCAGTGACAGACTTTACTTTTGGGGCTCCAAAATCCCTGCGGGAATAAAATTAAAAGACGGTTGCTCTTGGAAGAAAAGCTATGATAAACCTACATAGTGTATTCAAAAACAGAGACATCAATTTGCTGACAAAGCTCTGTCTAGGCTGTTATGGTTTTCCCATTAATCATGTGCAGATGTGAGAGTTGGACCATAAAGAAGGTGGAGAGCTGAAGAATTGATGCTTTTAAGTTACGATACTGGAGAAGACTCTTGAGAGTCCCTAGACTGCTAGGAAATCAGACCAGTCCATCCTAAAAGAAATCAGCCCTGAATATTCATTGGAAGGACTGATGCTGAAGCTGGAGCTCCAATACTTTGGCCACCTGATGTGGAGAGACAACTCATTTGTAAAGACCCTGATGCTGGGGAAAATTTAGGACAGGAGAAGAAGGGAATGACAGAGGATGAGATAGCTGGATAGCATCATCAACTCAAAAGGCATGAGTCTGAGCAGGCACAGGAGATGGTGAAGGATAGGGACCCCTGGAGTGCTACCATCCATGGGGTGGCATACATGACTTTGTGAATGAAAAATGATAACAAATATTTCCTGTTCTGACTTAAAATTCTTACATCAAGAACCAAAAGGATAAAATTTTGGTGCTGATCAAGATGGAATAACCGCTTTCCTGAGAAAAGCTCATGAGTATTTATAGAAACACAAAATATTTCCCACACCCAGCAAATGTGTGTTTTAATGTCTGATATCTGATAAAAAATTACCAGGTGTGTGAACTGTGGTGGTAAATCGGACTTCAGTTGTGGAAAAGCATGCATAGGGGCCAAAGTAACAATGCCTGAGCATTTTCAAGTTTGTTTCAAGAAAAGTACAGAATCCACTAAGAACATTGAATGAGTACATGCCACAACTGAAAGCTGGTTCCCAGCAGTTTTGCAGAAGCAAGATCCAGTGGTTCTTCCCCTACAGGGTGTATAGAATGTTTTCTCCCCTACAGGAAACCACCACCTTCTTCACAGGACACCTAGGATCCAAGGTGTTAATGGACCTCGGATAAAATGTTAGCTTGGATTTCACACAACCTCCGGCCAAGATCTTGCTATGTGACCGGTTTTTACCATTGAGAATCTTGTCAAAACAATATACAAGCTATCAACCATGATTTTATCATCAAATAATACGGCTGTGCTAGTTGAGACAAACAAAACCACTCAGTCTTGAGTCTGACCCAGAGTTATAAAACAATACTGTTTAATCATACATTTCATGCTCTGTCCAGGAATTACTATTAGACCAAAATACACCTCTTCAGGCAGTTTCCAGGTCCTCTAGAATAAACTGATTTAATGCTTTCACCATGCAAAGAAAGGAAATCACTATTGATGAGGAGGAGAAAAATCAATCTATCTAAAAAGTCTAGAGTTTGATAGAGATTATGTCATTTTTAGACAAGCACATGAAAACAATTATTCTAACTATCCCATTTGTTCCCTACACATCTATTAGAACAGCTTGAAATTAAAAAAAAAAGTGACAATTCCAAATGCTGGTGAGAATGTGGAGAAACTAGATGACTCATATACTGCTGTTGGGGATGTAAAATGTTACACTGGAAAGTTATTTGGTGGTTTCTTAAAAGCTAAATAAATACAAACTTATCATGTGCCCCTGATAGCTCAGTTGTTAAAGAATCAAGCTGCAATGCGGGCAACACTGGTTCAATTCCTGGATTGGGAAGATCCCCTGGAGCAGGGAAAGGCTACCCACTCCAGTCCTCTGGGCTGGAGAATTCCATGGACTGTGTGGTCCATGGGGTCACAAAGCGTCGGACACAACTGAGCAGCTTTCATTTTCACCACCGCGTGCTGGGGAATTGCACTCCTGGGCATTTATCCTATAGTAATGACGGTTTGTGTCCACTCAAAAACGTATCCCAAGTTGTGCAGCATAGCAGACTTATTTATAATAACACTAAACTAGAAATGAATGAAGCAATATCCTATATTAAGTGATTAGTGACACAATCTGATACATCCATTAAGGGCTCATCTCTTCTAGTCCAAAGAGCTTTCTATCATATCTTGCAATACCAGTATTGTTAGGCAAAAACTGCTAATTAAAAAAAAAAAAAATGAAGTTTTCTTTAAAAGTGCCAGCTACTTGATTTGTCTCTATTTGGGGAGAAATAATCATGTTATATTAGAACAGATGACAAGAAGCACAGATGTTGAAAAATATACAGACCTGTGCCTGGAAGACATGCGTTCATTACATGGTTCTGCTATGAGTTTCACTGTGCAAATTGGTTAATCTCTCCCAGGTTCATATTCCTCAATGAGAAGATGATAAAAATGACAGCTCCCAGAAAAGGTGTTGTGCAACGAAAGCAGTTTAAATGCAAACCTTTATTGAGGGCCAAATATATAAGCATTCAGTTAAGATATTTTCCCCACCCAAATGCATATTCGTTTTATGGATGTTATATAAGGAACAGTTCAGAGCATGGAGTCAGATTTAAAAGAAACTTGGGCTAGAATTCAAATGGCTTCTACTACCAGTCGTGTGAACTTGGGATATTTAGGTTGAGCTTCAATGTTTTCAACTCTGGAAAAAATTCATAAATTGTACCACAGATTTTAGTGTTCAGTTAATGACAGGATGATATATTATAAGCATACTCTAAACATTAAATCTAAACACTTTAAACACTGAATCTTCAATGCCTTTACCAAGTCTCTTTACTTAGACACATGGCAGTTTGGATTAAAAGTCAATCAATCTTTGTTGTTTTTGAATTAGAAATAATGCCTCCATAACATTCTAAGCAAAGTAAAGTAATTGGAATCACTTGAAGTGGGAAATAATTTCTTCCTAATTTAAGATTTTCATTTTTGAGTGGATATAGGAAAGAATTTTAGCTAGAGGATTTCACCTAGACTGTCTCCCAGATTTACATGCTCAGTTTGTATTTGACATATGTATGTAAGTAAATATAACTCTTGTGTGAAGATTCTGAAGACACCTGTCCTGAAGTTGTAAATCATAGTGAAATACTTCATGATCTGGGCCTTCTAAAATGCATTCTCAGAGAAGTACTGGAAGTCTTAGCACAGTATTTATATTTCCTAAATTGCTATCAAGTTTTCTCTTAGTAACTGAAGTGAAAAAATTAGAATTAAATATGAAAACCACCCAAGTATCCACATGAACATTGACAGAAGCAAAAAAATTATAAATATAGAATACAAAAAATAAAATAATACATAACACACGTACATATTTATGCTCTTTAGTTGAAAGATTGATCATCTTTACTTCCAATAGCATTGTTACTGAGTTGTTGCATAAAAGGCAAAATTAATAAAGGGTTAAACATAAAGTGATTTGTTTTTCAAATATACTTTTTTCAGTATACAAATAACATTAAAGAGAAGGAAAAGCATTTTTAAATTGCCTAATATGATTAGATTTGCATACTGACAAATTCCATGTGCAAAGTTTTAATGCCTGTGTGGAATGTTAAACTCCTCAGATCAAATAAATCACAGTAGCTTTTCTCTTTATTTATCCAATGTTTATTTTTTTACATAACTTTGCCAGGTGGCTTAGTTGATAAAGAACCTGCCTGCCAATGCAACAGGCATAAGAGAAGTGGCTTTGACCCCTGGGTCAGAAAGATCCCTTGGATGAGGAAGTGGCAATCTGCTCCAGAATTCTTGCCTGGAGAATCCCAGGGACACAGGAGCCTGGTGGGCTACAGTTCATAGGGTCACACAGTGTTGGACACGACTGAAGTGACTGAACACAAACAGGAGAGGGTTAATTTGCTTCCCCATTTAACTTCCATTTTTGGAATTGGGAAAATCTATGCACTTCTTCAGTTGGTCCTTATGAATAAAGGAAGGTAATGTAACAAAGAAGCAAAAAATATCAGAAAGATACAATTCTATACTGAATTTAAGCTAAAAGTAACACCACATTTTTAATCTCTGGCAAAGACAGAGTGAGTTTTGAAAATTAAAATTAACCGTATTTAAAATTTTGAGTTTTATTTTCAGATCTTTATAAGGAGCAATTCAATGTAAGTATATTATTTATGTTACTTGTAAAGAATGATGATGTTACATTTAACTAAAGTGCTTATTTCAATAGTTTATTACTGAAACTATGTTTGGAGATCAAGACCGTCAAGGAGACTTTCTATTTTATCACCTGTTTCACTGTACCTTGATGTAGCTAGAGTAACAAGAATGCTTCACACATAGGAAAGTCCCTGTAAAGCTGCTTCATGTTATGGGAGACAATGAGAGAGATATATACACCCAGGCATGCGCGCGCGCGCGCGCGCGCACACACACACACACACACACACACACATTTATACACATCCATACACATAATACTGTTGTCACGTTCAAGAGTTTCAAATGAAATAAAAGCATAAGTTGTCTATTCAACATCTAAAACAGAGATGCAGAGATAAACACACTAAAGATGCATTCTCATCTCAAAACTCATAGTAGAAATCTTGGGAAACCAATTAGGAAATTAGGAATCTTATGACAAAGAACGACAAGAAATATTTTCTATTGGGGGAAGAAAGACAAGTTATTAAAGAGTTGTTAAAGAGGTTCATCAGCAACATACTTATTAAAATCTTCCCAGTACTTAGAAGTGGTTTTTGATTAATATCATGAACATACAGCTATATGGAAATAAGATAAATTTTGCAAGTCAGTCAACATAAATATTTAATGACTTCAGATTGTATATATTATGTTTCTATTAATTTTATCAGGCATAACCATTATCTAGTTATAGATCCTATTTTGTATTAAATCCCAAATATTCTCATGGAATATCAACTAAAAGACAAAGTTCTGTGATTTCCCAGTAATGCAAAAACAGAGACCCAATGTACCATTTATTGCCTGAGCACTGAAGTAACTCTAGTTTCTTCAAGCAGATAAGAGAAATAAAAACTCCAGAGGCACGGAAAGAAGATGTGGTAGATTCATTATTGATCTCCCCTCTTTAATCCTCTTGGAATCCACAGCTTTTGTCATGCTATTAGTTTGCACTAAAGGGGGGATTTAATTTCTCATTCTTTGACTTCGGTCTGGCCTTATGACTAGCATCAGCTGATAGTTCTGATGACAGGATTTAAAACATCAACACATTTTCTACATGCTCCTTTGCAGCTCCACCATTATAAAAATAGCATATCCTGGTAACACAGCCTACTCGTCCAAAGGAGGGGAAATGTGGGAAGTAGAGCTGCTGAAGCCTGTCCACCAAACTCGGAGAGTTTGGAACCAAATCCAGCCCGAAAAAGATGAAACACAGTGGGCTTGCACATATGTAAAAAGAAATAGTTGTCTTATCCACAAAGAATGTGTGGTTGTTTTCAAGTGACTTATTCTGACAAAGTTAATTGGCACAGCAAGCTAAATGTAAAAGATGAGATCACAGGCATATATTTAGAGAGGGAAGGAAGCCAAAATAGAACCAAAGTTAGATTCAAGAGCCTGTGCCTTGATAGAGATGGGGAATAGCATTCCTCCCCTGATGTAATTTGCAACTCCATGGACGGTAGCCTGCCAGACCTCTCTGTGCATGGAATTTCCCAGCAAGAATACTGGAGTGGGTTGCCATTTCACAAAGGTATGAGAAATAACTAATATCAGTGATTGTAATAGCAGATACATAAAGGGAAGATTCTCCAAGAGTGACGTTTCTATATGAACTTGTCTCAGATACCAAGGAAGAGGACACTACTCCCAACCTCAAAATATCTCAGACTGGTATCTCTTTTTAAAAACAAAACAAAACAAAACAAAACCTAGCTATGCCCTTGTAGCCAAAGATGGAGAAACTCTATATGGTCAGAAGAAACAAGAGCGGGAGCTGACTATGGCTCAGAGCATGAACTCCTTATTGCCAAATTCAGACTTCAATTGAAGAGAGTAGGGAAGAGCACTAGACCATTCAGGTGTGACCTAAATCAAATCTGTTAAAATTATACGGTAGAAGTGAGACAGAGGTTCAAGGGATTAGATCTGATAGAGTGCCTGAAGATCTGTGGACAGAGGTTTGTAAAATCATACAGGAGGCAGTGGTCAAAACCATCTCCAAGAAAGTAATGTTAGTCACACAATTGTGTCCGAATCTTTGCGATCCCATGGACTGTGGCCTGCATGCTCCTCTGTGCATAGGATTTCCCAGGCAAGAATATTGGAGTGGGTTGCCATTTCTCCTCCAGGGGATCTTTCCAACATGAGGACTGAACCCACGTCTTTTCCTGCATTGGCAGGCAGGTTCTTTACCCCTCGTGTCACCTGGAAAGCCCCAAGCTCCGAGAAAAAGAAAAGCCAAAAAGCAAAATGGTTGCTTGAGGAGACCTTGCAAATAGCTGAGAAAAGAAGAGAAGTGAAAGGAAAAGGAGAAAAGGAAAGATATATCCATCTCAATGCAGAGTTCCAAAAAATAGCAAGGAGAGATCAGAAAGCCTTTCTAAGTGATCAGTGCAAAGAAATAGAGGAAAACAATAGAATGGGAAAAAGTCTTCAAGAAAACTAGAGATACCAAACGAACACTTCATGCAAAGATGGGCACAATAAAGGAAAGAAACAGTATAGAATAGCAGAATCAGAAGGCACTAAGACGAGGTGGCAAGAATACACAGAACTATACAGAATAGAGCTTAATGACTCAGGTAACCAAGACGGCATGATCACTCAGCTAGAGCCAGACATCCCGGAATGTGAAGTCAAGTGGGCCTGAGGGCGCATCACTACAAACAAAGCTAGTAGAGGTGATGGAAGTCCAGCTGAGCTCTTTCAAATCCTGAAAGACGATGCTGTGAAAGCAATGCACTAAATATGCCAGAAAATTTGGAAAACTCAGCGGTGGCCACAGGATTGAAAAAGGTCAGCTTTCATTCCAATCCCAAAGAAAGGCAATGCCAAAGAATGCTCAAACTACCGCACAATTGCACTCATCTCATACACTAACACGGTAATTCTCAAATATTACTTTGATTTTCAAATCAAAGTTGCAAACTAAAACTGAATATCGCCAACTCTGTCCAAACAAGCTACGTCTCCCCACCTGCCAGCCCTTATGTTCATGGACATTTAAAAACGGCACCTTCTGTAAATAACAATTTCATTGATATGCTCATAGCTAAATTGTCCTATATTTTAAAAGTTAGCTTGCTCTCTTCTTTTAATTTAAAATCAGTTATTCTACTCAAGAGAAAGTTACACAGAAAGTTAGGTACTAGCATTGCACAATGAAGTTATATAAGAAAATATGGCAATATAATAGTAGAAATTGTGAGTAAACATTTCTGTAAACTATAAAATCTTATGACTCATTTTTTGATTCTCTAATTTGCAAATATATACCCATTATATTTTCTATAGGAGACAAATAATTACCTAAAGTGACAAGTTCATATTTTGGAGAAATTTCACAGGAATTGAAAAGCAATAAATTTATGTCTATATTCTTCTTCATAGCAATAAGAACCATATATACGATATATGTTATGTATATATTTGTATGATATTTGACTATGCAAGCATTCTACAGGAAGCGTCATCTTCTAGGAGGGAGGGGAGAAACCACTGCAGATGACTCTACTCTGGTGCTTGGCAAAACCAATCATTTTTATGAATGCCAAGTATTAACAACCGTTTGTCTTATAAACTCCTTTACCCCCCTACACAGCCCAGTGTATCATCCACGCGTGGGCACGCACGGACTGTGTAAACGGACTCATTACCCAAGCATAAGGTGCTATATCATTGTGGATTTAGCTTTTCAATTGAATCTCTTTAAGCAATGTTAAAAAAAAAAAAAAAGATATTATTCTCTAACAAAGGAGTAATTTGCATTAGCAGTACTTTTGGTTTTTGGTGTTGCTCTGATTTTTACAGGTTTATTTCCTTTAATAGAGATTCATGCAATTATGAAAATGTTATTTTTCAAGCACTTATCAGTACCAGACAGTGTGGCTAGTTTCAGCTTAGGGCAATTATCAGTTAATTTGGCATCTATCTAGTAGATTGGCTCCCAAATCACAGGGCTTTTCAGACTAAATAGCATTTATTTTGTGAGTTGCTCACAAGTGCTCATCCGCATGTATGAATTTCCCCTCTGATTCTGGCTTCTGAATGTGTGTGTTAAGCAAAATTGCAGGGCTGAATCTCTTTAATGTTTCAGGTTCTGACTAAGTATTGTCTTCTGAACTCATTTTTATAGTTTTTAACTCCCCTAATTAAGATTTAATTATTTTAGTAAGGATTTGTATAGCTGACTCACTATGCTGTGTACCTCAATTGGGAAGCCTGCATCATGAATGGAAATGTGAGGAGATTTTACTAAAAATTCTAGTTCATTTGCACACAAACCCACATGTGCATAAAGGCAAAACAACATTAAACAGAAAAACCACCAGCAAGTAGAGAGGTGGTTTTCACAAGTTAGGAAAGCATGTATATTTCAAATGTAATTTTATATGATACTGCAAAGCCCGGAAAACAGAAGTCTAAACACAGACGCAGTACATATGCGTTTATTTTCGTATATACTATACTTTTCAAAGTACAACAACTGAATTCACTCTAAGATTGCATACAATATCTTTAGCCATGCCTTGGCAAAGCACATTAATAACTCATGGCAATCTAAAAAATATGAGACACACTGCTTGTAATAGCAATAAGGATATCTGATATGTGCATGTATTTGTATGTTTCATGGCTCTTAACATTTAATGAAAACTCAATTTGAGGTGTTTTTATTGGCTAACTAGGTTTTGTGTGTTCATCATAAGCTTCATAACCTATGACATCGCTGTGTGTAAATCAGTTTCACTCAAAGTAGTGAAAAATTTTCTGAGGTAATGGTGCCACCTTCATCATCCTTCATTTGTGCCTCATACACAAGTATAGTTTTTATACAATATAGTTTTCACACTTACCAGCATTTTCTGAACAGTCTTAATGATTATGCAATGTATTTTTAATCAAAGCACAATAAAGCAACGTAAAAAAATCGTCTACTTTATCAGTAACCGAAAAAATTACTTTGGACCTTATCTTTTTATTCATCAAAAGATTTAAGGTGATTTGTCCATTCATTCTGCTTATTGACTAGTCTGGTGAAGCATGAGTCCTTTTAGAGTTGAGCAAGGGAGTACAGAGGTATTTAGTCTGTTATAGTGGAGCTTAAGAGAACTAATTTAACTACCTTGAGTCTAACTGCTTCCTGTGGCATAGCCAAGGCATAAAATATCCTAACCCATGTAACCAATAATCAGGTGAGGAGGTCACTTTAAACTTGGCACACAGTAGGAATGCAGGCGTGTCCTGACTGGATCCAGCCGAACTGGTCATTTCATCTACTGATAAGCACAGTATCGTCAGGACCAATGCTCACAAACAACAGCATTTCTGACGGGCGGGGCCCTGTGCTATAGTGACTGCAGATCCACCATTCCTGCACTCTTCCCGTGGTCATGCATGGATGTGAGAGCTGGACTGTGAAGAAGGCTGAGCGCCGAAGAATTGATGCTTTTGAACTGTGGTGTTGGAGAAGACGCTTGAGAGTCCCTTAGACTGCAAGGAGATCCAACCAGTCCATTCTGAAGGAGATCAACCCTGGGATTTCTTTGGAAGGAATGATGCTAAAGCTGAAACTCCAGTACTTTGGCCACCTCATGCGAAGAGTTGACTCATTGGAAAAGACTCTGATGCCGGGAGGGATTGGGGGCAGGAGGAGAAGGGGACGACCGAGGATGAGATGGCTGGATGGCATCACGGACTCAATGGACGTGAGTCTGAGTGAACTCCGGGAGTTGGTGATGGACAGGGAGGCCTGGCGTGCTGTGATTCATGGGGTCACAAAGATTTGTACATGACTGAGCGACTGAAATGGACTGAACTGAACTGAACATTCTCATTAAAAATTGTTTCCAAATGTTTCCATTGAAACACTTCAAAAGAAGTGTTTCAAAGTTCCTATTCCAGCTTTTGTGCTCTGTTGAAGAATACAGTGCATTCCAGAGAATCTCCAAGTGTTTGATTCATCGATGTACTACTTGATGTTGTTGCTGTTCAGTTGCTCAGTCATCTCCAACTCTTTGCAAGTCCATGGAGCATGCCAGGCCTCCCGGTCCTTCACTATCTCCTGGAGCTTGCTCAAACTCATGTCCATTGAGTCGGTGATGCCATCCAGCCACCTTGTCCTCTGTTGTCCCTTTCTCCTCCTGCCCTCATCTTCCCCAGCATCAGGGTCTTTTCAAATGAGTCAGCTCTTCTCATCAGGTGACCAAAATATTGTAGATTCCATTTCCACATCAGTCCTTCCAATGAATATTCAGGACTGATTTCCTTTAGTATTGACTGGCTTGATCTCCTTGCAGACCAAGGGACTATCAAGAGTCTTCTCCAACACCACAGTTCAAAAACATCAAATCTTTGGTGCTCAGTCTTTTTTTATGGTCTAATTCTAACAGCAGTTTATGACCACTGGAAAAATCATAGCTATGATTATACAAACCTTTGTTGGCAAAGTGATGTCTCTGCTTCTTAACACCCAGTCTAGGTTTCTCATAGTTTTTATTTCCAGGAGCACGTGTCTTTTAATTTCATGGCTGCAGTCACCATCTGCAGTGATTTGGGGGCCCAAAAAATAAAGTCTCTCACTGTTTCCATTGTTTCCCCATCTATTTGCCATGAAGTTATGGGAAGGGATGCCATGATCTTCATTTTCTGAATATTGAGTTTTAAGCCAGTTTTTCACTCTCCTGTTTCACCTTCATCTTGAGGCTCTTTAGTTCCTCTTCATTTTCTGCCATAAGGGTGGTGTCATCTGCATATGTGAGGTTACTGATATTTCTACCAGCAATCTTGAATCCAGCTTATGCTTAATTCAGCCTGGCATTTCTCATGATGTACTCTGTATGGAAGATAAAATGCAGGGTGACAATATTCAGCCTTGATGTGCTCCTTTCCTGATTTGGAACCAGTTTGTTGTTCCATGTCCGGTTCTAACTGTTGCTTCTTGGCGTGCATACAGATTTTATAGGAAGCAGGTAAAGTGTTCTGGTATTTCCATCTCTTAAAGAATTTTCCAGTTTGCTGTGATCCACACAGCTTATTTAACTTATATGCAAAATACACCAAGCAAAATACGAGGCTGGATGAAACACAAGCTGGAATCAAGATTGCCAGTTCACACTTATGGCAAAAAGTGAAGAAGAACTAAAGAGCCTCTTGATGAAAGTGAAAGAGGAGATGAAAAAGCTGGCTTAAAACTCAACATGCAGAAAACTAAGATCATGGCATCCAGTCCCATCACTTCATGGCAAATAGATGGAGAAACAGTGGAAACAGTGGCTGACTTTATTTTTGGGGGGCTCCAAAATCACTGCAAATGGTGACTGCAGCCATGAAATTAAAAGACACTTGCTCTTTGGAATAAAAGCAATGACCAACCTAGACAGCTTATTAAAAAGCAGAAACATTACTTTGCCAACAAAGGTCCATCTAGCCAAAGCTATGGTTTTTCCAGTAGTCATGTATGGATGTAAGAGATGGACCATAAAGAAAGCTGAACGTGGAAGAATTGATGTTTTTTTGAAACATGTATATTACCGTATGTGAAATAGATCTCCAGTCTAGGTTCGATGCATGAGACAGGGTGCTCAGGGCTGGTGTGCTGGGTTGACCCTGAGGGATGGGATGGGGGTTCAGGATAGGGGACATATGTACACTCATGGCTCATTCATGTCAATGTATATGGCAAAAAACAACTACAATATTGTAATTAGCCTCCTATTAAAATAAATAAATATTTTTTAAAATGGTTGCTGATTTTGAACTGTGGTTTTGGAGAAGACTCTTGAGAGTCCCTTGGACTACAAGGAGATCCAACCAGTTAATCCTAAAGGAAATCAGTCCTGAATGTTCATTGGAGGGACTGATGTTGAAGCTGAAATTCCAAAACTTCAGCCACCTGATGCGAAGAACTAACTCATTTGAAAAGACTCTGATGCTGGGAAAGATTGAAGGCAAGGAGGAGAAGGGGATGACAGAGGGTGAGATGGTTGGATGGCATTACCGACTCGATGGACATGAGTTTGAGTAAACTCTTGGAGTTAGTGATGGACAGGAAGCCTGGAGTGTTGCAGTCAGTGGGGTTTCAAAGAGTCAGACATGACTGAGTGACTGAACTAAATTGAATCATAGTGAAGCAAAAGTAGAATTTTTTTTTCTGAAATTTCCTTGCTTTTTATATTATGCAATGTATTTTGACATTTGACTTCTAGTATCTCTGTATTTTCTAAGTCCAAGTTTGTACATCTGGAATTTCTCGGTTCCCATATTGTTGAAGCCTAGTTTGAAGGATTTTGAGCATTACTTTACTAGCATGTGAAATTAGTGCCATTGTACAGCAGTTTGAATATTCTTTGGCATTGCCTTTCTTTGGGACTGGAATGAAAACTGATCCAGCTTTTACGGAGCATCTGTTACACTGTACACTAGACATTCTCAGTTGGACCCTGGACACCTACAGACTAGTGGGAGAGAGAAGCAGAAGCAAGTCTATTAAATTCAAATTTATGTGATGATAAAGTATCCTGCTATATCAGTGCATTAGCACTAACATCACTATAAATGTCGGGTGAACTATTGCATTTTTAGGATTACATAATCCCTTCACCATTAATGATTTTTAATATTTGCTGCCTATTTTTGAAGTATATCTTCCTTTTATTTGCATTATATTTACTATTCATTATCTTGAACAGGTTCACACAGTTCATTGTTTAAATAATTTATTGTACTGATTAGTGAATACCAATCAATTTCAAATTATAGAGATAATTGTAGCTTCATTAATGCATTATTGTTAGCCCACTGGTTCTGAAGTTGATTTGCTTCATTGCCTAATATTTATGGATTATCTCAATTTTTTTATAGTTTATTTTTATTCATCCTGTGTTTCATAGACCCAATGAGCTGAGACTCATCAGCCAATTCAGTATCTCATCTGTGTCCACCTTGTTTAATATCATGTGAATATGGTTTTGTGTGTGTATAATTGCACTATAATCTTTTCCAGAGCAACCCACCATTGTACGCTTAGGAAGTTTGTTTCTTATGTATAAGAAGACCCTTTGTTCCTTTTTGTTGTTGCTATATCTAAGCCACTGTTCTTTTATAATAGTTCCCTCTGCATTTCCCCACCTTGCCCTGTTGATTTAATTGTGCTGTACTAATTAACATTGCTTAAGTTTTTCTCCATGTATCTTGCCCTCCTGAGTATGAGAGATTATTGCTCATATTTTCCTTTACAGAAGCTAGGTTTCCTCTTACAGGTGTGCAGCTCACAACTATGACATATAGATGGTGTATACAAAATAATCTTTCTGTGTCACTTAAAATATATAAATTCAGTGAACAACTTATACTTAAAGAGCTGATACATATAAGGAGCTATGAAAGCTGGTGGTGCATCTTGAAAGGGGCACCAATGCACTATTATTGGGTTTTAAAGGAATAAAAAAGTCATAGTTTTCCCCTAGTAGGAACAGATAAGAAAAGGTAAATTATGGAAGCACCATTAGCAATGCATTTTGAGAACCGACTGTTTGACATTCAGAAAGCCTCAAGGACTGGATGGAAGAGAATAGCACAAAGACACCGCGGCATCATCCAGAACAGGAGCGTTCTAGATTTGGGGAGAATTAATTCCGAATTTTCATTTTGAATTTTGGCCAGTGTGTTAAGTAAGACAAAAATTTTCATTGGAAACTAGTTAGAAGGTTTACTTGGTGGCATATTGTAGAAAGTCATTTATATAAGAGCAGCAGGATTTTAATTTTTTATCTGGTCAATTGGAAACCAAGGAAAAATTAGAATCATACTGTACTATCATATGTGTTTTATAACTTTATATTATAATATGATGCTATGAAATAAATACCAAGTATTTCTTACATAATTACATGCATGAAGTCATACCTAAATAAGTCATATATAAGACAAAACAAAAACTAGGAAAATGAAATAGACATATACATGGCCCAGAATTAATAGCAGTAGAAAAACATGCATTGACGTAAATTATTATGCACAAAACCAAGAAAATATGTTGCTTGACCATTTTATACAGTGTGGTAGGGAATCACAGAGCCTAGGGAAAAAATAGACAATTCTAAATATGTAAGACAAAAAGAAAGATAGATGTCAGAGACTTCACGAAGAGTTTTTGTTGTCTTAAACAATGGTTAGAGTTTGAGCGCAGCAGGAGGCTGAACTTTATTTCACATTTTGGCTTGCTCATCACGTGAATTTAGTAGTTCTGACTTTGAATGAAAACTGTAAGTTGAAAACCTTCCAAGCTGTCTGTAGCTTCCCTGCTCTGGATTCACTCAAAGGTAATAATAGGGGTTATCTCATTGTATGAGAAAATGGAAGGAGATAGAGAGATGGTGCCAAGATAACAAGAAAGTCTTCATTATTCGCTGAAGTTTGCGGTGATTATGCTTGAAGAGAGAGGCTTTTATGCCACACAGTCACCTTCCTTGGCACGGCCCTGTCCTTTGCCTTGGATCTAAGGCACTCGAGACTCCCAGAGAAGATGTGCTCCCATTTTGAAACTTCACTGATGTTCATTCTGCTTAGAATTTTATAGAGTCTGACGAATCTTACTTCTTACAATCTGATTTACTTTAACATATATCATTTTATTTTATCTCCCTTTGACAGAAGTTTTTTTTTTTTTAATGTTCATCTTTTAATTGGCATATGGCCCAAATAAGTTTTATGAAAACTGATAGAGATGATAGAGAGGCTCTCTAGAGTTTTAATTAGGTCAAGTCAATTTTCTCTTCTTCTTAAGCCAAGGGCATCATTATTAGAAAGTGCCAAATGTGATACAGGATTTCAAAAGCAGCACAATCAATGGTTTTCCCATTGTCAGGGAATAATAGAGCTGAAGCTTAATTACATTTCAAAAATGAATAGAAAAAAATCTTGAGGTACAGTAGCCTTTTATTGTAGGTTTTCTGAGACCAAAATTTATAAAAGTAGAGATAAAATTTGTCGATTTTCTCTATTTAATATGTATTGTAGACTCATCAGTCTTTCACTGAGAAGGGCTATCATGTTGTGATAGTTCAATGCTGTGCAGTCATTATGACTTCAAATAGGTAGATGTTATTTGATTTTAAATAACATTTTTGTCTGTTTCTTTATACACAAAGAAAGATTAATGCACCTAAAATATTTCCATGGTACTTTGAGCATTGTACTTTGCACATTTCTTTCACTGCCGAGAAGTTAAAATGTGTACTATAAAATCTCCTATGTGCGCTAGCTGGATTCAGCCTCTGGTTAAAGAAACAAAACAAAGCAAAAATGCAAAACAGAAACAAAACAAAGGTTATATTCGGCTAAAATTCAGTTCACTTAAGATCATTTCCTGAATTAATCTAATTTAAAAACCTAGTGATAAGCTGTTGCCTTTTAGTATTTGTAGTATCACTACTAGTAAAATCCTATATAGAAAACCTCTCAGTGTTTAAATGCACATAGCAAACACCTCACCTGCTACGTATATAACAGGTTTTAGGGCCAGTGCAATCATACTTAGAATGTGTGTAGGTAAGAGAATGAAACTAGAAGTGTTAAATGCCTTGCTCATGGTTGTGCAACATGGTTAGTAGTCTGGGGGTTTGTGTATGTGTGTGTTTAATAGAGATGACAGAGACGCCCTAAGACTTGGGCTCAGTCCTTCAGATACTTGTCTGTGGACATTTCAGTCCAGATATAATTCAGTGGCACCTTGAGGGGGAGGAAATGAAAAACAGAGGAGAAGCTGTTTCTGATCTAGAGGGGTAGCCCTGCTCAGAACTTCATGAGAAGAGGGGCGAGCTAAGTAGCACTGCAGCTGGAGCGGCTTCTTCCAAATGGGGCGTTTCTCAAGGCACAGGATAAGCCAGCACCTTGCACCTCCGCTTCCTCCACAGAGTAAGTGTGACTCCTTAAGAAATGGGGGTTTGCGTGGGGAGCAGACTCTTCCTCCACAGAGTAAGTGTGACTCCTTAAGAAATAGGGGTTTGCGTGAGGAGCAGACTCTTCCTCCACAGAGTAAGTGTGACTCCTTAAGAAATAGGGGTTTGCATGAGGAGCAGACTCTTCCTGCTTTGCCATCTAACTGACTTCTTCCCCTATTGCTTTTTTTCTGACCTTTTCCAGTTTCTCTAGCCTTTCTAGAAATAGACAAGGAAACAGCTCCTTCCTTCCATTACTAGAATCATAATGTCTCAAAAGTGGATTATAGTTTTCCGAAGGAAGGCTGTTAAAATCATTTACCCTAAGGTATTGATAAAATATCAAAAATAACCTATAAAAATACATAAGAATTTTATTTCACTTTTTAAGTTTACCCATCATTTAATGTAATTTTAAAATGTCATTTAATTTTCTTTAAATTTTATAGTGGAGTATAGTTGATTAACAATTGTATTAGTTTCAAGTATAAAGCAAATTGAATCACTTATACATACATATGTATCTATTCTTTTTCAATTTTTTTTCCCATTTAGGTTATTACAGAATATTGAGCAGAATTCCCTGTGCTGTATAGTAAGTCCTTGTTGGTTATTACAAGTCAATCCCAAACTCCCAATCTTTCCTTCCCCTGCCTTCCCCCCTGGTAACTTTAAGTTCATTCTCTGAGTCTGTGAGTGCACTTCTGCGTTTTAAGTGTTTATTTGTGTCAGTTTTTTTTTTTTAGATTCACCATATATACAATGTCATATATTTGTCTTCCTCTGACTTACATCATGTAATATGATAATCTTCAGGATTGTCCATAAGAATTTCAAATGTTAATGATTCAAACTCAGAACAACAGGCTTATAAACACATTTACACTGAAGAATGCAAAATAAAATTTAAATTTAAAATTGCTTATTTGTTTGTAAAATATGCTTTATACAATGGTCCTATGTATGTAATCATTTGAAAATTAAGTACACTAAATTCAGAGAAATAAGCAAAAATATCTGCATGGAAATTGCAACCCTTTTCACATATATTTATGGACAAGTCTTGTCAAATGAACAAATAACTATAAGATACAATAAGAAATATTTTGGTCTCACATTGCCCTTTAAAATTCTAAATGTCTTTTTCATCGTAAATCATAATATGTGTAGGCCTCTTGAGTCCTCTGCTTTCTCTAAGATAACATAGATTTTTATGGTCACTTTAAGAAGCAAAATTTGTCTCAATTCAATCAATAAAAATGCTAGCAACATGTGATAACTAATTTAATGTGAAATCACCTTGTCTTCCCAGATGAAGCTAAATATTGGCTCACATCTCTTTTGCCGAAGCTTTAATCAGAATGACATAAATATCAAAAAATAACCTATAAAAATACATAAGAATTTTATTTCACTTTTTAAGTTTACCCATCATTTAATGTAATTTTAAAATGTCATTTAATTTTCTTTAAATTTTATAGTGGAGTATAGTTGATTAACAATTGTATTAGTTTCAAGTATAAAGCAAATTGAATCCCTTATACATATATATGTATCTATTCTTTTTCAATTTTTTTTCCCATTTAGGTTATTACAGAATATTGAGCAGAATTCCCTGTGCTGTATAGTAAGTCCTTGTTGGTTATTACAAGTCAATCCCAAACTCCCAATCTTTCCTTCCCCTGCCTTCCCCCCTGGTAACTTTAAGTTCATTCTCTGAGTCTGTGAGTGCACTTCTGCGTTTTAAGTGTTTATTTGTGTCAGTTTTTTTTTTTTAGATTCACCGTATACACAATGTCATATATTTGTCTTCCTCTGACTTACATCATGTAATATGATAATCTTCAGGATTGTCCATAAGAATTTCAAATGTTAATGATTCAAACTCAGAACAACAGGCTTATAAACACATTTACACTGAAGAATGCAAAATAAAATTTAAATTTAAAATTGCTTATTTGTTTGTAAAATATGCTTTATACAATGGTCCTATGTATGTAATCATTTGAAAATTAAGTACACTAAATTCAGAGAAATAAGCAAAAATATCTGCATGGAAATTGCAACCCTTTTCACATATATTTATGGACAAGTCTTGTCAAATGAACAAATAACTATAAGATACAATAAGAAATATTTTGGTCTCACATTGCCCTTTAAAATTCTAAATGTCTTTTTCATCGTAAATCATAATATGTGTAGGCCTCTTGAGTCCTCTGCTTTCTCTAAGATAACATAGATTTTTATGGTCACTTTAAGAAGCAAAATTTGTCTCAATTCAATCAATAAAAATGCTAGCAACATGTGATAACTAATTTAATGTGAAATCACCTTGTCTTCCCAGATGAAGCTAAATATTGGCTCACATCTCTTTTGCCGAAGCTTTAATCAAATGACCTCAGGCCACAGGTCCTCCTGGGGGGCCCATATCTTTTCCCACAAGGTCTATTCACTGTCGCTTCCCGCATGGGCCTCTCCGCTCCTGCTGCGAGGGTGCTGTAGCCAGCCTTTCTTCTTTCAGTGTGCTTACGCGTGTCCACACCTCGGAATGCTGTGTCCACACCTGAGAATACTGTGTCCACTCATGGAGGGGACCTGTGCCACGTTCCCATAGAAAGCCCACTCAGCGGACTTGAGGCAAAGCGAAGCCAGCTCCCTTCCGCTGGAGAGCAATCCACAAAAGTTTCCAAACAAATTCAACTCAAAACCACAAAGCTCTCCAGTCTCTCACAGATCTCATCCTTGTATTCTCTCCATGTTAGTGAGTAGCTTTCAAGAGGTTTGTGGCCACTTGCTGCAAGACCTGTCCTTGTGGACGGTTTCACCGCTCACTTTGGAAAGAAGCATCCATTGCCCCCGGGACTCAGTTGAACCTGGGTTGGAAAGAGTTCCTGTTAACTTGATATATACAGTCGGAATTACAGGAGACAGGTGTTTTTAAGATAGATTGCAGCATCTATTGAATTCAAATTAAACATGCAAAAAAGCATTAAAAATTAAAAAAAGAACTGCTATAGACCGATCCTGTACAGCTCCTATATTTTCAAGAATCCTTTCTTGTAGATTTATTTTGTGAAATTTCCTCAAATTTTATTTCCACCGTTTTTCTTTCTCAGAAATAATGCTTTATTATTTTTTCAACTTTGCCTTCTGACCATTTTCAAGCATAGAGTATCTGGACGTTGGTGTTCGCATGCATGTGTACCTTATAGAATCAATAAGTTACTGTCCTGCCATATTTGCTTCACCCCTCTATGGTTTTGTCCTGAATCATTTGAATGTAAGTTGCGGATCTCTACCAGACCCAGGTTAGGGAACTTCCCAGAACTTCTCATCCTCTGTTTCTCAGGCCTTCGCTTTTGGCTGTGTTTCCCAACCAGAACAGCTTTCGCAAAGCACCGTGCCATTTCAGCGTTTTAAAATTGTGGACACTGGCACTCCCGCAGACCAAAGAGCTGCATAAACAGTGCCTGTGTGGAGGAGCCCCATGCATATTCCCTGGCCAGACTGGGCTGCACAGATCCTGGTTTCACCAGACGCTGTCTTTAGGACCTGGAAATTAGGCAGAATTCAGACTGGTAGATCTGACTTTAACAGTGAGGCATGGGAATGGGAGGGAAAGAGCAATTGATAATGAGCTTTTCCTCACCCTCTTTCGCGGCCTATTTCAAGATTCAGCAGATTTGCACAGGCTGTCTGGAGATGGCCAGTGAGGCCAATAACCGTTTGTGAGACTGTGGCCGGTTCAGTAACGCAGCACTGAGGAATCACTCTCCTTCTTCTCCTGTCTCATCTACCTGTTTGTCTCAGGCCCACTTCTCTGAAATTGCACCCCTATCCTCATGAAGTATTAACATATATTTTTTTCCCCTAGGATTTGTTTTTAAGGGAATTAAGAATTCCTACGAGTGGCACCAAGATTGGTGCTAGAAAGCAGACTCTTGGGGTCCAGATTTTGAACCTGTATTACTTTCCAGTCTGAAGGCCACAGAAACCACGATGCTATTGGTGAAGAAATGGTGATTATCCCTCATATGCAGTGACATCATGGTGGCATAGATGTCAAAAATATAGTAGGAGATCAGCTGACTGCTACACATGACTGATGGGTCTGATACAATTATGACTACAAAGATACTAGGGTGGCTTGACTGTTTCTAAAGGCAGCAAAAGTCTGGAAAAGATTGACAGGTGGATGGCAGTATATTGTCATCTTAAAGGCAGACACGGAAAATCTAGTCAGTCAGTCATATCCGACCCTTTGTGACCCCATGGACTGTAGCCTGCCAGGCTCCTCTGCCCATGGAATCCTCCAGGCAAGAATACTAGAGTGGTTAGCCAGCCATTCCATTCTCCAGGGGATCTTCCCGACCCAGGGATTGAACCTGGGTCTTCTGCATTGCAGGTGGATTCTTTACCATCTGAGCCCAGGGTACAAAAAAAAACAAACAAACACGGAGGGCTTCTATGATAGCTTTAACAGAGACTCAACTTCCTCTAATCTTAGAGTGGATTCTGCTCCTGGAATGCCCTAGGCTCTAACAGACCCTGAGCAACTAAACTTGAAACATCAAAGAAATGAGAGGAAGGACAGCCAGTGCTGAGCTGGCTGATATCAGATCAACTGAGTCATATGTTTTGCAACAGCAGAAGCAGCAATTGCCTGTTAAAAATAGAAATGGTAGATGAAGGATCAGACCTAAGCCTTTCCAGATGGCACGCAAAAATTAGATGAATCAGTGGTCTGGTTTCCCTTGTCACTTACTTATCTTGCTCCCAGAACACGCAGTGGTCTCCCAGGACATTGTCTATGATCATTTGCAGAGGAGGAAAGGACTTAGGCCCAGCTTACAAGTAAAAAAATGTGATATGTCAACTCTAGCCAGAAATAGACTGCTCTGGATTATAGCTGTTCTCATGGATTGCCGTGAAGAGAAACAGTGAGAGATTCAGAGTGCAGACTGTGAGTGGTACCCTTGATTGACCGTTTAAGGAGAGACAGAGGTGAGTTGAGACAGAAATCAGAACTGACTTCTCAGCTGTAGTAAATGATTTGGACATTGGTCAGAAGCTTGGGAAAACAACTTCAAGTGGTCAGGAAATACTCTATGAGACCTATTTATTTGAATGGACTTGGGAATGGGGGGTACTTGTACAGATATTTCTCTCTCACGCTAGTGACTACCAGGGAGCATTTACTCAAGGAGGATATTATGAGCAGGTGAGCGGGACAGCCCATCCTATGGAGGTCAAACGATTTGACTCCCCAATGCATTCACTGACACCGACAGAACCCTCTGTTAGCAAGATGGAGATAGGTTGCTTCTACTATGGTATATCCAAATTACTAGCATCAGAGGCTTATCTTACATCCTCAATGATTGCTCAGGAAACCAGCTACCTGGTTGGATCTTGACAGTCATTATAAATTCCTTCCGGTCTGGAGCGGGCAGTGATATCCTCACTGAAGTGAACATATACTCTAGATTTGATCTTTCCTTCTCTGACTTTGAAACTTTCAAGTGTTACCACCACTTGAGGACTTATTGAATGACAGACGACATTCATATTGTATCCTTCAGAGCAGTGATTCAGATCAAAGAATTTGTTCTTGGCAAAGAAAATATTGACTTATAATCATGGAATATACTGTTTTTTTTTTTCCATTTTATTCCAAACCCCAGAAATTGCTGGCTTGAAAAAAATCACGAAATAGCCTGTCAGTGATAAAACTAAGGTACTAATTTCAAGCAACACTTTGTACATTTGGTGTATAGTCTTACAGGCTGTGATATAAGCACTTAATAAACAGGAAATGCACAGTGCTGTGTCTTTAAGAGCTGAAATATGTTAGTTCAAGAATCCAGAGATAGAAATAGCATTTTTCCTTTTTATTACCAATCCTTTTTAATTGTTCTCTTCCTTGAAAAGTAGGCTTTGCTGGATTACAAATCCTGATTTACAGGTAGAAAAATGTGCTTCTGCCAAAAGACACAGAATTCCACTAATTGGAAACTTTCATTAACTGAGCATTTATGAATTTTTCATCCTATTAAATTATTAGACAATGACAAGAATACTGATATTACCATGGTAAATCAACCTGGTTTATCTTGAAAAGTTGGTTGTCACAGAAAAGTTGATCAGGAAAGAATATGGTTTTGAATCCAAAGGATCTACCTGGATTATAGCTAATGATAGATCTAAATGGAAAAATTACAAAAAAATGTGGATCAACCGAGATTGAGCAATTAATATTTTAGAATATGTGGAGAAGAAACTCTGGAACAACCTACCAGGCAAGCAACCTAGACTATGTTAAGAGCTAAGAGCTACAGTAAGAGCTAGACAGGTGTGAAGAAATCTAGAATGAGAGGTGCAGATAGGAAATAGAAAGGACAGTAACTTGCTTTGTTAATCTTAGCAAATCTCAATCTCCTATTCAGAGACTGCAACCATACCTCACCTTGAAAAACTGGCATCGCGAATCATCTACTGCTCCAGACTTGCATGGTTTCCCCCACCCCCTGCATGGCTGCTTGTCTTGCTCTCTGGCCAGAGTGGAGTTCACAAGTTTCATGAATATTTCAGGGATATTAAAGCACCAGCCTATGTTGCCGACATTGCTTGTATCACAGACCAGAGAATCTCCTGTGTATGTCACCTGCTGAAAGGAGAAATCCTCGACCAGGCCCTTACTGGACTGTACCCACTGAGAATTTTACGTCACCATGGGTTCTTTGGTGGGACCAGAGGTGCAACCTTACTGGTGTGAGTGACTCCCAGCGGCACACACAGGGAGCCATGCTATGTGACCATATTACCTTACCCTATCATATACAATCAGATCCTCCGAGTCTTGTAAGAATGAGAGCTGTCTTATATCCAGGGACCTTTTAAACTGCACGCTCCACTTATTGCTTATCTTATTTTTATCTTTCTCCTGGATTGCAGAAATTCACTGAAAACTCTTATGTTGGTAGATCAATTTCTATTCTCTCTGTATTTTAGTTTTAATTAGTTTACTATCATCTAATGAGCTCTCAAAAAAGAAAGATTAAAAATATCACTTATAGAAATGTGACCTGAAAGTTGTGTATCTCACATCTGGTGGCATCCCTTGGCACAAACTCTGCCGGGGGTCACACATAGCTCAGCAGAGCCTGGGAAGGGCATCCTCCAGCTGGAGAACGCTGTGTGAGAAAGGGCAGATGGCTCCATTGCAAGATGGAAGATTGAATCATGGAGTAATTAGCACTCTCAGTGACGTAGTTCCTCCTAAACTTCAGAGCACTTTATGGCATGTTTAGGGATTCTGAAAGAGGTTATCTTCTCTGTTTTGTGGATCACAGTTCTAAACTGTGATCATTTGTTTATTCTATTGCATTCTTTCTCATTATTTAAATCAAGTCATCTCTTATTTCTTACTTCACAGCTTGTAAACTGAATGTTTGTGTTCCCCACAAATTTATGTGTTGAGATTCTGATTCCCCAAATGATGTATTAGTGTTGGGGACCTTCGGGAGGTAATTAGGTCATGAGAGTAGAGCCCTCGCAAATGGATGTGAAAGCTGGACCATAAAGAAAGCTGAGTGCCAAAGAATTGATGCTTTAGAACTGTGTGCTGGACAAAACTCTTAATTCTCTAATCTATTGTTTTGATTTTTTTCTTAACCCAAAATCGCTTTTTTATATCGTTCTATTATTTTATCACCTTACTTTGGACCTCTAGTTTTAATGAATTTTCTTATTAAGTTTCTCTTCTGTATTTAATTTGTGGAAATTTACATTTTTTCTTCTCTGTCATTGCATATTTTCTTTTCAACTGGGTCTGTTTTATACTTTTTTTTTAAAAGAGAAATTGCTTAACTTTTAAAATTTTCTATTTTCCTTTAGAAAAGTAGCTCATATTTGCTTTGTGCCGCAGGTTTTTTCTTCTTAATCTTCTCAACATTAACATGGTAACCTTTGTTCAGATTTTCAAATTGTTCTGACTTAATGTGTGTCCTACATGATATTCTTCCCAGTATAAATGAGAACTGTTTACTCTCTGAATAGTAATTTAAAGACTGAGTGTGTGTTGTGTATCCTCTGCCACTGCGAAGAAGCAAAACGAAACGAGGAAGAATAATCAGTAGGCGTTCAGTGCAGCCCTTTCTTGCAGGAGGCGGCAGTGCTATTATCTGCTGGGTTATGTTCCTCTGCCCCAGATTTCTCATGTTGAATCTCTAACTCCCACTACTCAGATTGTGAGTATATTTGGCAGCAGAGTCTGTCTAGTCAAAGCTATGTTTTTTTCAGTATTCATGTAGGAATGTGAGAGGGGACAATATAAAAGGCTAAGCACTCAATAACTGATGCCTTCAAACTGTGGTGCTGGAGAAGACTCTTGAGAGTCCCTTGGACTGCAAGGAGATCCAACCAGTCCATCCTAAAGGAAAACAACCCTGAATATTTATTGGAAGGACTGATGCTGAAGCTGAAGCTCTAATACTTTGGCCGCCAGATGCAAAGAGCTGACTCTTGGTTAAGACTCTGATGCTGGGAAAGATTGAGGGCAGGAGGAGAAGGGGACACCAGAGGATGAGACAGTTGGATGGCGGATGGCATCACTAACTCAATGGACATGAGTTTGAGCAAACACCAGAAGATGGTGAAGGACGGGGAAGCCTGGTGTTCTGCAGTCCATGGGGCTGCAGACGGGACTCAAATAAGCAACTGAACAACAACAAAGGGTCCTTAAAGAGGAAATTAAGTTAAAATGAAGGCATACTCACATGGGCCATAATCCAACATGACTGCCGTCCTTAGAGGAAGAGGAGATTAAGCCATAGACATACAGATAGGAAGACCATGTAAAGATACAGGGAGAAGACAGTCATCTACAAACCAAGGAGAGAGGCCTCAGGAGAAACCAATCCTGTAACACCTTGATCTCAGGCTTCTAGCAACCAGAACTGTGTGAAAAGTATTGCAGTTGTTTAAGCCCACAATCTGTGATGCTTTATCAGCCCTAGAAAACTGATACAAATGCTTTCTGCTTTCTCTTCTGAAATTGTCTCAAATATCCTATGCACTTTTCAATAAATAGTATTGGTTGTTTCATTTTCCGATGAATGTGTATAGTCTTGTTGTTTAGAAATTCAGCTCAGTTCACCATGCGGAAATGAAACAGTGACTTCTCTTGCCTCCGTTAAAATGCTCACATTATGTCACAGGAATGTCTAAAACAAAAGATATTTTGAGTCCCTCCAGAGCCGTCAGCTCTTCCATTCTGCATTCTTGTGTTTATAGCAAGAAGTATTTGTTTTAATGTTCAGAATTTTGACAATTAAATTTTGTTTTCTGTTGCAGCTCTTCTTAGAATTAAATGTGTAGCCAGGCTGGAAATATCTTCTTTCTCTCTTCTTAAATTTCAAATTGAAATCACATTTCATTACCTTATTCATTGCTGCTTTTACAGCTTTCTTAATTATTGTCTTAGTCTGTTTAAGCAGCTAGAACAAAATGCCACAAACTAGGTAGCTTATAAACAACAGGAATTTCTTCTCACAACTCTAGATTTCCTAGAGTCTGGGAAACCTAGGATCAAGGAGCCAGCATGGTTGCCTTTTGGTAGGGTCTTTTCCCGGTTCATCGCTGGCTCCTTCTCAGTGTCTGCTCACACAGTGGAAGGGGTTAGGGAGCTCTGTGGAACCTCGTTTTTAAGGACACTGATCTCATGAGGGCTCCACCCGCATGACCTAAGCACGTTTCCAAATACCCCACCTCCTAAGACCATCATTTCGGGAGTTAGGATCTTACCATATGGATTTAAGGGGGACCCAAACATTCACACTAAAGCGATTCTTTTTATTTTATTATTTTGTTTGGCTGTGCTGGCTTTTCTGGCAGCAGAGAGTAGGGCTACTTTCTAGCTGCAATGCACAGGCTTCTCGGAGCCGTGACTTCTCCTGAAGCACAGCACAGACTCTAGGGGGTGCAGGCATCCGTAGTTGCAACACGTGGACGTAGAAGTTGCATCTCCTTGGCTCTAGAGCAAAGATTCAATAGTTGAGGTGCACAGGCTCAGTTGCTCCATGCTATGTGAGATCCTCTTGGATCAGGGATCAAACCCATCTCTTCTGCACTGGCAGGCAGACTCTTTACCACTGAGCTACCAGGGAAGCTCACCTGATTGAGCAGGGGCATATTGTAGAACTCAGCCATGAATGAACTACATGTAGCATTTCAAATGCAACTTCACGGCATCATCATCTTTACACAAAATTATTATATATCATAATTAATATCAAATGTCAGCTGACTATAATCTTGCCTTCCTAGAAATTTGATATGATTGGCACATGATGGAGTAGGTCCTTTCTGTTTCAGATGTGTTCACAGAGAATAAATTAATATGTTTTCCCCTCCGGGAAACAGAAATGTTCAGAATCATTTTACTGACCTTAGACTTACACTTATACAGCTGTATTTAATAAATTGTTTCCTGTTGTCAATACTGATGACAATGTTTCTCCCAGTGAAAGTCATTTTTTGCAGTAAGGACTGACCCAACATCCTTTCTTTTATCACTTTCTACCGTCACAGTTTATTCAAAGATACAGGTGAAAGCAGCTCCAACAGGACAGTACATCCTCTTAAATCACTCTTTCTCGGACATTGCTTCTGCAGGCTTCCTGCTCTCCAAGTGTTTGCAATTCCACGAAAATGACGTGGAAAACCTGTCATCTGATCATCATGGAATCTTTATAAAGGGAGATTCAAACACCCCTCACAGGCTCATCTTAACTAATAAAGGGCAACAGCCTCAGCACATCTTGCCTCAGGTGATACTCAGATGTCGGTGCAGCATCTTTTGAAAGAGAATTCTTGAGTTGTGATGAAACCGATATGTTTACCCTGTTTGTGTGAGCAGGTGATTTTCTCTTTGTTATTATTTAAAGGCAGAGTATTTGGAAGCATTTTGGTCCATTGAGCAAGTCTAGAATATCTGAGAGGATTTTCACACATTTTTTTCAGAGATTAGATAAGAAATAAACACAAGCACTCATGTTTTTACCCAACTGAGTGATTTTATACTGGTACTTAAAAGATAAAAATAATTGTCTAACTTGCACAGAAAAAGGTCACATTTTGTTGGTAACTTTAAAAACAGGACATTTCAATTGAGAATTTTGGTATGATTCTTGGCAGTAATTCTAATTACTGAAATTTAAAATGAGCAATTATCTAAACAGTGAAAGAAATCTTCATTGCAATATTTATAATAAAAAATAATCCTTATTAACCTAAAATAGTGATATAAAAGGAAACTGGAAAAAGGAAATGTGCTTAGTGTGTTGCTTATAAGTATATATAAACTAAAGAGATTTAATTTGATCTGAAAAATGTTTTCTAAATAAACTGAAAATTCTAATCAAAATATTTGTACTATGAACAACAGACAAAATGGCCTTGAAACCAAACTGGAAAGATCAAAATGTTCATCACATAAAAGCTAAAATTATCTTGCATCTCCAGCTCCAACGTGTAATGAAGTTGGAGGATAATTGCTTAAAATAGGGTGTGTGCAGATTAGCTTCTCCAGTGAAAGAAGGCAACTGGAGCTTCTGGCTCTTCTGTGTGTTTACCTTTCAATTAACTGTGTAGTTTGTGGCAAACTTCACTGCCTTGGTCACAGGTTACTAATCTTTTCAATGAGAATGTTACTAAATCTTTCATTTAGCTTTATTTCGATTCTGTCATAATTTCACTTGTCCTTCACTTTGGTTCACCGCCCCTCTATTTGCCTGCATTATTCCTGTACTCTGTGCAGCTGAAGGAACCGACGTGATCAGATATCATGAGGGAGGAGACTGTGTGAGACAAGGTGAAGAAGAGGACTGAGACCTCTGACACTGCGGGGCAGAAAGCAGGAGGCACTGAGTCTTGAGGAGGCCCTTATGCCTTACATCTCTTTTAGAAGGTGCCATCGTAGATTAAAGTGTTTTACTGTAGAATAAAATGCCTTTTTTAGTTTTTTGTATGTTGAGTTTTTAAAATTAATTTATTTATTTTAGTTGGAGACTAATTACTTTACAATATGGTAGTGGTTTTTACCACACATTGGCATGAATTAGTCATGGGTGTACATGTATGGAATATTACTCAGCTATTAAAGAGAAGGCATTTGAATCAGTTATAATGAGGTGGATGAAACTGGAGCCTATTATACAGAGTGAAGTAGGTCAGAAAGAAAAATACCGATAACGCATCTATATGGAGTTTAGAAAGATGGTAACAATGACCTTATATATGAGACAACAAAAGAGACACAGATGTAAAGAACAGACTATTGGACTCTGTGGGAGAGGGCGAGGGTGGGACGATTTGAGAGAATAACATTGAAACATGTATGTTATCATATTTGAAATAGATCACCAGTCCAGGTTTGATGCATGAGACAAGGTCTCAGGGCCAGTGCACTAGGATAAAAAGCCTTTACAAACAGCATTTTTATGTTCCTACTGAATACCTGTTCATCATAAGTAGGTCAGAAAGAAAAATACCGATAACGCATCTATATGGAGTTTAGAAAGATGGTAACAATGACCTTATATATGAGACAACAAAAGAGACACAGATGTAAAGAACAGACTATTGGACTCTGTGGGAGAGGGCGAGGGTGGGACGATTTGAGAGAATAACATTGAAACATGTATGTTATCATATTTGAAATAGATCACCAGTCCAGGTTTGATGCATGAGACAAGGTCTCAGGGCCAGTGCACTAGGATAAAAGCCTTTACAAACAGCATTTTTATGTTCCTACTGAATACCTGTTCATCATAAGTTATAAGAATATAAATATATACACACATATACATATATATGTATATATTGAAATTTTTAAAAATTCAATGAATTTTAAAAAATTTCAATTGTGGTGAAATACAAATAGCATAAAATTTACTGCCTTAACTCATGCTAAGTGTACAGTTCAGTGGTGTTAACTAAATTCACATTGTTGTACAACCAATCTCTGAAACCTTCATCTTGCAAAACTGAAACTCTGTACCCATTAAATAACTCTTTATTCACCTTTGCTCCTGGTAACTGTTGATCACCATTTTTCTTTCTGTGTGTATGTACTTACTATTCTAAGTACCTGTACTTAGGTATCAAGAGTACCTATCCTTAGATATCAAGCGGAATCTTCCTGTATCTGTGTGTGACTGACTGACTTATTTTCACTTAGCACAGTGCCCTCAAGTTTCATCCATGCTATAGAACATATCAGAAAGGCTACATCAAAATATTTTTCCTTTTTGAGGTTGAATAATTTTCTGATATATACCACATTTAATTTATCTATTAATCTACTGATGGACATTTAGAGGGCTTCTACCTTTTGGATATTTGTAAAAGAAAATAGTGCCCTTAACACGATATCTCTAAAATCCTGCTTTCAATTCTGAAAGTGGAATTGCTGGATCGTCTGATAATTTGCTTTTAAATATTTTGAGGACCCACCGTGTTGCTGTCTGTACTGGCAGCATCTTCCAACATTCCTACCAACAGTGCATACGAGCTCTAATTTCCCCAGATCCATACTGACCCTTGCTGTTTTCTGGACTTTGTTGTTAATTTCTGCTTGTTTTTGGTTTTTGCATAATTATTTCCCTAATGGGGAAGGATGGCATCTCACCGTGGTTTTGATGTGCAGTCAATGATTCATGATGTTGAACATCTTTCCATGTGCTTGTTAGCTACTTTTATATCTTCTTCAAAAGATTGTCTATTCAAATGTATTGCCCATTTTTAATTAGCTTGTTTTGTTGTCATTGCTGAATTGTAGGGATTCTTTATATAGCCTTCTTCAGATATACAATTTGGAAGTATTTTCTCCCTTTCCCTAGACTGTCTTTTCACTCTGTTGATTGTATCTTGAAGTATTGAAATTTTAAATTTTCATATGGTCCAATTTCATCTATTTTACTGAGTCATAAGAATTTTGAATTATTGGAGTTGCTATAGAAGTACTAGACTTATTCTTGCTACCCATGTAAGAACAAAAACTAATTCCATGGGAGTAACTGTGCTATAAATATAACAGCTAATTTGAAGTTAAGTGTCTAGAATATGAGCTTGAAGAAATCGAGACCATTCTGAAATATAGATCATTAGCTAAACAAGTAAATTGTTGAATAGCAGGAAGGTGAGACTATTTTAATCAATATTGGGTATTTACTTCTACAAATTTGCATATTTATCTTAGAAGACCACCATGCCTATTTATTTAGTTTGCTATCATATTTATTTGGCATGTTTTGATTAGTAAATTAGATTTGATTTTCCCATGCACCTGGGCAGCATGACATCAGCTTATTCAACTTTTCTTCTTTAGTCTAGACTATTCATTCAGATTCATCATCTGACTATTAGAAAATTTGGCTAACTTTGACTAAAAATCTACTTGCTAAAAACTGGCTTACTTAATGCTACATGATATAGTGGCCTTTAAAATATTTTGTTCACTAAATAGTTAAATGAATTATAATTGCTGAAAGAACACTGGTACCTTGTCTTTGTCAGAGTTAATAGTCAACAGAGAGATTCTTGGGTTAAATGAAGACTAATGTTCAAATAAATGAAGTGTAATTGGCAACAATTTTTCATTCTGCTAATTCTTTCCATAGCAATTTCAGATTCTGAAATGTGACAATTTAGACTTAGAGTGTTCAAGATTTTCTGTTAATACCTGTGGCAATCACTAGTCTGACTTGTAATGACATCCCACAGACCTTTTAGTATGAGCTGTAAATTATTGAATAGGCCTCATTTACTGAAATAACCCTTTTTTATATGATACTTTCATTTTGCTCTTTTAACCATAACACAATGAAAATCTGTACTAAACTGCCTAAATAATATTTTACTAGCCCAATAACATTTTAATTATTTTATAATTCACATGAGACAAATGTTAAAATGTTTGAGATTCAAAGCAAAATATCACAAAGGATTGTGATTTGCAATTAAAGAGAGAGAAAAAGATTGAAATGAAGACAGAACAATTAGTTTGATTTAGTATTTTCTCCCATTAGACTGGTACTAACAGTAAATAAACTCCCACTGAAGTGTTATTGTTTAGGATATAATTAATAACAAATAGTCTTGCTCTCTGTATCAATAAATCATGTTAAGTGGGATAGCTTTGGGAGATGTAAAACAAACAACTCTTAAAAACAAACATAGTTTTAATGAACTGTGCTGAAAAGGGCAATCAAATCTTTCTGTCTTATGTACCCCAGCCCTACCTAGATGTAAAAGATCTGAGCATAATATATGAAAACAAGTGGTACACCTTAAGATTACAATTTATTAAGATGACAAAATAACATATTTTAAAAGACATTAAATATACACACACATATATATCATATGTGGATGTATACATATATATCACACACACATTATATATCATGTATATATATGTATATCACTAAAAAGTTGAGAAGAATTAAATGTGTTTTGTTGATCTGGGCTTTCAGAGGAGGACACACTGAGATAAGAATAAATGTTCAAGAAATGTATTAGAAATGCTTATAAGAGAAAATATTGGAAGTAGCTAGCTGAGGCTGGGAGAGCTATCAGATGCAAGTATGAGCCAGAGTGAAGGAGAGAGAAGAGAGAAAGGAAGGTTATGGGGAAGCATTGTAGACTGGTGCAACCTGAGAAATGTGCAGCAAAATTGTTAGGAAGAACTCAAAGCACAGTCATACAGCCGTGGCTCCCTGTGCCCCCAGGAGTGGGCCTGCCACACTCGGTCACTAGCTGGGACAGTCCATAGGAAGTATGGTCGCAGTGGACATATAGCAACAGGTTGCAGAGTGCATCAGGGGGGATCTGTGGTCAGTTACACTTATTTGTAGGAAATCTGAAACACATCTTCATAGAAAACATGATGGAGGAGCCTGGTGGGCCACAGCCCAGCGGTCACAAAGAGTTGGACACGACTGAGCGACTTCACTTTCACTTTCAAAAAAGTGTATTGATTAAATCATTGACCTGTAACCCATGTAATTTTTTAATTGGGTAAATCTGTATGTATTACATACACTGGAGTGGGGTGCCATTGCCTTCTCCAAATCTGTATGTATTACGGGTTAAATCAATATATTTTAGTGAGAGAAACAGATTTCAAGTAAGAGTTTAGAATGATATCCTATTGGTAAAACAATGACTCATCTTCAAATATATCTCTGCATATAGTTATATATGCAGAAACGGTTTCTGAAAAGTCAAATATAAAATCAATAACATTGGTATTGCTAGGCAAATTTAGCTGAGGTATTGGAGCTTCTACATACTTCTGGGAATGCATGTTTTTAATCTAATCTGACTGCTCTCATCTCTAAAGAATGCTTACTAGGGAATGGCAAACCACTTCAGTATTATTGCCTTGAAAATCTCATTCAGTTCAGTTCATCACGCAGTCGTGTCTGACTCTTTGCGACCCCATGAATCGCAGCATGCCAGGCCTCCCTGTCCATCACCATCTCCAGGAGTTCACTCAGACTCATGTCCATTGAGTCCGTGATGCCATCCAGCCATCTCATCCTCGGTCGTCCCCTTCTCCTCCTGCCCCCAATCCCTCCCAGCATCAGGGTCTTTTCCAATGAGTCAACTCTTCGCATGAGGTGGCCAGAGTACTGGAGCTTCAGTTTTAGCATCATTCCTTCCAAAGAAATCCCAGGGTTGATCTCCCTCAGAATGGACTGGTTGGATCTCCTTGCAGTCCAAGGGACTCTCAAGAGTCTTCCCCAACACCACAGTTCAAAAGCATCAATTCTTCTGCACTCAGCCTTCTTCACAGTCCAACTCTCACATCCATACATGACCACAGGAAAAACCACAGCCTTGACTAGACGGACCTTAGTAGGCAAAGTAATGTCTCTGCTTTTGAATATACTATCTAGGTTGGTCATAACTTTTCTTCCAAGGAGTAAGCGCCTTTTAATTTCATGGCTGCAGTCACCATCTGCAGTGATTTTGGAGCCC
>SJXQ01011243.1:0-24595 GCA_006408695.1 Aepyceros melampus
AGATGGTATCACTAACTCGATGGCCGTGAGTCTGAGTGAACTCTGGGAGTTGGTGACGGACAGGGAGGCCTGGCATGCTGTGATTCATGGGGTCACAGAGTCAGACATGACTGAGCAACTGAACTGAACTCACATCCTAATAAAGCAGTTTCAGAAATTATTCTTAGATAGTGTGGCCACCCACGTGCCACTACATCTAACTCTCTGCTCAGGTATCCTATAGGCTGCTGGTGAGGCCCTTGGGGTTGTGTCAAAACTCCCAAGGCCATACCTTTTCTTTTAGTGACAAAGAAATTAAATTCTGACCCTGTGGGCAAACTCATAGCAGGAACTTGCAGGACAGCAGTCTGAAGAGCCTTAAAAGCCTTAGATTATATGGAGACCAAACCAGTTTGTTGGTTTGGGATAGTTGAGTTTCAGTTATAAGTTTATTTAAAGGCTGGGCAAGTTCCCCATAACCTGGAATCCAAATGTGGCAGTAGCCTGTGATTCCTAAAAGTCTTTTCAATTGTCTTAAAGTCATAGGTAGGGGATGATTTTAAAATATTTGGCTCATTCGGGAATTTCACACAACAGAGTATAAGGATTAGGTACCACAGAGTGTAAAGGAACTACACCTCATTTATTATTCATAAATCCTGAACTAGTCTCCATTTATCATTTGACTTCTTTACACCCAAAATAGGAGTGCTGCATTGACGATTACAGGGAATTAATAGCCTAATGGGTTTTAAACCTTCCTTAACCTTGGGCTTTAGTGGATACTGTTTTTGATGTGGAAATAAGTGTCAGTCCTTGAGCTTGATAACTACAGGAATAGCATTTTGTGCTTGACCCACAATTTTGTGTTTTTCCATCAGCCCACACCCTAGGATTTACATTTTGTTCAATTAATGGGATAGAAAGGGAGGGCTCCATATTCATGAAAGTAGAGACATGGACCTTGCTCAGTAGATCCCTCCCCAAAAGGGGTAAGGGAGAATCTGGCATGATCAGAAACTCATGTGGAAATAGCACAGAGTCCCAGTTACAGCTTAGAAGATGACAGAAATAATAAAGTTTGGCTAATCCAGACAGCTCCATTATGGAAGTGGATCAGGGAGAAAGTGGGCCAGGGGCTTCAGTAAGCACAGAATAAGCTGCCCTGGTGTCCAAAAGGAAATCAACAGACTGGGCCCTCACAGTTATTAATACCTGGGGTTCCTCAGGTATAATTAGGATGGGAGCTTGTGTGGAGATCCCCAGGCACCATCAGTCCTGATTGTCTTGAGAGTATGACCTCTGGGTCCTACACCTCTGGAGGCAGTCTCTCCTCCAGTGTCGTCCCTTGCAGACTGGACATGGAGCCTGGGGTGGCTTAGATGCCTGAGGGCAATCCCGATTGAGGTGCCCCTCCTTTCCACAGTAATAGCAAGCCATCCTTTCCCACCTAGGTCCCTCCTGGTATTTTTCTCAAGCTGTTAAAGAACAGTTCTGACAGACATTACAACCTGTTCCTTGGTCTTTCTCTGCTTTTCCTTTTCCTTATATTCCCTGCCATAATAGACTGTCTGAGCCAGTTGCAACAGATTATCTAAAGACTGACTTGGTCCATACATCTGTTTTAGTAGCCTAGGGTGGATATCTGGAGCCAACTCATGAGAAATCTATCCTTCAAGATCACTCTTCCCTCTTCACTTTCAGGATCAGTCTCGGTGAATCTGCAAAGGGCTTCCTCAGTCTATCTAGGAATTTACCAGGAGCTTCTTTCTCTTCCTGTTCTATGTTTGCCAATTTGGCATAGTTTAAAGTCTTAGCACTCACTCACCTGAGTCCTTCAAGAACACATCTCACAAAATGACTCTGACCCCATCTTCCTTTAGCCATGTTATAATCCCGATCTGGTTCTATAGTTGGGACCACCTGATTCCCAGTGGAGAGGGCAGCTATCTCATCCTCCCTCTTCCCTACTGACTCATTACCAAACCATTCATCTCCATAGGAAACAGCTTTCTCCAAAACTCGAGTTTTTGAGTCAGGAGTTAGCATCTGTCCCAGAATATACATTACATCTTTCCAAGTCTTAAAGCAGAGTAGGGAGCTGAAAGTTTCATACCCAAATTGATACCCTTAGGACATAAATCTGGCATGTCTCACAGAGAGAAAGAGGGCGCTACTTCTACCCATTTCTCTTTTCTATAGAACCTGTTAATTGTAAAACAGTATTATAATTAAGAGACCCTCCAACCAGTCACCGTTTGCCATCCTCCAATGAATACCATAGCCATGCAGTATCTCATAGGAAGGTCAGACGTGTCTTCTTTAAGCTCTGGGGATCAAATCCATCCCAGTTTTTCAAAGGAGTGAGACTGGAATTGTTAGCTCCCATCTGTAAGAGAGAAATAAGTGACCAGCACCATCTTTCTACCGGAGGCATCCCTTCCTGCTCTAGATGGGGATGGAGACAGGTCTTCCACCTAAGCTTCCTTTCCTGGCCAGAGTCAACCTTTCTCTTACTGATGCAGGTATGCCACTACCATCCCTCCCCATTCTACCACTGAGGTGGGGTGGAGATGCATTGCAGGTAGACCTGATGGCATCCCAGACTATACCCAGTTCTTCGCCATTAAAGCCTTTGCTTGCCTCTGATGCCAACCGAGGTGCAATCAGAGTAACCTGGATGCCTCTCAACCTAAGACCACTAGGGGAAACAGTCATCTCCTGAGTGCCTGTGCACAACCCTGAATATATTCCTGAACACACAACCAGTAAATCATAAAAGGCTGAACATAAAATCAAGATGTTCCTTCCAAGCATCACCACACCAACATAAGCGATAGCAGAAGAGATGGTGAAGGGCTGGCCAGTGAGGAAAAAGTGATTTTGTCCTCTAGTTATTGGGGCCAATCCTTCCAGTTCATTCCCACAGTTTCCACAGAAAGAATATCTAAGGAGTTGGGACAAAAGCCACTGTAAAGCCTCCTCTGGTCTGCTAAAAGCTAGCGTTACCAAAGGAGGAAGCCCACTATACTTCCTATCTGAGTAACCTTTAACTGAGATATGCTCTTGGAGCTAGAGCTTCATCTAGCTTCCAAACTTTCAACTCCTAGCAAGGCTAGGCACTTCCTAACTACCAATCCAAGTCTGCAAACTAAGTAACAGTAACAGCATAGATTACGAGTTGCTTGAAAGTCTATGATCGTACAGATTAGGTTAGTAGTTCTAATTCCCAAGAAGTTATGAAACTGTCAAAGAGACTGGAAAGTTTGATGGAGAAAGGTGAATTCAGTCCACACACTTTGTCCATCTCTGGCCGTTCCCCTGGAGGAGACATTGAGCAGGTCGGTATAATCCCCCAGTGGGGTTTCTGCCATAAACTGTGTGAGGTCACCTTGGAACCACAAATTAGGACACAGCTCTTGCTTCACAAGTGTGTATCTCTTTCAGTCAATCACACACACAAGTACACCATAGAGTTATTAAAGTACAGCAGGAAATGTGTTTGCTAGCAGAACTAGAGCTCCAAGCATCCTTATCTTGTCCTGAAGAATCCCAGATGAGCCCCCAAGATGAAAAGTTGCTGACCATGAAAGACACTGGGATTCTTGGCCTCTGGAGGAGAGTAATTCAATCTGGGGCCAGTGACAAGACTTGATCGCTCAGAGCTTTTGTGTAATAAAGTTTTATTAAAGTATAAAAGAGATNATCCTAATAAAGCAGTTTCAGAAATTATTCTTAGATAGTGTGGCCACCCACGTGCCACTACATCTAACTCTCTGCTCAGGTATCCTATAGGCTGCTGGTGAGGCCCTTGGGGTTGTGTCAAAACTCCCAAGGCCATACCTTTTCTTTTAGTGACAAAGAAATTAAATTCTGACCCTGTGGGCAAACTCATAGCAGGAACTTGCAGGACAGCAGTCTGAAGAGCCTTAAAAGCCTTAGATTATATGGAGACCAAACCAGTTTGTTGGTTTGGGATAGTTGAGTTTCAGTTATAAGTTTATTTAAAGGCTGGGCAAGTTCCCCATAACCTGGAATCCAAATGTGGCAGTAGCCTGTGATTCCTAAAAGTCTTTTCAATTGTCTTAAAGTCATAGGTAGGGGATGATTTTAAAATATTTGGCTCATTCGGGAATTTCACACAACAGAGTATAAGGATTAGGTACCACAGAGTGTAAAGGAACTACAGCCTCATTTATTATTCATAAATCCTGAACTAGTCTCCATTTATCATTTGACTTCTTTACACCCAAAATAGGAGTGCTGCATTGACGATTACAGGGAATTAATAGCCTAATGGGTTTTAAACCTTCCTTAACCTTGGGCTTTAGTGGAACTGTTTTTGATGTGGAAATAAGTGTCAGTCCTTGAGCTTGATAACTACAGGAATAGCATTTTGTGCTTGACCCACAATTTTGTGTTTTTCCATCAGCCCACACCCTAGGATTTACATTTTGTTCAATTAATGGGATAGAAAGGGAGGGCTCCATATTCATGAAAGTAGAGACATGGACCTTGCTCAGTAGATCCCTCCCCAAAAGGGGTAAGGGAGAATCTGGCATGATCAGAAACTCATGTGGAAATAGCACAGAGTCCCAGTTACAGCTTAGAAGATGACAGAAATAATAAAGTTTGGCTAATCCAGACAGCTCCATTATGGAAGTGGATCAGGGAGAAAGTGGGCCAGGGGCTTCAGTAAGCACAGAATAAGCTGCCCTGGTGTCCAAAAGGAAATCAACAGACTGGGCCCTCACAGTTATTAATACCTGGGGTTCCTCAGGTATAATTAGGATGGGAGCTTGTGTGGAGATCCCCAGGCACCATCAGTCCTGATTGTCTTGAGAGTATGACCTCTGGGTCCTACACCTCTGGAGGCAGTCTCTCCTCCAGTGTCGTCCCTTGCAGACTGGACATGGAGCCTGGGGTGGCTTAGATGCCTGAGGGCAATCCCGATTGAGGTGCCCCTCCTTTCCACAGTAATAGCAAGCCATCCTTTCCCACCTAGGTCCCTCCTGGTATTTTTCTCAAGCTGTTAAAGAACAGTTCTGACAGACATTACAACCTGTTCCTTGGTCTTTCTCTGCTTTTCCTTTTCCTTATATTCCCTGCCATAATAGACTGTCTGAGCCAGTTGCAACAGATTATCTAAAGACTGACTTGGTCCATACATCTGTTTTAGTAGCCTAGGGTGGATATCTGGAGCCAACTCAGTGAGAAATCTATCCTTCAAGATCACTCTTCCCTCTTCACTTTCAGGATCAGTCTCGGTGAATCTGCAAAGGGCTTCCTCAGTCTATCTAGGAATTTACCAGGAGCTTCTTTCTCTTCCTGTTCTATGTTTGCCAATTTGGCATAGTTAAAGTCTTAGCACTCACTCACCTGAGTCCTTCAAGAACACATCTCACAAAATGACTCTGACCCCATCTTCCTTTAGCCATGTTATAATCCCGATCTGGTTCTATAGTTGGGACCACCTGATTCCCAGTGGAGAGGGCAGCTATCTCATCCTCCCTCTTCCCTACTGACTCATTACCAAACCATTCATCTCCATAGGAAACAGCTTTCTCCAAAACTCGAGTTTTTGAGTCAGGAGTTAGCATCTGTCCCAGAATATACATTACATCTTTCCAAGTCTTAAAGCAGAGTAGGGAGCTGAAAGTTTCATACCCAAATTGATACCCTTAGGACATAAATCTGGCATGTCTCACAGAGAGAAAGAGGGCGCTACTTCTACCCATTTCTCTTTTCTATAGAACCTGTTAATTGTAAAACAGTATTATAATTAAGAGACCCTCCAACCAGTCACCGTTTGCCATCCTCCAATGAATACCATAGCCATGCAGTATCTCATAGGAAGGTCAGACGTGTCTTCTTTAAGCTCTGGGGATCAAATCCATCCCAGTTTTTCAAAGGAGTGAGACTGGAATTGTTAGCTCCCATCTGTAAGAGAGAAATAAGTGACCAGCACCATCTTTCTACCGGAGGCATCCCTTCCTGCTCTAGATGGGGATGGAGACAGGTCTTCCACCTAAGCTTCCTTTCCTGGCCAGAGTCAACCTTTCTCTTACTGATGCAGGTATGCCACTACCATCCCTCCCCATTCTACCACTGAGGTGGGGTGGAGATGCATTGCAGGTAGACCTGATGGCATCCCAGACTATACCCAGTTCTTCGCCATTAAAGCCTTTGCTTGCCTCTGATGCCAACCGAGGTGCAATCAGAGTAACCTGGAATGCCTCTCAACCTAAGACCACTAGGGGAAACAGTCATCTCCTGAGTGCCTGTGCACAACCCTGAATATATTCCTGAACACACAACCAGTAAATCATAAAAGGCTGAACATAAAATCAAGATGTTCCTTCCAAGCATCACCACACCACATAAGCGATAGCAGAAGAGATGGTGAAGGGCTGGCCAGTGAGGAAAAAGTGATTTTGTCCTCTAGTTATTGGGGCCAATCCTTCCAGTTCATTCCCACAGTTTCCACAGAAAGAATATCTAAGGAGTTGGGACAAAAGCCACTGTAAAGCCTCCTCTGGTCTGCTAAAAGCTAGCGTTACCAAAGGAGGAAGCCCACTATACTTCCTATCTGAGTAACCTTTAACTGAGATATGCTCTTGGAGCTAGAGCTTCATCTAGCTTCCAAACTTTCAACTCCTAGCAAGGCTAGGCACTTCCTAACTACCAATCCAAGTCTGCAAACTAAGTAACAGTAACAGCATAGATTACGAGTTGCTTGAAAGTCTATGATCGTACAGATTAGGTTAGTAGTTCTAATTCCCAAGAAGTTATGAAACTGTCAAAGAGACTGGAAAGTTTGATGGAGAAAGGTGAATTCAGTCCACACACTTTGTCCATCTCTGGCCGTTCCCCTGGAGGAGACATTGAGCAGGTCGGTATAATCCCCCAGTGGGGTTTCTGCCATAAACTGTGTGAGGTCACCTTGGAACCACAAATTAGGACACAGCTCTTGCTTCACAAGTGTGTATCTCTTTCAGTCAATCACACACACAAGTACACCATAGAGTTATTAAAGTACAGCAGGAAATGTGTTTGCTAGCAGAACTAGAGCTCCAAGCATCCTTATCTTGTCCTGAAGAATCCCAGATGAGCCCCCAAGATGAAAAGTTGCTGACCATGAAAGACACTGGGATTCTTGGCCTCTGGAGGAGAGTAATTCAATCTGGGGCCAGTGACAAGACTTGATCGCTCAGAGCTTTTGTGTAATAAAGTTTTATTAAAGTATAAAAGAGATAGAGAAAGCTTCTGACATAGACATCTGAAGAGGGCAGAAAGAGTACCCTCCTGCTAGTCTTTAGCAGGAAGTTATATACATACTAGCAGACTACTAATTAGTGAAAGGAAGTGTCTCAAAACTCATAGACTGGCACCAGGCTGCTCGCCACATGCATTTTGAGATCACATTGGCACAAGGTGAGTCATCCCAGGCCATAAACTATTGACATGAATCTCGAAGAAAGGCAGATTTCCAAGCAAATACATAGTCTCATTAACATAGCTTAAGAGAACATTTCCATGAGTAAAACATACTAGTTTGTTGAGTAAAACATACTGGTTTGTCAAGTCGGTTCTGAGTCTTAGGCAGAACCGACTTGAAGATAGACAAAGTCTAGGGTAAATACGTAGTTCATTAACATAGCTTAAGAAAAGCATTTCCGTGAGAAAAAAATGCATTGGTTCTCTCAAGTTTTGAGAAAAGTTAAGTTCAGGTGGAATCAGGTATCATCATGGCAACACAGAGTTTTAAAAGAAACCTCCTTTTAATTTTGTATGATGATGATGAAGAAAGTCACTCACAAGTCGCTCAATCGTGTCCGACTCTTTGAGACCCCATGGACTATATAGTCCATGGAATTCTCCAGGCCAGAATACTGGAGTGGATAGCCTTTCCCTTCTCCAGGGGATCTTCCCAACCCAGGGATCGAACCCAGGTCTCCCACATTGCAGGCAGATTCTTTACCAGCTGAGCTACAAAAATCTGACACTTGTAGTTTGTTTCCTCCCTCCACCTAAGAGAGGGATAAAAATGTCTGACACTTGCAGCTTATTTCCTCCATTTGGGGGCTGCTAGTCTTCCTGCCTGTTACCCTCTCAGTGTCTCCAGCCTGAGTTAACCTACAGAGGAATCAAAAAACCAAGAAGGGGATGAATAAGCATCCTCGAGTCCCATAGAGTCCAAGGGGTCTGTTCCCTCAGCCTCCTTCCAGTCTGTCTCCTCAGAGAGCCACAGCCAAGGTACTCACTTCCTCCCCCTCCAGCCCCCTAAGCCCAGCTAATGACTCATAAGTGAGGCCAGGACAGCCCATAGGGAGGGGGGACAGCAGATGGAGTCCCAGAGGCCAGACAGAATGTAGAGAGGAGGTCCCCAGCATCTCTGGGCCTTCTCCTGCCCTCTCCCTTTTCGATCCTCCTCCTGCTTCCAGACCCTGGGGCATCACCACAGAGGCTGCTTCCTCTGGCTCTCCCCCTGCCACCAGCCTAGTCTCTGGGGTCAGTAGACTCCGAACTGAACCCCAATCTGAGCTTTGCCACCTCCCACCTGTGTGACCTGGATTGCCTTACCTGAACTCACCTGCAAAATGAAAAGAATATTACCTTTTGTTGTTATGAGAATCAAATACAATGTGTGTCCATGGCCTGGGCTATTCTGACAAAGATTTGTATAGTCAAAGTTATGGTTTTTCCGGTAGCCATGTATGGATGTGAGGGTTGGACCATAAAGCAGCCCCGAAGACCTGATGCTTTCAAACTGTGGTGTTGGAGAAGACTCTTGAGAGTCCCTTGGACTGCAAGGAAATCAAACCAGTCAATCCTAAAGGAAATCAGTCCTGAATATTCTTTGGAAGGACTGATGCTGAAGCTGAAGCTTCAATACTTTGTCCTCTGATGCAAAAGCTGACTCATTTAAAAAGACCCTGTTGCTGAGAAAGTTTGAAGGCAGAAGGAGAAGAGGGCAACAGGATAAGATGGTTTGATGGCATCACTGATTACATAGATATGAATCTGAACAAACTTCAGGAGATCGTGGAGGACAGAGGAGCCTGGCATGCTGCAGTACCTAGGGTTGCAAAGAGGCGGACAGGACCTTCGACTGAACAGCAACGGGCGAGGCCTGGGCCACATACCAGGCCCTGCCTAGAGCGGTGCTGCCCCTTCCACTTGAAATATGTTAGCTCCAGGCGGAAACCTCTCCCCCTCCTCCAGGATCCTCCTTCCTCCATGCTGTGATCAGGCATCTGTTCAGTGCTCCCATATATAAACACCTGTTTACCAGGTGTGACTGCCTCAGGCAGTACTCAGTACTGGCTCTGTTGATCTCAAACACCCCTGCAGAGACCCAGGTGCTCAGTTATTTCTCCTACTCACTCCCACCCCAATCAATCAATACACAGTAAGTGCTATGGATTCCTTCCATGTGTGTCCTGATTCCTTTCACTCTTAGTGAAGCAGAATAAATAAGAAAAATTAACAGCTCTTTATGCTGCAGAGAAGAGAGGAAGGAAGATTTCTGGTATTTCTTCTTCAAATAAGGATACCAATCTTATTGGATTAGGGCCCCCCACTTGTTATCTCATTTCACTATAATTATCTCCTTAAAGGCCCTATCTTCTACTCGTCATGGGGGTGGGGAGTTTGAGCTTCAACTTATGAGTTGGGTAGGAGGTGGACCCAGTCCACCCATAACCCCGGGTGAATCCATCAACAGGAACCCCAGATGACTGCTACTCAGGAAGATTAACCAGTTTATACTTAATACCATTTAGATTCTGTCATTATTTCCTCTAATCTTATTTTTTTTTCCATCTAGACAGTGAGAACTTTTTTGAGGATATCATTCAGTATTTGCAGGACACAGTGAGCAGAGAACAGCTGGAACTCCTGCTCACTGAAGAGGAAGCCTGGGAGAGTTTTGTGGCTGAGGCTGATTTGTCCAGGTAACATGCACAGTGCATCAAAAATGTCACCTGTATCCCCCTGCACCAGGGTAGCTTCCTCCTGGCAGGCACACTTCCTCCAGGCAGGACCATGGTTGGTGTCGAAGATGTTTCTTCTCACGATTCCATGAGGAAGTTTTCCTCCATGTCATTTGCTGGTAGTGAACAGTCTCAGGTTGAGAAGAGATGAAACGTGCAAAGAAGGGGGCAGGTTACATGGCCTTGGACAAGTTATCGATCTACTCTGGGCCTTAGTTTCTTCATCTGTTCAGTTTTATTGTGAGGACACTGAGATCATGCATGCAAAGTGCTTCCATAATGACTGACACAGAGTAGGTGTGCTGTGTGATGCTTAGTTGCTTCAGTTGTATCCAACTCTTTGCAACCCCACGGGCTATAGCCCACCAGGCTCCTTTGTCCATGGAATTCTACAGGCAAGAATACTGGAGTGGGTTGCCATGCCCTCCTCCAGGGGATCTTCCCAGCCCAGGGATCTAACCCAGGTTTCCTGATTGCAAACAGATTCTTTATTGTCTGAGCTACCAGGGAAGCCCAAGAATACTAGAGTGGGTAACCTATCCCTTCTTCAGGAGATCTTCCTGACCTGGAAATCAAACTGGGGTCTCCTGCAATACAGGCAGATCCTTTACCAGCTGAGCTACCAGGGTAGACCACAGAGTAGGTGCTCAACATTAATTTTTAAAATAAGCTTTTTGGGAAGACACAGGGGCCAAGGTCCTTTTTCCTGGTGATGAAAACCGGATGGGACCCTATTTAGGATAAATCAGAAAATCCTGACACCATCACTTTCTGTTCCTGGGGATTCTGACTAGAGTGCTTTCATACCCCATGTTAGGGACTGTACCAACGCTGCAGGATTCTGCTGGCCCATATGGCAGAGAGGCTGCAGAGGACCTGGGTGGAGCTGGCGGGGTCCTAGCTCTAGCCCTGCCCAGCTCTGGGTTCTGGGCTTATTCTTGGAGCCCCAGATCTGTCCTGTGTCCAGTGGGAACAGCAATTCAGTCTGATGGACTATGGTGATGGCCTCAGAGTGAACCGCAGGGTCAGAGGTGGGGAACCAAGTGCAATCATCTCGTCCAAAGGACCAGGGAGGCCTGCACCAGGGTCAGACCCAGGGGTCAGGGTGGAGCAGAGGGTCCAGGTTGGAGGACTAGTAGGCAGGCTTAGGCAGCAGGGCCAGGACTAGAGTGAGGAGAGTGGGCCCCGAGGACACAGAACTGAAGGGACTATGACCCTAGCAGAGGTCCCCTGAGGGGGAGGGGGACATTTCTTCCCTCCCTGCTGGGCTCCCCTCATGCTGGACTAGAGGGCCCTGGGTGACCCTGTCTGCACACCCTGCCTGGGACCTGGGTTCTCACTCCATCTGGGACCCTCTTCTAGTCCACATGGAGCCGCTCTGACAGTAGAAGGATGTGTGGCTCAGTGAGTCCTCCAGAGTCACAATGAGTGGCTGTGATTGTGTGTCATTTGGGGGATTCTGAGGAGCCTCACGCATCCCCACCAGAGGAAAACCTTCCTCCAGCAGCTGTGCAAGGGCCGGTCTCCTGAGGCTCAGCTGTCCAGATGGGTATTTCCTCAAGTCTCTCTAATCTTTTGAGGTTCCACAAAGTTGCACACAGCCTTAGAGGGCAGGCAGTTGAAGTTGTCACAGATAAAGTGTGAGTTAGACTGGTGACCCCTGAGAAGTCAGGGTGCTGGGTGACGGGTCAGGAGTCAGGGAGGTGGGCTGGAGAGTCCAAGGGAAGCAGGCTCACAGCACATCTCCTGCTTCTCTGTCACTTGGGGCAGTGGACAGACCCAGTGACCTGCCACTGGGAAGGCCAAGGGTATCAGGCTTGGGGGAGAGCAGATGCCAGCCAAGATGACCTCTAAGGGTCCTTATAGCTCTGAGTAATGTGTTTCAAAAAAATTCTATGTACACTTAGTTAGCCAATCTGTAAATTGCAAGGGCACAGTCCCCAGGACTGTCCTTAAATTTGACACCAATGGCAAGTTTGGGGGTTCCCAAATCTACTTGAAGGTCTGAGAATTCCCTAGAGGGATGCACAGAACTCACTGAAAGCTTCATGATCCCAGTTACAGTTTAATAAAGGGAAGGATGAAGGTTCCCATCAGCAACAGGGCAGGTCTGGGTGGGTTTCATACATGAAGCTTCCATTTTCATCAGGATGCATTACTGTCCTGGATTCAGTGTGTGGCAGGACACACGGAACACTGCCCACCAGGGACCCTCACCCTATTTAACAACAAGTTATCCTGACCTGTTTTCTCCAGCCCCCACCCAGAGGTCAGACTAATGCTCTAGAGTCCAGCTCCTCCAGAGGTCAGAACTGATACCATGTGAGCCAAGGCCCTATTACATCACTTTGTCAGACTGTCCAGTGTCTAAAGTCCCAGGCGGAGGAGGACATTCCTATCAGCCAGAATAGTCTAGGGGCTTAAGGACCACTTTCCAGTAGCCAAGGGCAAAGAGCGGGTTGACTCCTCACTAGACACTGAGGCCCTTGAATGAAGGTTTTCTCCTCTAATCCCACTCTCTTTGTTTCTCTGTGACCTTCCCACTCTAGAAACTCTTTGGAAGTTTTGGTGTTGACCTACCTCTGAGGCATCTTTATCAAATACCTCTCTGAAGTTAAGCATATTCTAAGATGACCTTTGCTGATTTTTCCCATGACTGAATAAAGTATATGGAGCGTCTACAATGTCCAGACATGTTTAATGTTGAAAAACATTTTACATTTGTAAAATTCTTTCCTTGTGATTTGTGATAAAATATCTGTGGATTATACAGGGTAGCTCTTGCCAAGCCCATTTTATGGACTCGCTTGATGTTCACTGTTACAGGGAAGAGGCAGAAGCACTACACGAATATCTGCTGAAGCTGAAAACAGACTTGGTAGAGGAGGACCAAGACAGGCCACAACAAGACCAGCTGGACAGGAAGAGGTTTTTGGAGGAATTTCCTCGGGTGAAACAGGAGCTGGAGGAGAGCATAGCAAAGCTCCGTGCACTGGCAGACAAGGTCGACAAGGTGCACAGGAACTGCACCATCTCCAACGTGGTGGCCAACTCTGCCGGTGCTGTGTCTGGCGTCCTGACCGTCCTTGGCCTGGCTCTGGCACCCATGACAGCAGGGATCAGTCTGGGACTCTCGGCCACTGGGTTAGGGCTGGGAGCGGCGGCTGCTGTGACCAGTGTGTCCACCAGCATTGTGGAACACGTAAGCAGGTCATCAGCAGAAACCGAAGCCAGTCGCCTTATGCCAATAGGTATCAATGAAGAGAAGGCGTTTGCAGAGGTTTTATGTAAGAAGTCAGCCCAGATCGTTTCCTCTACAAATAACTTCATCCAAGCCTTGAAAGGCATTGGAAAAAATGTTCGTGCCATCAAGGTGGCCAAAGTCAACCCTCGCTTAGCATCCCACGCTAAGCGCTTCATGACTGCGGGGCAAGTCTCTGCCCGAACCGGCAAGCAGGTGCAGAGAGCATTTGGAGGCACAGCTCTGGCAATGACCAAAAGCGCCCGGATCGTGGGTGCAGCCACGGCAGGTGTTGCCTCCTGTTGGATGTGGCCTTCCTGGTGAAAGAGGCAAAGCACTTGCATGAAGGGGCAAAGACAGAGTCAGCGGAAAGGATGAGGCAGCTGGCCGCGGAGCTGGAGAAGAAACTGGAAGAGCTCACCCGGACCTATGAGAGTCTGTAGGAGGGCTGGACTTGGCCCCTACCAGGACAGTGCGGGGCCAAGAGAAGAAGGCGCCTTGTTAGAGGGGAAGCGAGACAAAGAGGGGACACTGGCCTGGTCTCCTGACTTCTTTTAGTCTATTGTCTGGATTATGCCATTTTCCCAAAAGAAGAGAAATCCTTAAACCCTCTGGTATTCAAAACATGTCATTTTCTTCCCTAAATTCTCCCTCTTGGCTCAAGATGAGTCACAGAGCTTCAAGTACCACTGTTCAAAAAGTATTTTTTTAAAAATACAGAATAAGTGTCACCAGTTTGTTCATGTCTCTAGATCTGTTTCCTCTGCATTTATCTTTAAAAACCTTAATAGGAAACCAACACCTTTTTATTTGCCCAACAACCACATGATCGGGGAGCCTAGTTCATGACACCAGCCCTGACCTCTTGCTGTCTGTCCAATGGTCCTTTGTTGGCACGTAGAGGGGAGAGGCTGTGACCCCATGCCACGTATGAACTCTCTTGTTCTGATTTCTGCATCCCTCCATGGTGCCCCTCTGAGCGTTTCACCAAAGATCTACATCACCTCAAGGGGACCCCAGGCAGAAAACAAACAGAACTTTCTATCGTCTGTGTTCCTCGAGTTTTCTAAATTGAAGAGTGGTTGATTTCCAACATCATGTTAGTTTCAGGTATATAGCACAGTGATTCTGTTGTGTATATATACAAAGAGTATGTATTTTTCAGATTCTTTTCTCTTATAGGTTATTACAAAATATTGAGTATAGTTCCCTGTGCTATACAGTAGGTCCTTGTCAGTTATCTATTTTATATGTAGCAGTGTTTATCCGTTAATTCTAAACCTCTAATTTATCCCACCACATCCCTTCCCCTTCAGTAACATAAATTTTTGATTAGCAGTAATTATTTGATGTTCTACTACATGTTTCCCCTTCCCCAGATGGGATTGGGGGCTGTTTCTTTTTTCAGCAAAAACTCCTATACATCTTGTCTCCTCCTTTACCTCTTTGGAACAGCCCTGCAGAGCTCCCAAGAGACTGGCTCTTGGACTCATCTCAGTAAGGTCACTGAATTAATAAAAAGTAATTCTCAACTTTTAGGTTGTGCTTTTCTTCAGTGGACAATACTGAGTGATGGATGGACTGATAGTGAGGAACTGGCTTCTGCAGCTGTGGGAGGGCCAGATAGGTCTGAAGTCTGCCAGGCAGGCTGTCAGGAAGGGATAGCAGAACTTTCAGGTCCAGGATGAATCTGCAGTCCAGGGCAGAATTTCCTCCTATCACCAGATCTTTAATGTAAACACTCCTGCAAGGAATCATTTGCCTTTTAAGGCAGCATGTTCACAGATTTCCCAGATTAGGGTATGGACATCTCTGGAAAGCTGACAGCCCCTGAGTGGCCACCACCCTTCCTATTCCTTCATTCATCCTCTCATTTTTCCCCGCATGGTCCATCTCAGAGGTAGGCCTGTGCTGAGGACTCGGGGCATGGAGGGTGGCCACGTGGAGGCTGAGGCAGTCAGGGAAACAAATGGCTGCGGCACAGAGTGAGGTTGGGTTAGAGGACTTTGGTGACACGGTGGGGGGTACAGTCCAGGAGGAGAGGACAGGAAGGCTGCCTAGTAAGGAGGGGGGCGCATGTCTGTGGGGACAGGGACTGTGCCAGGGCCTGAGGGAAGCCATGGCTAGGAAGGATGGGGACCCTCCCTGCCATCAGATGTGCTCCAGCCCTTGGTGGCAGGAGGGAAGGGAATCGGGTTCTAGGAAATCAGATTCTGATGTACCAAATAGTGGAAAGCAAAATTCCCAAGGTTTCTGAAGAAAACAGTGGAGACCTGAAGTGATTGCTGAGGGGCCTCTGGTTAACCCTTGACCCCCCTCCCCGCTCCCACCTACTCCTTTTTGATCAGGTGTGTGTGGGTTTGAGAAGCAGAGACAGGTGGAGAGTTCAGGCTCATTTGCTCAGCCCTTCCTCCCACAGAGAGTGGCTGGAGAGGGGCCCACTGGAGGCTGGGGGGTTGCCAAGGGCCACTGGGCTGGCAGGCCTCTCCTCTCATCAGCCTTCTCTGCAGCTCTCCGAACTCGCTTCCTCCACCTGCTAAGTGCTAGGGCCGCCACTTACAGGGAAGCCTGTAAGCAGATTCAGGCTCCCACCACTGACGCTGAGTGAATGGGCTTGGGGAGGGTCTTGGGAGGGCTGTAGAGTTCCAAGCCTCCTCTCCTCTGCTGTCACATTAGGGTGCTTCCCACCCTCGGCCCTGGCCCAAGGCCATCAGCTTGGGAGAAATCCTGCCCATAGTTACAAAGCCCAGGTTACTTCACTTCTTGCTGCCATGAACCACATCTGCAGCCCATTCGAGAAAAATCTCCAGAAAAGCAACAACAGCTATGTCTGCCAGTCTGCCACACTATCCCCAGTGTCTCCACAGGTCTGGCACTTGCTGGGGGCACAGTAAATGCCCCGCTTCCTTCCTTCAATTATTGCACATTAATTAGTCTACAGTGTGGCAGGTAGGTGCTAGGCTGAGACTTGGGCCTTTTAGACCTTTCTTCACTTTACAGCCGAGGAAAGGGAGACTCGGAGAGGTTAAGTGACTTGCCCAAGGTCACACCGCAGGTAACGGGGTAGATATTTGGACCCACTTCTTCTACCTGACTTTTTCCCACTTGACACAAAGTATTGCAGTGTGAAAGTGTGGAGGCGAGGAGAGGGGGTGGCCTACTGGGGTGATGGCCAGAACAGCAGAAGATGAGGTGGGACAAATGGGCTGGGGCAGGGTTACGATGAGCATCGAAGGTCAAGGGAGGGACCCATAGGATCTGGCCTTCATCTAGTGGCCACAGGGAGCAGGAGTTTGTTTCTGCTTCAAGTCCTTATTCAACTCAAGTCGTCTCAGGGAGGGGCTTGTCACAGGGTTCAGTTTTTCATCTGAAAAATGGTACAAATATATGATGTTTTAGTAATCCCAGTGGAAAGTCTGAGTGAAACATACCAGGGCTAAAATCCACGTTTGTGTTTTTTACAGTTTATTTATTGTAGCTGATTTCTAGTATCATAATGTCGTGGTTGGAAAGATGCTTGAAATGATTTGTTTTCTTAAATTTACCAAGGCTTGCTTTGTAATCCAGCATGTGATCTATCCTGGAGACAGTTGCATGTACATTTGAAAAGAGTTCATTTTCTGCTGCTTTCAGACGAAATGCTTTATGAAGTCCATCTGGTCTAATGTGCCATTTAAGGCCTGTGTTTCCTTATTAATCTTCCGTCCAGATGATCTGTCCATTGGTGTAAGTGGAGTGTTAAAGTCCCCCACTAGCTCAGATGGTAAAGAATCTGCCTTCAATGCAGGAGACCCACGTTTCATCCCTGGGCTGGCAAGATCCCCTGGAGAAGGGAATGGCTAGCCACTCCAGTATTCTTGCCTGGAGAATTCCATGGACAGAGGAGCCTGGTGGGCTACAGTCCATGGGATCACAAAGAGTCAGACACGACTGAGCGACTAACACACACACATTATTTTGTTGCTGTCAGTGTCTCCCATTATATCTAATAACTTTTGCCTTATATATTGAGGTGCTCTTACACTGGGTGCACGTAAATTTACAATTCTTATGTCTTTTTCTTGGATTGAATCCTCAGTCATATGCAGTGTTCTTCTCACTGCTATATTTAAAATGGATAACCAACAAGGACCTACTGCATAGCACGTGGAACTAGGCTGGATGTTATGTGGCAGTCTGGATGGGAGGAGAGTTTGGGAGAGAATCCATACATGTATATGTATGGCTGAATCCCTTTGCTATTTACCTGAAACTATCACAACATTGCTAATTGGCTATACCTCAATACAAAATAAAGAGTTAAAAAAATCATATGTGGCGTCCTTCTTTGTCTCTTGTAACAGTCTATTTTAAAGGCTATTTTGTCTGATGTATTACTACTCCAGTTTCTTTTTCATATGTATATAATTCTTTTTATTCATTTCTTTTATTTTTGGTTGTGCTGGGTCTTTGTTGCCATGTGGGCTTTTCTCTAGTTGCAGCGAGTAGGGACAGCTCACTAGTGGTGTGTAGGTTTCTCATTATGGCAACTTCTCTTGTTGGGGGCCGCAGGCTCTAGGGCATGCGGGCTTCAGTGGGCTCTGTAGTTGCAGCTCTTGGACTCTCTAGGGCTTAGTAGTTGTGATACACTGGCTTAGTTGCTTCACAGTATGTACGATCTTCCAGGATCAGGTACTGAATTTGTGTCTCCTGCATTGGCAGGCAGAGTCTTTACCACTGAGCCACCAGGGAAGCCCCCACACTCCAGCTTTCTTTTGCTTTCCATTTGCATCGAATACCTTTTTCCATTCCCTCACTTTCAGTCTATATGTGTCTCTAGATCTGAAGTGGGTCTCGTAGACAGCATAAATATTGGTCTTGTTTTTTTTATCCATTCAGCCAATCTATGTCTATTGGTGGAGCATTTAATCAGTTTACATTCAAGGTGATTATTGAGATGAGTGTTCTTATTTTGTTGTTTTGAATTTGTTTTAATAAGTCTTTCTTTTCCCTTTTCCTCTTTTATTCTCTTATGATTTGATGACTATCTTCAGTGTTGTGTTTTGATTCTTTTTTCTTTTTTGTGTGTAAACTCATTATAGATTTTTGATTTGTTACCTTTAGGTTTTGGTATCAGTTCAGTTCAGTTCAGTCTCTCAGTCGTGTCCGACTCTTTGCGACCCCATGAATTGCAGTATGCCAGTCCTCCCTGTCCATCACCATCTCCCGGAGTTCACCCAGACTCACGTCCATTGAATCCTTGATGCCGTCCAGCCATCTCATCCTCGGTTGTCCCCTTCTCCTCCTGCCCCCAATCCCTCCCAGCATCAGGGTCTTTGCCAATGAGTCAACTCTTCGCATAAGGTGGCCAAAATACTGGAGCTTCAGTTTTAGCATCATTCCTTCCAAAGAAATCCCAGGGTTGATCTCCTTCAGAATGGACTGGTTGGATCTCCTTGCAGTCCAAGGGACTCTCAAGAGTCTTCTCCAACACCACAGTTCAAAAGCATCAATTCTTCTGCGCTCAGCCTTCTTCACAGTCCAACTCTCACATCCATACATGACCACAGGAAAAACCATAGCCTTGACTAGACGGACCTTAGTCGGCAAAGTAATGTCTCTGCTTTTGAATATACTATCTAGGTTGGTCATAACTTTTCTTCCAAGGAGTAAGCGCCTTTTAATTTCATGGCTGCAGTCACCATCACAAGAGGCAGGTCAGGTGGTCTGGTATTCCCATCTCTTTCAGAATTTTCCACAGTTTCTTGTGATCCACACAAAGGCTTTGGCATAGTCAATAAAGCAGAAATAGATGTTTTTCTGGAACTCTCTTGCTTTTTCCATATCCAGCAGATGTTGGTTTTGGTATAGCAGTCTATATATATATATAAGTATATATATATATATATATATATAATCATTTTAAGGTGGTCTCTTAATTTCAAATGCATTTAAATACCTTGCATTTGTACCCTCCTCCTATCATGATTATTTGTTTTGATATTATACTTGTATGTGAATAATCTTCTGCCTTTACTGTATGTTGGCATTTACCAGTGAGCTTTTCCATAATTTTTCTTAATTCCTAATTGTGGTCTTTTGTTTTCCCTTGACAAATTCTTTAATATTTGTTGTAAAGCTGGATTGTTGGTATGAATCCTTTTAGCTTTCACTTGTCTGTGAAGATTTTTACTTCTCCAACAAATCTGAATCAGAGCCTTGCTGGGAGGAGTATCCTTGGTTGTAGGTTTTCCCTATCATAACTTTAAATATACAGTGGCACTCCCATCTGACCTGCAGGGTGTCTGCTAAAAGATTAGCTGATAGTCTTATGAATATTCTCTAGTATATACATATTTTTTCTCATAGTGACACATCCTGAAACAGGTCTGTCTCTCCCATCTCCCCTCAGACTGTGGCTCCTTGACAGCAGTGCTGTGTTGCCTTCTTTAAAATCTATTATTATTACTGCTTTGGCTACACTGGGCTTGTGTTGCTGTGTGCAGGCTTTCTCTGCAGCAAGCAGGGGCTACTCTTCCCTGTGGTGTGTGGGCTTCCCATTGCAGTGGCTTCTGTTGCAGAGCATGGCCTCAGTGCTTGTGGTGCATGGGCTCAGTTGCCTCACAGCAAGTGGAATCTTCCCAGATCAGGGATTGAATCCATGTCCCCTGCATGGGAAAGCAAATTCTAAACTATCGGACCATCGGGGATGTCCTCCTTGTATATTATTTGTAGCTTTTAATATTTTCTCTTTTTCATTTTTTTTCAGTGTAATTATTATGTGTCTCAGCATGTTCCTCCTGGTTAATCCCGTAGGGGACTCTCTATTTCTATTTCTAAATTTCTATTTGTATTTTTATGTATATGTGAGTGAGTTATGTTTCACTCTGAGCTTGAGTAATTGTTACCTTTCCCATGTCAGCTGATATCTCTTCAGATATTTTTTGAGGCCCTTTCTCTTCTCCTGGGAGTCCTACAATGCAAATGTTGGTCCATCTGATATGGTCCCAAAAGTCCATTAAACTCTCATTTCTTTTCATTCTTTATTCTGCTCCACAGCAGTGGTTTCTACCTCTCTTCCAGCTCACTGATTCGTTTTTCTGCCTCATTTATTCTGCTATTGATTCTTTCTAGTGTATTTTTCATTCAGTTATTGTATTCTTTAACTCTGATTTTTTTATCTTTTCTAATTCTTTGCTAAAAATTTCTTGTAACTTCTCATTCTGTTTATCCATTCTTTCCCCAAGTTCTTGGATCATCTTTACAGTCATCACCCTGAACTCTTTCTCGGGTAGATTGCCTATCTCCACATCACTTCGTTCTTGTGGGATTTTATCTTTTTCCTTCATCTGGAACATATTTCTTTGCCATCTCATTTTGTTTAAATTTCTACTTGTATGTACTGGGTGAGTTATGTTTCTCGACTTTGGAGAATTGGCCCTTTGTGAGCGACTGAACTGAACTGAAATGTCCTGAGTCTCAGCAATATACTCTCCTCTTTGTCACCCAAGGGCCAGGAACCAGCTGGTGCAAGTAGTTCTGACCTGCGTTTGCACACTCACTTCCGCAGGCTACAAGATCAGTTTTCCTGCTTCTGGTGTCTGCCCCCTGGTGGGTGAGGCTGGTGGAGAAGCTTGTGTCGGCTTCCTGCAGGGAGGGGCCAGCGTCTGCCCACTAGTGAATGGAGCCAGGTCTTGGCCCTCCAGTGGGCAGGGCTCTGTCAAGAAGTGGCTGTGGGCTCAGGAAGTCTGGGTAACCTGTGTGCTGATGGGTGGGCCTGTGTTCCCAACTTGTTGGCTGTCTGGCCTGAGGATTTCTAGTAGCAGGGTGAGATCAGGTCTCAGTGCCAAGGACCCAGGATACCTGCCTGCAGCAAGCTCACATAGGTAACACTCCCCGCTATGTGCACCACCAGATTTTATGACCCCAGAGAGAGCCACAGCTGCTCCCACCTCCCCAGGAGATCCTCCAAGACCAGCAGCTAGGTCTGGCCCAGGCTGCTATGGAGTGAGTCACTGCTTTTGCCCTGGGTCCTGGTGTGTGACATCTTGCGTGCACCCTCAAAGAGTGGAGTCTTTCCCTCAGTCCTGTGGAGCTCCTACAATCAAGCGCCACTGGCCTTGAAAGCCAAGTGGTCTGGGGGTTCCTCCTCCTGAGGCCAGACCCCTATGCTGGGAAGACTAGCGTAGGGCTCAGAGCTCTTGCTCCTGTAGGACTTCTGCAATATCATTATTCTCCAGTTTGTGAAGTGCTCACCCAGGTGAGATGGGATTTGACTATATTGTGGGCACGCACCTTCTACTGTCTCGTGATTTCTCCTAATCTAGGTCTTTGGATGTGTCTTTTTTTTTTTTTTGTAGATTCCAGTCTTTTTTGTCAATAGTTGTTCAGCAGTTAGTCGTGATTTTTGGTATGCTCCTGAGGGGAGGGGAGTTCAAGGTTCGTTCTACTTTACCAACTTGTCTCCCTTCCAATGGTTCATCCACATACCCACCCTTTCCATTAGTAGTCAAGATTTAACTGATAAGCTGACTTCTAAAAACAGACTCTTCCAATACCAGAAATCACCAGTGTCACTGGCAAAGCCCACTGGGGTCCCCAGGAAAAATAAGATGGAATCTAGGTGATAAGGTCTACCCTCTTCTTTTGTGATTAGTGTAGTTTCATTTGGGTACAGAGGGCCCTGTGCAGGGGCCTTGCACATAGCACACTGGATTAACATTCTCAGCACAGAACCACTGGGCCAGACACTTGCCAGCCATGTGCAAAAGCCGGCTTTTGTGCTCATAACCATAGTCTGGATGCAAGATTTGGAATTTTCTGGAAAAAATAAGCAGTTGAGCAGAATTAGGGATGAAGAGGTCTCTAATGCCAGCAGTCAGACCAGTGGGAAAGTTGACTGCTCAGTGGGGCAAATGAAGAGGTGAGCACTTGCGGGGACCAGGGAGGATGCTCCACTTCAGGGGCCAGCAGTGAGGAGGGATGAGCAGGGGGAACAAGAGGCTGGACGACAGGAGGCATTAGCATGCTTTAGGCTCCGGAGACACACGTGGATGCCTGGAGAGGGAGCCAGGACCCCTCCCTTCCACAAGGGACTTTGGAATCTGTAGACCCTGGGCTCTCATGCTCGTGCATGGTGGGTGGTCAGGCAGCCGACTGCTCCCTTCCTCCTGATGTGCAGAGACGGGCATCCTCCAGCACCTCCCAGGCACAAGGTGAAAGCCAATCCACAGGACCTCAAGGGGGAGAACTAATATTTGCAGGTCCTGTAGTGACTTAAATGGTGGCTCCCCAAAAAGTATGTCCACAACCTAATCTCTGCAATTGTGTATTGACCTTAGGTGGAAAAAGATCTCTGAAAATCCTTTGAAATATCTTGAGATCAACATTGATTACCTAAATCCAGTAACTAGCATCCCTATAAGAGACACAGACAACAGAGAGTAGGTGAAGGCCACGAAGAAACAGGGGAAGGATGGAGGGGTGCAGCCAGTCAAGGAACACTGCAGGCACCAGCTGGGAGAGGCAGGGAAGGCCCCTAGAGCTTCTATGGGAGTGGCCCCCGCTGACAGAAGGGCCCCAGACTCCAGTGCTGGCCCCCACCCATCTCTCCCATCACCTCCTGCTGCTCCTTTCCCAGGGTCTGAAAGTGCACCTGCTCAGAGGCTGGATGGGTCAGCTGCTGGAGGCCTAGCAAGCATCCAGTCTAGGAGCCTGCAGCTCTCCTGAGCAACCAGGCTGGCCAAACAGTGACCTGGGTTGGTGGGAGAGAGGAGGCCTGCATGTAGATAGGCTGCTAGAGTCCACACCTTGAATCAACTGCGAGCCCAATCCCTTCTCTAAAGAGAGCCTTTTTCTCCCTCCCCTCTCACCTGCAACTGCAGGGACATCTGTCTTTACTGCCGTCACACTCCCAGGGCCTGGTGAGGGGCCTGGTTCACACCCAGCCTTTGTTGAAAGAATGAAGAAACAAAAGCTGACAGTCCTATGGAAAGCCTCTGCCCCAGCACCCACAGGCTTAGGCACCAACTCCCTCATTCCTGCTTCTACAGCCCCTGGGACGAACCTCCAAAGGGCAGGCTTTGCCTTGTCTGGACTAAGAAACCTCCAAGAAGCTGGCATCTCTAGCCCCTGAGCCAGCTCAGTGTCCAACACATAGTAGGTGCTCAGTAACTGAAAGGAATCGAGATTTATAAGACACTTGTAGCATCCTTGAATCACCCCCTATTAAAGCCTGGGCCGCAACCATGCTGCACTCCTGGAAGCTTCCAGAAATTGCACAAAGGCGGTACGTGCTGCAGAAGCGAAGCACAGTCCCTCCGAGGGGAGCCCAGATGCAGTGCCTTCTAGGCTACCTGCTCCAGTGCACAGACAGCCCCCAGACACGCAGCTCATAGCACAAGGATCTCTTTATTGTGACGCTCAGTGGAAAACATCTGTAAACCAGCTCACTGTAGTGGTGACAGCTGCAACCATGCTAAGGCACTTTCATTATATAAAAAAAGGGCGGGGGTGGGAGTTCTGTCCACTCCTTTGTGACAGCAACTGGGACCTGAATTCAGAGCTTTTTAGGCATATGTAGCTTTAATATATCTTCATGATTTCTTGAGAGTTTGTTTCCTTAAAAAAAAAATGCCTTCTTTGCCATAAGTAAGTCTAAATGCAGCATATACACAATAGTTAGGAATACAAGGAAATTCAGCCACCAGTGTAGACCAGTGCAGGACAAGCTATTCTCTTCTAGACGTGCTTCTGAAGGAAAGGCAGTGATAAAGACTGGGAATTTTATCACTAATTACAGTGAGAGGGAGAAAAGACGACAATGTTTTCTTTTTCTTTTAAAAATGTCTGTGCAGACGGCAGCGTCTTAGTTATACTGAGTCAACGGTGCTGATCAACTACCCTCGGGCCCCAGTCCTGGCACTTTCCACTGCTCTGGCTGTCAGACTCGGGACAAGTCCATTAACCATTAAATATTTTGGTCCCCAAGAGTGTTGGGAGAGGCCACTGCTGGCCTTTCCAGCTTGGCCCCTAGGCCCTGCCTGCTCGGCCCAACAGCCCCGCTGCGGCAGGGATGGGCTGCCCTGGGCCAAGGAGGGGAAGGGGTCATCATTGCACTTGAGACTTTTGAGAAGCAGGAAGGGGACAGTGGCGCTGCCCGGCAGGGTAGGGAGCAAGGCCCTCCCCGCCCCGCCCCCGGCATCCTGTGCCCTGCACAGAGGTGGACCCCCTGGGTCTGCTCATGTTGGACCACCCAGAGTCCACAGGAGCAGGGGGGCTGGTGGGGCAGAGGGCGTGAGGTCACCGAGTGTGATTGCCAACAGCAAAGGGGGGAGAGGGGAGAGCTGGTGGCGGAGGCGGGGGTAGGTGACAACTCTTCTGGGGCGTTGGGCTAGTGAAA
>SJXQ01011243.1:38360-50779 GCA_006408695.1 Aepyceros melampus
CAGCTATCCTGCCCTGTGAAGCTGGCCACCCCCATCCTCCGGAGATGAAGGTCAGCATCCTGACGAGGTCTCTCCCACTCCTCTAAAGTGATGCTCAGCTATCATCTGTGGCCAGGAAGGCACTGACAGGGGCCCAGCCACCAGCCTCACCTTGGCCAGCTTGCAGTTCTGGTCCTCCATGATGATCTGGTCCTCCTCCAGCTTCTTCAGCTTGGCCTCAGTGGTCACCTTCTCCAGTTGAAGCTTCTGCCGGGCGCTCTCCTCCTCCTCCAGCTGCTCCTCCAGCTCCTGCCGTGAAGCCCGGGCAACGTGAGCAGATGGAACAGGGCCCAGTGCCCACATGTGGAGTCATGTATTTAAAACTGGGGTGCGGGGATGAGAACCCCAGGTCCTGGTTCCAACACAAGGTCATGTGTTCTGAGGGACCACCTCTAGTGAGTGTCCACCCTCAGCTCCTCAGACCAGCCGGAGTGATCACAGAGGAGGGGAATTAAACTGGATTCAATGCTCAGCAGGGCAGTGCTCACGAACACCTGACACGTGTCAGAAATAATGAGCCAGGGAATTCCCCGGCGGTCCAGTGGTTAGAACTCTGAGCTCTCACTGCCAAGCAATAACTAAGATCCCACAGGCCACAGAGCACAGCAAACAAACCACCAACCAAAAAACTGCCTCAAAGAGAACACCTCCCCAAGGCTGCCCCCAGGACAGAGACTGTCCTCCCATAGCACTTGGGATATCCCTGCTCCCCACCTACCCTGTCCCCCACTCCCCTCCTGGGTCCGGCCCAGCCCCTCCTCCAGGCACCTGGATGTTCTGCTGCATCTTCTTCTTCTCGGCCTGCAGGTGCTGGCATCGCTCCTCCTCCTCCTCCACCCTAGCCTCTAGGTCATGGCAGATCTCTTCCAGCTCCTGCTTCTTGGCCGTCAGACGGGCACGGAGCTCCTCAGCCTCGGCACATAGTTCCGTTTCTGCCTGGAGCTGCTCCTGTAGCTGCAGCTTCTCAGCCATGAGCTGCAGGAACACAGGAGAAATGTGAGCTCTGTCAGCTGTTTACGGGCTGCCTGTCCCCATGGGAGAGCTGGTCCCCAGCAAAGGCTCCATCTCAGGATGCTTAAGCTGCCAGGCATGTCTAAACATCACATCCTGCATCAAGGAAATTACCCCCCAATTTCCCTTCAATGCCAAGTTTATGCTTTGTCTACTGGGGCTTCCCTGGTGGCTCAGTGATAAAGAATCTCCCTGCAATGCAGGAAACCCAGGTTCGATCCCTGGGTTGGAAAGATCCCCTGGAGGAGGGCATGGCAACCCACTCCAGTATTCTTGCTTAGGAATCCCATGGACAGAGGAGCCTGGCATGCTGTAGTCCGTAGGGTTGCACAGAGTCAGACACAACTGAAGCGGCTAAGCAGTAGCCCTGGTGGCCAGCAGGAGGCAGCACACTCTGCGGCCAGAGCCGGCAGACACCCACCTGGGACTGGAGGGTCTCCATCTCTGAGAGCCTGTTCTCAGCAGCCAGCTGCTTCTCCCGCACCTTCACCAGCTCCTCCTCCTTGGCCATCATCTCCTCCTCCTGCCGGCTCACCTGCAGCAGTGGCTTGACCTAGGAGAGGAGGTGGAGAAGACAAGCTCAGGGAAAGAGGCCCGTCCAGGCTGAGTTGGGGGCTTTCTCTTCACTTGGGGAAGCGCCAGGGCATGAGAACAAGGGGCAGGCAGGACCCTGGGCAGAGCAGGTATGCCCGAGTACAGCTTTTCAGAAAACCAATCTGGTGCTGTGCTCCATAGTCCTCTGACCCACTAATTACAATTCGGGGAAATTAGCCCTGTATGTGCGTGAAGATTTTCAGGACAGCATTGTTTACAATAGTGAAAATTTAGCAAAGAGATACAGATCCACCGCCGGAAAAGTAGCCAGATAAATTATGAAACATCTCTAGGGAACAGTGCACTTTTAAAAAATTATGCTCATGAAAAAATTTTAAATGGAAAATGCAAAAAAAAAAAAAATGTTTACACAAGTCAAAAAGCTCAGCTATGTAAGAAGGTGTATGGTTTACACAGCAGAGATTTAATGGGAGTGTTTACAAGAAAATGGAATAAATATTGAAACATCTATTCAATATTGATGTTGGCTCAAGGTTGAAGGGATTATAGGTGAATTTTTACTTTCTTATTTATCCTTTTTGTTGGTATGGTATTTTGCAGTTACCACAAATTATGTACCATAAACAAAAGTAGCTTGACCAACTTTAAATACAAAAGAATTTTTTTGTAAAGGCTAGGGAGGACCTAGCCACTGGGTACAGACCGCGGTTTCCTGAATGGGCAGCCTTGTCACCACATGGGGCCGTGGGGGCAGGCAGGGCCTTGACATCCCAGAAGCTGCCCTTGGAGCCGCCCCAGCCCAGCCCCGCAGCACCTCAGCCATCCACACGGGACACACACCCCAGCTCACGCCCCTCTAGACCCCACAGGGCAGGAACATCCTGGGTCAAGTTCTGGGTTTGGAGACACAAGGGCACAGCGCCAGCCCCGGGGCCTGAGCCCCGCAGGAGGCCAGAGTGAGGCCCGCTCGTCCCGGGCCACACGGAGCCCCTCCAGACCCACCTTGGTGAAGAGCCGCCACCACTGCCAGTTGCGCAGCTTGAGGTAGGCGGCGCAGTTCCGCTGCAGGACCTTCATGGCCGTCAGCTGCTGCTGCCGCTTGGCGAAGGCCCTGTGGGGCGAGGGTCATGGTCAGCGCCTCTGGGCGGGGGCCGGCCAACCTCCCTGCCCACAGTCCTGACCTCACTCCTGGGGGCTTTTCTGGAGGGACCGACCCCTGCCGGGATCACTTCAAAATAGACGTGGGGGGAAGGAGGCAGGCTTGGGGTTGAGTCCTACAGGTGACCTTGCAGAAGTGACCAGGCAAAGGTCACAACCACCTTCCTTCACTAAAGGGTGAGTGAGGTCGCTACAGAGTCAAGTGTAACCACTGGTCATTAAGGCCACCTGTCAACTGCAGCTCCCCACCCTCGTGTCACCCACAACCTTGGGGCTTTTGTTTAGGGAGAGAACGTCAGCAGCTCATGTCCTGCAAACATATCTGTCCAAACACCCACACTCATGCTCTCTCCACAATGCTCAGAGCTCAGGCTGGAACAGATGCCCCAGAGCCCAGACACAGAGGAGTCAACGGGCAAACGTGCAGCTGCCCGGCCCACTGTCCTGCACAAGTCAGCCCTGACCCCACAGGAGCTGCGAGGACTCAAGGGCGCCTCCTCCTCAGAGCTCAGGGTCCTCTGGGGACAGCTGGCTCTGAGTGTCACCCCTACAGGAGGGACACAGGGAGGAACAGTGGGAGGCAGGGGCTTTCTTGGAGGGAAAATCTGAACAAGTCACCTCTCCCTCCAACTCACTTTAAACCTCAGGCACAAATCCAGGAAGCAGGGGGCAGGGAAAGCTATGTGGGTCTCCCCAGAGGACACCTCCTGCCATGAGGGCGCCCAGGCCCCGCTTCCTCAGTGCCCTCCACTACAGGAGAGCTGGGAGTCCCGAGCAAGGTGTGGACGTCCCGGGACTCACTTCCTGGCCAGGTAGCCTCTGCAGCAGGCCTGGAAGCCGATGATGACGTCTGTGATCTTCAGGTCCCGCTCCTCCTCCAGGTGGGCCAGCACGCCGGCCCGGAAGAAGACCTTGCTCTGCCCGATGCGGTAAAGGTTGCTGTCGAGCTCCAGGGCTTTGATCTAGAGGAGGAGAACCAGCTGCTGACCATGTGCCAACCACCACGGACCCCTGGAGCAAGGCCAAGGCCAGGAAAGGGACCTGGAGCCGGGGCCAGCCCTGTTGCTCTGTGGGCAGCCTTCCGGTGCAGGGAAAGTGGAGCTGGGGAAACGCCAGTACAGGGAAGGTAGGGGCCAGCAAGGATGAGGTAAGGACTCAGACTTGCAGAGAAACACAGGATCTCGTCCCTGAAGGGAACTTGTAGGTCTCCTCTTTCTTCTCTGCCCCACCCCCTCACTACAAGCCTGTTCTACAAGCACCCAGTCAGGTCACCCCCTGAGCAGAGGTGGTCAAGCATCATTGCTTTGTCCAAGCCCAGCACCAACTCCAGCTCAGACCAGGATCAAATACTAACTACGTGACCCCAGGCCTTAACCTTTGTGGGCCCACATTTCTGCAGCTGTAAAATGGAAATAACGGTCTCTTTAATTAAAAGATAAGTTAACAAAGCAAATAAATAGCACTTCCTTCCTAGCAGAGCTGTGGGAATGAAACCAGAGAAGGCACACAAGGCGCTGAGCATGGGGTCACACGTGGGACCATTGCTGAATGAGTTTTAGGCAACATGTCATTACCATCACAGGGCTGTTTTGGTACAGTAACAAGGCTCTCTTATTAAGCCCACTGGTAACAGTTGTCTGTCCATCTGTCTGCCTGGGAGAGAGGGGATTTAGAACAAGCTCCAAGAGGGAGAGCCTTGAATAGGGTAAGAGGAATCTCCGGCCCTTGATGCCCAATGAAAGACCCTGCAGGTCTGGAAAAGGCCCTGGGAGAAGGGCAGGCCAGGGAGGGCAGAGCCATCACTGGGTGCCCCACCTGTCATGACAAGCCTGGCCAACTGTCTTCCCTACAGAGCTGGACAGAGGAGACCTGCTTATGTCTAAAAGGGGGACATCCCTCACTGACCAGCAGCTGAGTCTCTGGAGAAACAGTGGCCCAAACATGAGCTAGGGGCGTACCTCTGTCCTTCACACCTCCCTTTCACTGGGTGACAAGCATCGCAGAGCAGAGAACCCTGTCTCCTCCCTCCTTCTCTAGGCTCCATCTCCCTGTCCCTTACAGGGCTGCTCTGAACAAAGGTGGTATTGAATTTTTCTTCCCTTTTCTCTTTCCTCCCCAATGCCCACGCCAGCCCATCCTCTGCTGACTCTCTGGCAAAGATGCAAAGTAAAGAAAGCAGGGGGCGCTTGTCTGCTGACCCTGGACACATGAGACCCAGCCAGATGCCTGCCTGCAAAGCAGAAGAATGACCGAGTGGGTAGAGCCCCAGCGTGGTCACTGGGTCATCTCGGGGCCTTCATTCACTAAGCACAATCCAGTGCCCACTGCCTGTTGAACACTGGCCAGTGGTGGGGAAGAGAGGAAAGGGCCAGAAACTCAGACTCCGCTAGCTTTGGGCCAGTCGTGGGGCCTGGTGGTGAGCTGCCCCCTGTGAAGATTAGAGGAAATGGGAGCAATAAAGAACCAAATGTGCCCAGAAGGAAGGGTCTCGCTCACACCACAGCCTTGCTATCTGAGCCCTGGCCTCCTCCTCCCCTCCCCACTCCCACACACCATCCTGACCACCTGATGCTCAGTGTGCCTGGCAGAATCAGAACAGGCTCACTGGAGGGACAGGAGAGCACAGGCGTCAACAGATCCAAAGGTTGCTGACCAGCACGTGGGCGCTGGCCACTCGGGTGTGCACACCAGCCACACGTCACCCACCAGAAGAGCCCACTCACCATGAGCACACACGCCTGCTTCCCGTCCATGAAGCCTTTGGGAATGGAATTTGGAGTCAGGATCTCGTATCTGAGGAGGAAAACGGCAGCAGGTCAGCACACTCCTCGCTCGGATTCTATGTGGCCTGGAATATCCGTGAGACGAGGGCCGTCCCTACAGTGGGGAGCAGGTGTAGGATTCTTTCCAGAGTGTCTGAGGGAAAGGGGACCCTCAGTGAATCATATCCCGCTCTTTCCCGAGGCTGAACGGCACGAGGAAGGCCTGGCGTTTTCCAGAAAGTGAATGGAAACTTGTGTCAGACTGTTTCATTCACTTATGGGTGAGCTCTGAAGTGAGCTTACTAACTGCTAACCAGCACCTGCGTCTTTAGCTCCAGAAGTTTTTTAAATTAAATGTCTAGTTTTACAAATATCATCTGCTACAAATCAGAAAATGCCTCATGACCTCATGATTAGAAAGATATGTGGAGTTCAGGCATTATCAGAAAAAAAATCAAGTCATGATATGTCTAAAGCCACCATTTCCCACTTCCAAACATGTCCTCCATATCTGTTACCAAAAAGAAAAAAAAAGAAATAAACAGCATATATTGAGTACAAAGAGAAAACCATCTGTTGCAGAACGTTTTCCTAACAATCTGTCTATGTAACAGACCACAATTGGTGAACACGGCCAGGCCCGTCTCTGCTGAAATGCTGCAGAGAACCGCTAATCAACAGGGTGGTCCAAGAAATTAACCAGAGGGCTGCAACAGACAGCAACCAGGGCTAAACACATCATTAGGCAAATAGGCCGGTGTCATGACTGTCCCCCTCCGCACACACAGCAGACATCCAATTCCATCGATTTTTTTCATACTCAAGGCTCCAGCTGATCCTCCTCTAATGTCTTTTCAGAGCTCCTCTAATTATAGCAAACAGCACCCGGCCCCCACAGTGACTGGGAGCAGAAGCCACGTGATAACTTTCATTTCAGCGACAAAACAGGAAGTCCTTCCTCACGTGGAGCATGGCACGGAGGGCCCCAGCTCAGGGTGGATGAGGAGGTGGCTCCCCACTGAAGGCTCTCCACTCACCTCTGCCGGAACTCCTGGAAGACCACGCGGTTGGGGAAGCCCTGGCGGCAGATTCGGATGCCTTCGAGGACCCCGTTGCAGCGCAGCTGGTCCAGCACCAGATGGGGGTCCAGCTTGCCGGCCTAGGGGAGAAACCCATGCACGCGCTCTTCCTGTGCCCAGGGGCTGACGGAGCGAGGGCGGGGCCCTCTGGAGGCAACAGGACAAACGCCGCCCCGGGAAGGAGCAGTCACTGCCCGCCCACCCATAGTAGTGACAGCTCAGCTACATGATCCAGGTCTGAGAGGCAGAAACACAGGCTCCAGGGGCAGGCTGTACCCTAAGAGCGCCCGAGCCAGCCCGCAGGGTGACTGTGTGCCACGGGCGAGGGTTTCTGCTCAGGGAGACAGACGAGGGCTGAGCGGCCCGCGCCACACGACCAAGCAGCCGCACCTTCTTCTCGTGGTTGGGGATGATGCAGCGGACGAAGTTGGGGTTGGTGTTCCTCAGCGTGGCCATGAGTTTGGCCAGCTGCTCCTTGTACAGCTGCCCCACCGTGCGGAACATGCCTTTGCGTGTCTTGAAGGCCCCGGGCATTGCCGTCTCCGACATGCCAGCCACCTGGTCCAGGCCGATGATGCGGTCCACTGGAGAGAGCAGGCAAGAGCACGTGAGTACCCGGCAGTCCGGGCCAGGGCAGAGGGGCGGGACAGACAGACAGGCCAGTCTGATTAGAAAAAAAGGAGACTACAGAATGGCAGACCGTTTCTACTTGGAGCTTACAAAGCAGGCTAAGGTCAACCCCAAAGGCTGAGAGCAAAGGTGACCTTGTGAGCAGAGAGGAGGGAGGAGGAAAGGGTTTGGAAAGATTGCAGAGCCGCAAAGTGGGGAAGCACATTTGTGAAGGCTGACTCCATGTTGTAATTATCTCAGCCACCCTGTGACGCTCCTAACCCAGAAACACAAGAGCTGATGATGCATTCTGGAGGAGTGAGCAGAGCTGGTCCACTAGCCTGGCTCTGAGGAGCTGTTCAGACTTGACTGACAGGAACCCGATAGTCCATTCAGCCATTTGAAAAAAGTGGACCAGTACCCTGAACTCACACTGACCGTTACCTGAGAGCGCTGGGCTAGGTCAGAAGGCAGGACTCTAAAGCTACTCAGCCACTGCCTGCAGGAGTCTGGCCCACCCTCTCTCTGTCAGCAATTCCCCCATGCAGAGCTCTCTACATCAGGGGCCTAGAGCAACATGCACGGTGCCAGGGCAGAGAGTTCCAGAGAACCACCACTGCCCACCGCTACCCCAAAGGCTGAGGATCCTTCTCCCTCTCAGGTCTCGCCTGGTCTCCAAGATCACAGGTCTTTCTCATCTAGACCAGCCCTCCAAGGAAGCAGCCCTCATCACCGAGGCTCCTGCCCAGAACAATGAAATGAACCGCCTCCTCCTGGGCAAAAACCAAGCCCAACCTAAGTGGCCAGCGATCTGAGCTCAGGCTGACACCAGAGCCAGTATTAAATTTGAAGACTTCCACTGCTGGATGCAAAAGTTAAGAATGCTATGACAAAGTCAGGTTCTTGTTCCTTTGTGGCCAGATCTCTGTTATTTATTTGAAAGCAACAAGAGGGAAGCCAGGAGTGAGGATAGACCCAATGAACCCCTCAGTTAAAACGAGAGGCAACTGTACCTCTTGCAGCCCCCACAGGGCCCCTCTGGCCATCAAAGGTGTCCTGGGACTGGGTGGCTTGTGAAAGTCACTCAGGTTGCCCAGGGGAAGGTTGAACATGCCCCCAAATAACTGGTCATTTCATGTGAGGGTGTCCTGGCCCCAAAAGACTCTGCCCAGGAGAAGTAACTGCTGTATAGACACACAGGTGCCCTAGTCAGCACTGCAGTGGGCCCACACATGTGCACATGCACACACACGGCAGTGCCCCCCCCCCCCCCACACACACACACGGCAGTGCACACACACACACACACACACAGCAGTACATGGCACACTGTGCTGGGACACAGCAGCCATCACACACACACATGCATGCACGCACACACACACACACAGCACCTTGTGCTGAGACACAGCAGCCATCCAAGTGGTGAGATGCCGCCTTCATGAGGGGAGTTCTGAAGGGGACGTTGGACTGTGAATTTTTTTTCCTCCTTTTAAGATCTATAACATGAAGCTGTCGATATCAAACCACAGCCCAGATGGGCCTGGCTTTCTACTGGAGGCCTGTGATGGGGTGCCGGAGCCTGCGCACAAGCTCAGGGCAGAGACCAGGGAAGGAGCACAGGCAGGCAGGAGCAGCCAGGCAGAGCAGGCAAGCTCAGCAGAAGCGCCAGCCACACAGCCCAGGGTGCAGCACACGTTGGCGCCGCGCCAGGCGGCCAGTCACCTGGTTCTAGGTGGAGGATAGGAAAGCGCTGATAGAAATAGGCTCTCTGGGTGCTCTGCATCTCTGCAACAGAGAGGTTAAAGCAAAACCCAGGCAGAGGGAAGGAGAAACTGGCAGAAACAAGGAAAAGAACGGCTTCCAGAGGTATTGGCTACCAAGGAGATGCAAGAAGGCAGTGAGGAGCTGGACGGAACCCGGGTGGCCGAGTGCTGAGCCACCGCACGACCCCCTACAAGGGAAAGGTCTGTGGCCTCAGAGCCTGGAGAAGCCTCTGCCCCAGAGGAAGTTCAAGGATGCCTGGGGCTCAAGGACACCAGGATTCAGGGACAGGGTGACCCTCGGGGCTGGAGGAGCCCACGCTCCTGGGAGCTAAGTGGGCACAAACCCTCTGGCTTGAGCCCTGCACTCAGCCAGTGCCAGGAAGGGAAGGGGCCTAGCTGTGGGCACGGGGAGGCAGGGTGAGGGCCAAGGGCGTACCATCCTTCCACAGCTCGGAGACAAACTTGTCAGAGGACTGGTGCAGCAGTGTGGCGATGTTGTCATTCAGCGGGTCCATGTTCTTCATCAGCCACTCATCAGCTTTGTAATCCACCTGTAAGACCAGACCTCGAGTCACGGGCTGCTCGGGACACACTGGTGCGTGCAGGCTCTACGGCAGCAGGCTGACCCCATGGGCGGAAACACCAAAAACAGCGAAGACCCCAACCTGGTATTTTCATCCCCAAGAAGGAAATAATGAGTGACCAGGGTGGAAGCCTCCACGAGATGTTCTCTGCAGAGTTACGTGAAGGCAAAATATTTAAACAGCACCAATGTCTGGCTGCGGGGAACAGGCTAAGAAAACTATGTTGCAGCTATACAGTAGAATATTCTGTTTTTAAAAATGTTTACAGTAATATGAACATTAGGGGAAAAAATCCTAATAATTCCTTTTAGCAACAGGACAAGTAATTTTTGTTTTGTTTTGTTTTGTTTTCAGGATATTCAGGTTTTCTCAGAGCATATTATTCTTCTTACCTTTTTTGAAATATGTTCTCAAAAACAAGAGTAACAAAACATTATATATTGTAACAATACAAACAAAGCGACTGGCCACCACAGCCTGCTTCCTAACCAACACAGCGTAACTCAGCCTGTGGTCCCCTCCTGGCCCCTTTCTGCAGGTTTTCCCACATGCAAGGCTGTCAGTGATGAGGTGCAAGATGGTGGCGTCTTTCTCCCTAGAGGCAGAATGACCTCCTAGGAGAGGACAAACCCTAGAGTTGGGTGTCTTGGCATCTGTCCCCCTGGGCACAGCCAGCATCCTTGTCCTTTGAGTTGCTGCAGTGCAGGCCGGACGGCAATGCCCATGGCCAGCTTCACCACTCAGCACTTCGTGGGCTTTCAGGTGTGCCCAGGTTTTGCATCACCTACAACAGTGCAACAAAAGCCTGCCTGGTTTCTAACAAAGGTGGCGGGAGACGTGGGCATTCAGAGGGGCATGACCTCAGGTAACTAGAAAAAAAGAGATCTCCTTAGCAAGTAGTTTAAAATCAAGAGTGGCTTTAACAGCCTTAGGAGACAAAGGTGCTATACAGGGGAGACCGAACAGTGCAGGGCCACGTGCAGAAGGATGGGAGAGGACCACGGGTGGCTTGGGAGCACCACTGTGACAGTACAAGTTTCTCATCACCGATCCTCACTGATGGGGAGGCTGAGGACCGACCAGCTCATCACACATCCAAGTGTTAGACATTCTGTGCAAGCAACACATCTTCCTGAGAAGAACCAGCTTTAGTCTAAGCTTGGACCTCTGCAGACTCAGGACACCCCTGTTCAGGTCCAAGCCCTGGGATCAAGCCCACTGGAGGATGTCTGACAGCTGGTATGAAGACAGCTCTGCTACTTTCTGGCCTGTGGTCTTGGCAATAACAAAGCCAACAACACCTACAGGCATGACTCTCACCCAGGGGACAATGTTACCCCTCAATCCCATCCAGCAGATGTTCCAGGATGTCTGGAGACATTTCTGGTTGTCACAAGTAGGGAGGGTGTTACTCACCTCTGGTGGGGAGAAGCCAGGTCTGCTGATAAGTATCCTACAACATGCAAGAGGGTCCCTGACAATAAAGACTGATCTGGCCACTAAGGTGGGCAGTGTGGAGGCTGAGAGGCCCTGCCCCAGAGCACTGACTGTCCAGCACTGGGCTTTGTGAGCTCCTTTAATACACATTCCCCAGTACAGTGGTGGGCACCCCCATTTTCCAGATAAGGCAACCAAGGCTCAGAGAGGTGAAGTAACTGGCCCCAAGTCACACAGGGGCAGAGCCCTAATTCAGACCGCAGAGTCCCATGACTTTAGCACAAACAGCACATCTACACCTGGAAAACACACTTAATAATAACACACCGCATGACACCAGGGTGTGCACTCCTCACCTTGCCAGCGTAGTGGATGATGCAGAAATCTGCCTTGTCCTCAGCTGCTTGGGCTTCTGGAACTTGGGGTGCGTACCCTGCTCCTGCATCACCTTCTCCACGAAGCTCTTGTCTGTGGCTTTGGGGAACCAGCACTCCTCGTCCAGCAGGGCCAGGATGCCAGGAGGGCCTGCCTGGAGGGAGCATAGAATTGCACAGGTCAGCTTGACCTGGAAACCCACCAACTCTCACCCTCATAAAGTCACAGCCTGGTTTTCAGAAACTCAAGAATCTCACGAGAAGGTGGGCAGTGCTTTCCTCACACAAGTTAAAAAAAAAAGGAGCATGACTGAAAGCACTCCAATTACAAGTTCTAGCTGAAAAAGAAATTTCTGAGGTCTAGGCTATGTCCAACACACCTTAATCCAACGATCCATCGCAAGATTCTCCCATGAGAACACTGGAAATCACGTGGTGGCTTGCTGGGCCACACAGACCCCGACCCACGTCCAGAGGCTGCCCCTCAACAGGGGTCCTGGCCCCTCGAGTCCCTCTTGGACCCCACTCGACACACAGTGTGTCCAGACAACTATGTGGTGAGCGGGGACATTTAGGATAAGGCTCCTGAGGAAGAGGAAGCACCCCGGAGCCTCACAGCCTTCCAAACTCTGAGTTTATAAGAGAGCAGACTCAGGCACTGTGGGACTGGCTGACAGGCCTGGGAACCAAACACCATCTTGTTTGTTGGAAAACAAAACTGATTTAAACAAAAAACTCATCGTCAAAGTAAACCATTCATTATTAGGATCACAGATGGTTCCGTCCCCAGAGGGGTGGAGCAACAAACAGGTGGGGCGAGGCGCAGCCACTCTTACCGGCTTCTCAATGAGGTCGATGCAAGGCTGCAGGTCGAGGCCGAAGTCGATGAAGTTCCACTCGATGCCCTCACGCTGGTACTCCTCCTGCTCCAGGATGAACATCGTGTGGTTGAAGAGCTGCTGCAGCTTCTCGTTGGTGTAGTTGATGCAGAGCTGCTCGAAGGAGTTCAGCTGCAAGAGGGAGATGGGGTCAGACAGATCCCTGT
>SJXQ01011243.1:57482-89145 GCA_006408695.1 Aepyceros melampus
CCCCCTAAACCTCCTCCCAGCAAGTCAGGTGTCTGAGCATGGGATCAGCAAGGCCTACTTTGAGTTCTAATTATTCATTGATAACATCAATAAGCCCCACTACGGTCTCATGATACTTGGTGGTTGGCAAAAAAGTCCCCTTATTTACGCCTTCTTATCCCTGGGTCCTCATGATACTTAGAGTAGGAAAGACAAGAGTAGCCCCATTTCACAGAAGAGAAAACTGAAGTTGAGGGAAGGGGAATGAATTGCCTGAGGTCATCCAGCCATCATCTAGCAAAGCAGGTCATCGAGTTCAAGGTTTCTACCTCATACCCGTCAGTTACCACATTGTCCCTCGCCACGCCCCAGCCCTACCTGGGGAGCTCCCTGCTATAAGGTGGGCAGGACTTTGGAAGCAGTTATCATCCTCCTGGCAGGCCAGGTAATAACTGACACTGCCTGAGGAAAAGACGGCTCTTGTTCACCTTAATACCTGGGCACTCTAGGGAGACAGCACATCACACAAGGGCCAGGTGGGGTTTTCTAATTTATCGGCAGGGCTGGAGTCAAGCCAGGACTTTCTGGGAATAAAGGCTGCCTGCCTGTAATCTGTGATGAAAGGGAGAACTGGCGGCAGGTGCTCCCCGAAGAGCCATGAGCTACAGCCTCCCAGGGACGCCTGCAGCACACAGGGCCCCTCAGGCACACCATTCTATACATAAGTCTACAGAACGCTGAGGAATACTCTGGGGTCTGGAAAGGCCACCAGAGACTGGAGGGGGCCCCACTACAGCCATCCCTGGTCAGAGATCCTCCCAGGGTTGGAGAGTCTTGATTTTGGACTGTATAGATTAAGTGGAGGAGGGTCAGTGCAGCCAGGTCAAGGGGCAGAGGTCAAGCCCACAGAGCAGGCCCTACAGGAGTGCAGGGCACCAGCAGTCACAGGACATTGGCTTCCATCCCCCAACTCAGACGGGCTGGGAAGACAGCGAGGCAGCCCACGGATCCAGAGTTGCTTTGACGCTGCTCCCCCACCCACTAAAACACCTTCTCCAAGCACAGGCCAGGCTGCCAGGCTGGCTGAGCCACTCCTGTTCCCACAGTCAGATGGGAGCTTGGTCCGCACCGGAGCAGGCAGCCTGCTTAGAGGCAAAGCTAAGGCCTCTGCTGGGGACACAGGCTGCTGCTGTAGGGCCACCAGGTCAACCCAGGAGCAACCAGCTCGGATTCCCAAGCTGAACTCAGCCGAATTGAATGGTGGCAGCTAACCTACAGGTTTCTATTCATTGATGCCTAACCGGACACAGGAGAGACCTTTCTTTGTCAATGAAACCTGCATACTGTGAAATTACGAGGCACTGCTATAGGCAGAGCGTGCTCGTGAGGTTTGGGATTATCTGCATGTTCTCTGAAGGGCTTCCCTGGGTGGAGTTTCTGCCAGGGGCCTCCAACTAGTACACAAAAACCAGAGCAAGAGCATCAGAGGTCGCTGTTCAGACTCCAGAAGTCCATCTGGAAAGTCCCTTCACCCAGCGCTGCTCTGCCAGCTTGCTGTGTGGCCAAAGCCTGGACCCCCATAAGGTGAGGTTTGGGGTATCCCAATGGGTGGTCTTGGGATAAGCATTTGGGTCACTGCGGGGAGCAAGCTCCCCAGCGTATGTCGCGACAGGCCTAGAACACAAGGCACAAACCAAGTTCAAGAGTGTCTCATGGCCTGGCTGTGTGTGGAAAATCACTGCACAGCTTCAGGCAAGGAAAACAAACTGGTCAATGGCCTTTACAACTGAGGGCCTGGACGGTCATGGGAAGCCAAGGGCAGCCTATTCAATCATTTGAGTTGAACTTGGAGCTGGGTACCGGGTGCCCATCACACATCAGCCTGAGAAAGAGGACGTGACAAGTTCGCCTCCACTCGTCACAGCTCTCACATGCTGTCCTGAGTGCTGGGGACCTGCCTCTCCCCGCACCTGCAGATGGATCAGCCCCAAACATAACGCACGTGGGTCGACGTCACTGCTCTGTAACTGTGGTCCCCTCTCCTGTCCACAGGGCAGCAACACCAAGGTCACCCTCTAGAGATCCAGACACATACTAGGCATTCAACCAGTAGTTGGGAAATGGATTTTCCTGCAAATCCAGAGATGGAAAACCACAGCTAGAGAACTCCTAACCTCCCCAGGCCTGTTTTTAAAATAGGTCCCTTAAAAAGAATGGAAAATGGGGGAAGGGGTGGGGAGAGAGAGAGAGCAAAAGAAAACTTCACTCGTTTCTAAATATAACTCCTGACACCCCTTGGAAAAAGCTTCAGAATGTCTGGCAAAGTCTGGCGCATGAAAAGTTACTTCTGGTTTGATTCCAGAAGACTATGCTCTTTAGAACATTCTGCAGGACACACCCCAGGTCTGCATGCAAGGAGATACACACCACTACTTACTTACACACGCTGCACATGGCGCCCTGGGAAGTGGAGGGTGCCCAGATGGCTGCCGGGGACACCAGTGGCACTTAGATTTCATAGGGAAGTTCAAGAGTGTGTACTTGAGAGACAGAGAGAGAGCACCACACGGGCATGCTTCAGACTGACCACACCCCGCTCTAGGGAAGCCCAGTGAGCAGATTCTTGGCACTGCTTCTGGCCAGTGCAGTAAGGGCTGCCCACTCCATCTGGTCCAGCACGCTGAGCGTGTGGGGGTTTGGTCAGGCAGATGCTCACTCCGCTGTGCCTCGGTCAGGGCTCCGCATGGGGACTTCTGGCCCTCATGCGCATGGGAACTCTGAACTTCTGAGAACAGCTAGGTGGTGAGACTGGTCCCCTTCCTGCCGGGGCTGTCATTGCAGAGTGCACGCGAGGTCACCGTGTGTCACAACCCAGCCCCTCCTCCCAAGATAGTCAGTGAACCAAGCCTATAAGAAGAGGTCTAGCCGCAGAGAGTGACAATGGTGTGGAGTGAAAAGCTGCTTAGAAAAAAATCGTAATTCAAGGGCACACGATGGGCAGAACACGCATTCCTGGTGTACAACGTGCAGTAAACGTGCAGCTCACCTAGCGAGGACACCGCTGGGTTGACCACAGTCCACCAAGGGGGAGAGGGGGAAAAAAAGGGAAGTGAGATGACTTTCCAGCTGCCTTTTCTCTCTTCGCTGGGGGCTGTCCACCCAGAGGCATTTCAACACCAGGGAACAGAAGCAGGGGTTCCAATGCTGGCCTGCCCGAGATCCTTCAAGTCTCCATCGACTTGAGAACCAAGCTTTGGAATCTGTCTTCCAACCTCAGAAGTGGAGGCCACACAGCATGGGCTGCAAACTTCCGGCAGTCTCCAGTTTCCATAGCAACTCAGGGTTGGGGCCGGTCAAGGAGGAAATGGGTTGGCTCTCACCAGACCCACTCCCAGGATGGCCAGGACGCAGGCTCGAGCAAAGTGGGCCTGGCCTCTACTTCAGTCCCCCAAACACCAAACAGTGAATCATTAAGTGCTCTTCCTTGGGGAAACCAGGTGTGTCCGTGGGGAGGAAGGCCACACTCACCTGGTCCTTCTTGCTCTTGTGTGATGAGGCCACGTGAGCCAGGTACTGAATGACTTTCTTGGTGTTCTCCGTCTTGCCAGCTCCAGACTCACCCCTGCCAGGAGAGCCAGAAAAGTTCTCAGGGGAGAACTGGCCAGATATTTGGTGTCTCCCCTTTCCCACTGCAGGCTCTACCGTCTCCCATTCTGTGGGTGCCAATGTGAGACACCCCCCGACCCCTGCAACAGCCCATGGCAGGAAAGGGACAGGTTAAAACTCTGGAATCCTCACTGGGGTCCTTTCCCATGGCCCTCCAGAGGCGTGACAAGAGTAAGCTTCGGTCCACTGCCTGCCCTGGTCACTTGGCAGCCTTTGCTTCCAAAAGTCTCAGGAATCAGTTTTCGGCAGCTGTTGACTCAGGGGTCAAAGGCACTTATACATCTTCCCTTGAAACTTCACTTGAAGGAATGTTCTGTACCGTTAACCTCCTCGGCAGTGGGTTGATTTATTAGCTCCTTGTTAGGTTCAGAGGACGGAGGTGAGAAGCCCAGGTAAAGAAAGCTGAGGTTCAAAGCAGGAGAATCATTCTGGGGGCCATCAGCTCCCAACCCTGCCTTGTTGAGAAAATGCTTGCTTTTCTTCTTGGCTATAAACCCCAGCCCTGCCCCTTCCCTTGAGGAAGAAGATTAAATCTTTGAAATAAAGCTCATTCATACTGTGGGACCACTGAATAGCAAACATTAAGCCTGTTCCTTGGGGAAGTGGGGGCTTCCCTGGTGACTCAGACAGTAAAGAATCTGCCTGCAATGCAGGAGACCCGAGTTCAATCCCTAGGTCAGGAAGATCCCCTGGAGAAGGGAATGGCAACCCACTCCAGTATCCTTGCTTGGAGAATTTCACGGACAGAGGAGCCTGGTGGGCTATAGTCCATGAGGTCACAAAGAGTCAGATGTGACTGAGCAGCTCACACTTTCACTTTTCACTTTTTGGGGAAGGGGTAGGGGATTGACTTGGGAATGGATCTCATGGACCTAGGTTTTGGTAGGAGTTCCGAAGAGTAAGGACAGAACAGAGTGACCCAGGCCCCGCCACCCGGACAGAAACACTTACGTGCACAAAATGGACTGGTCCTCTCGGTCTGAAACAAAAGAGACACACAGTCAACCTCCAGGAGAGTAAAGCATCCCCCTCCAGTTTCTGAAGAGCTGCCCACTGCTCCCACCCCCACCTTCCAGGAGCAAAAAGCCTCAGACGCTGGCCTTGCAGGGGGATGGGGTTCCACACCACCAACACACGCTGACTCCTGCCTCACTGGGAGGAGGGACATTCCCCAGTGGCAGCTGCTCCCTCCTCCAGGGACTCAGACTGCCCGCCCTGGCTGCCCACCCAGCCCCAATTCCGTCTGTCCACCTGAGGAAGCCAACCTCTGGAAAGCTCCCTGGAAATCTACTTTCCTGAGTGCTAAGGTGGGGCCTGCCCTGTGCACTTCTAACTTGGGGTTGTTGGAAACAAGGTCTGCAGCAGATGTTTAAAAACACTATCCCCATCCAGGTAAGAGGCACAAGTAAGACGCTGGGTGCAGTGGGACAGCCCTGGGCTAAGATGTGCCTTGGCATGGCCTTCCCAGAGCCCAGTCTCCTCCGGTGATGGGGGATAACAGTATACGTGGAAATTACATGCAAGAAAGCACCGGTGTGGTGTCTGTCATGGGGCAAGTGCTCAGTAACATGAGTTCGGAGGCAGGTCAGAAAGAACAGAAACTCTTCATAATCAGCTCCTGACCAGTTTCTGTGACAAGTGGGGTCTCCCAGCCTCGGGGTTAGGAACTCTCAGCCACTCTCCTAGCTCTGTGAGCCACTTAGCCAGCAAGGATGTAAACAGTGCTCTCCCCTTGGGGGCAGACAGAACAGTAATGTTAAGCTCTGAAAGCAAAGTTTGACAGAAATGCTTTATTTAAGATATCAGGGTTGGCCTGGCTCAGTCCTGAGTGTGCAATTTTAAGCAACAGCTAAAAATAAAAACTTTTTTTTTCCCTTTTTATCTCATCCCATGGAACACCCCACCCACCTCCTTGAGGTCAAGTCAGCCTGAATCCAGGACCAGGCTACTAATGGACACTTGGCTGCAGTGAGGTCTGCAGTTCCCAAGTCCTGGTTTCCTTATCCATACGTAAACATGCTACTAACTCCCTGACAGGATTAGTTTGAAAAACAGAAAGAATGTACAAAGGACCCAGCCTGGAAGCCTGTGCAAGGAATGGACTCCACAGGCAGCTGCTGTCCATCTACCTCCCTATCAAGAAGTCACCATGATGGGTGGTGCTGACTCGGTCAGGGAGGTGGAAGACCTAGTTGACAAGTAACCAGGGTTCCAGCAGTTGTCAGGAGCCTCAGTGCTGGAGAGAAACTGACATCAGCCATCTGGAAGAACACCTCCATGGGCTCGACTGCCCAGCCAGGACCCTGCAGGACAGGGCATCTCGAGGCAGACTCAGGGCGGCCTGTGTGTTTGGCCTTGAGAGATGGATTTAGCTGTTGGGCACCAGCAGATACTGCGCAGCAAGGTCACGTGCCTCTCCACGAGGGGACCCTCCTGCATGCTGATCCCAGCAGCCCACTCGGCTATCGCTGCACATTTCTGACGATCACCTCTTCTCCTGTCTCAGGAGGGAGAAAGGAAGTCCAGCCAGGGAGGAGCAACAAGAAAGCTCGTGTCCAACACAAGCTGCAGCTGCCCCTCTAGTCCTGAGAAATATCAACAGTGCAGGGCTGTGGAGGGAACCTGGCCACTCATACAGACATAGCCCGCACCCTGCCCCCCACTGGGCAAGGGTTCAGAGCAGACCCGGAGGGTGACCTTGCTTCCAGCTCTCAACTTTCCCAAAGAACAGAGCCCTTCAAGGCTGCACAGCAGGGCCTGAGACAGACCCGGAGGGGTTCCTGATAAGGCAGCAGGGAAGGGAAGGCAGGGGGAGGGGCAGAAGGGAGGTGCTCAAGGTGGGGGAAGCCAGGGCAGAATAAGAGAATAAGGGGACTGGGGGGGTGAGGGGCGGCATAGAACAGAAAGAACACAGCTGTGATGGGGTCAGGCCTCCCTCCTCCACCTCCTGCTGCATCTCAGAGGCTGCCCAGCAGCTAGCGTGTTCAGTCCCGCTCCCTGGGAGCAGGCAAGAATGTACCTGCGCGGCGCGGCAAGTCTGCAGGCAGTGGCGGCTGAGGCTACCATAAAAGGAAACATTCCCATCCCTTCCAGAGGAACCGTTTTCCCAGGGCTGTCCGGGCCTGGTCCCTGGGACGGCTGGAATTCCTCTGATTGTGTGAGGGGGAGTCAGATGCTGAACGGCTGAACAACAGGAAGCAGAGGCCCCAAACACACACGTGTGGGCACGCACACACAGTCACACTGTGCACACAGACCCACGCGCACACACACAGGGTTGTGGACAAGTTGCATGTGGACACGCATACACATGAATGCAGAGACCAGACGTGCCTGGGCACATGAGCAGAGCCATGAGTGCGCACACAGGCACATGTACACATAGACACACACACCTGTGGGTGCACACACACAGATAGAGACACTTATACAGAGGTCTGCACACACTTCCCATCCCACTTCCAGAACCAAACGCTTCATGTAAGCTTCACCACTCCACCATCTCCAGTTCTCCCTACTCTGACTTTTTGCCTCCAACTCCTGAAGCCAAGGTACCACTGTCAACACAGCCTAAAAGGAAACTCTCCAACCCTTGAATTTTACACTTTAAAGAAACTTTAATTTGCTTCGCCAGAACATTCGTTGAGGCAAATACTTTCGCAGAGGAAACCTGACAGGAGGCGGTTCTGATTTCCTCAACTCTTGCCCCAACCACTTTTTTGAAAGTGAAGTCACTCAGCTGTGTCCACCTCTTTGCGACCCCATGGACTGTAGCCTACCAGGCTCCTCTGTCCATGGGATTTTCCAGGCAATAGTACTGGAGTGGATTGCCATTTCCTTCTCCAGGGGATCTTCCCGACCCAGGGATCGAACCCCGGTCTCCCGCATTGTAGACAGACGCTTTACTGTCTGAGTCACCAGGGAAGGCCCCAACCACTGGGCATCCCTAAATTCACCTGCCCACATCCCCCAGAACCTGTTGATTTCTCTCTTTTTATAGAAGGTTGCGTCGGCACCTCTTAGGAGGCAAGTGAGGCAGGCACCGCCCCTGGTCTGCACAAGCCTGTCTCACCACATTTGGCTCTGTTCCTGCACTCAGAAGCATCTCTTCTGGGTAGGGCTATTGTTTTTGTTTAGTCGCTCAGTCATGCCCAACTCTTTACAACTCCATGGACCATTGCCCACCAGGCTCCTCTGTCCATGGGATTTTCCAGGCAAGAATACTGCAGTGTGTTGCCATTTCCTTCTCCAGGGGATCTTCCTGAGCCAGGGATCAAACCCAGGGCTCCTGCATTGGCAGACAGATTCTTTACTGCTGAGCCACCAGGGGTCAGGCAGGAGATGGGGGAGGGTGGAGGGAATTCAGCGACTCTCCTCCCCGCTTGGTTTACTGTGCTGGGGCCCCAGTGCATTCCAGCCAGAACCCTCAACACACACTCCATAAGCTCTCCCCATACGGTCCTCTCTAGGGACACGGACCCTTGAGAGTCCAGCCCACTCCATTGTTTGTTCAGTCCTTATTTGAGCCTATGTGGAATGAAGGCTTATTTGAAAACACCCTTCCTTCCTCCACTATAAAGACAGACAGACGGGAATCCAACAGCCCAGAACCAGGGAAGTGCATCCACCAGAGAAAATCCCGTTCTGGGAAACAGGCTCCCACAGGATGAAGACAGTAGCCTGACTTAGGGCCCCTGAACCTCTCCTGCCCTGGTCCTGCCTCAGCAGGGACAGGGTAGAGACAGGAACACGAATCTCTGCAGTGATTTTCAACTCTTTTAAAAGCCGCAGCAGGGACTTCCCTGGTGGTCAAGTGGTTGAGACTCTGCCTTCCAATGTAGAGGTTTCTGGTTCAATCCCTGGTCAGGGAGTTAGGATCTCACATAGCAAAAAATCAAAACATTGAAACAATATTGTAACAAATTCAATACAGACTTTAAAAGCGGCAGCAGCCTTTCCTCAGGAAAATGTTCCTGAGTCCCCCATAGAAGAATAGGAGACAAAAACCAGAGCTGCTTGGGAGGTGGAGACAGGGTTCCTGGGAACACACTTTACAACTACCGGTCCATGTGTCTGGAGCCACTGGGGAGAGAAGAAAGCCACTGGCTGGGTGCCCTAGAGCCCGGGGCAGCACCCTCGTTCTGCACGTCCCCACAGAATGCCTGGCCCCTCGGCCTCCAGGCAATGGGAGGGCAGGGTTCCCTGGCAGCGCCGCTCCAAGGATCAAATGAGGCGGGTGCCTAAAGCCCGAGACACAAGGCAGGGTTTGGAGACTGACCGGAATGACCCCCAGCTCTCTGCACCTTCCAGCTCTCCCAAATGCATGGCCTCCTCACAACAACAATGAGAAAGGTTTTAAGTTACATATCCAGTGATGAGGCCATTCCCTCCCCGGATTTTATTTTAAACCCCAAATGCCCTGAGGCCTTTTGGAGCTGATTCTGATGTCCACATGGACAGGTGTTTCCAGCCAGCTCAGGAGGCCCCGTCGCAGGTTGTGAAGGGGGGCGGGGGGAGCCCCAACCACAGGTATTCAGGCCAGGTACAGGCTTTAGAGGCTTCTGTGAGGGGCCTTCTCGCTCACTTCCTCTGAAAGAGGAGCTGCCGATTCTTGTCCATAAAAGGCCACGGGGCTCGCTCAGCCGTGATGTGACATCAGCCCCGACAGGAAGTACGGGAGGAAGGGAACAGGTCTGGTTCACCCACTGCGGCTGCTCAGGACTGACTCATCGGATGCTCACTCAGATAACGCCTGCTGGCCTTCCGCAGGGCTGCCCTCTGGGGGCACCTGGAACAGGGTTCTGCCTACAGGGCCCATCTTCAGATCAACCAGGTTTTTCTCTAGAACAGACTGAGATGTGGATACAGCCCAAGCAAAAATGAATTCACAGGGCAGTTGCAGCTTCGACAGCCCACCTGAATGAGTGAGTGATGGCACAATCAGTGGGCCTGCGACTGTCCACACCAAGGCGGCTGTTTTTTTTGCTAAAACTGCACAACAGACCCCTGGGTTGCCCGCTGTCAGACCCCTGCTCGGTGTTGCTTGGGACAGAAGCCTTGAGCTGCGAGGACAAATTCCAGGGCTGCAGGTTACTTCTCCTGAGACCCTCTCAGAGACAGCATTTTGGTCCCAGTGGGTGAAAACACCAGGCACTTTGCCAGGTGTAAAATGTGGAGAGACTTGTGGGTTTAAGCTCTGACGTGGGGGCTGGGAAGGTTCTAGACAACAGGTGGTCCCATCAGCTGCATCTAGAAGTCAGGACACTAAGTCCTGAGAAAACCAATGACTTGGTCAAAGCATATAAGCTGGGCCAAGAAGCCAGGCCACCAGATTCTTCCCCCGCTGCTCCCATAGGCCAGGGCCTCAGGGCTGCACGTGACGTGCTATTCCCATTCACGAAGGGTCACGCCAGCCTTGCAAGCTGTCTGCTACTTTTTCCAAAGCCAGCCCAAGTCATGAGTTTGGGTTATTTAAGTGCATAGGAAGCAAACAGAGGTGAGGAAGAGAGGGGGCAAAATAATGCCTCCTGTTAGTGAGTTGCTGCCAAGCCTCGGCGCCTTGTGTCATGGCACACAGGGGAACCTACCAGCACCCCACTGCAGTCAGTGAGTGAGGAGAAAAACCCACTGGTGGCTTCCAAGCACATGGCGGTGTCACCAGCCGTGTTCTCTTCAGGAACAAAGGTGGGCCCAGACCAAGCAGACACTCGAACCAGAAGCCAGGGGACCCCACTAGGTGTCTCTGCCCACGCTCTCTCCCTGTAGGGTCAGGGTGTGAACTCTGCAGAGGCCCCAGTCCCCAGGCACAGGAGGCAGAGGTCTGGTAGGCCTCCCCCACCAGCACCCCTAACCATTAGGAAGAAACTCAAGGGACTGCTCTTTCATTCTGTTAGGAAGCCCCAGATAAGCCCCCTTTTGGTCAAAATGCATCCGGTGGCTCACGCAGGTAAGCTCCTAGTGCACAGGTAAACCTACCAAAACCACTGCTTCTTGGCAGGCAGGGCTGAGAACAAGAACTTCTCAGAGTGGGGCTGCTGCTGAGGCAGCTCTCATGGGTCTGCCAGGATGGAGAGAGACTCAAAAGCCACATGTGGGTATAGACGGCCCACAGCAAAGGTCATGAGGACATCTGGAGAGACCTATCAACCCCTGAGGCCAGCTTTACCCTCTGAAATAACCCCTCATGGAAAAGGAAAGACAGGCAGGAATCCTGGACAGAGAGCACTAAGCCACGGGTCACACCTCTGCAGCAGAGAGGACAGGCGGGAAAAACAAAGGGACACAGACAGGGAATGAGATGGACACCACCAGGCAAGCTCAGGACAAACCTGGCTTCAAGTTGGAGCACAAATAGCCCTTCCAGGAGGCAGTGGGCTTTCCCATTGATGGGTTTGGTCCAAGTTAGAGAACCAGGAACACCAGTGCTAAGGAGACAAACCGCAGTGGCACATGAAGATGTGCCCTGCGGAAGGCAGGGGATGAAATCTCTCAAGAAGGACACGCAAATGAAATAAAAGATGGGCTGGGGACTGTGGGGCCAGTATTTGCCCCCAGAACATGGCTTCTGTTTTTGGCTTTAGCTTAGAGGTCTGCCCTATTGTGTCTGCAGTCCATCTTGGGTTGGAGAGACCAGCTCTTCAATAAGAGTCAGGAATTCCAGTTGGAATGACACCCTGAGCCCCAGTCAGCACCACCTGTTTGCCAGAAGCACGGAGTTATTACAAAGGTCGACACTGGGCCATTAGCCTTGGTCAAGACTAGAGGAATTTTACAGAAGCCACTGATGTTATCCTGAGTTTTATGCCTGCAGACTCTCAGCTCCCCTATCTCTTTAGTTTGGAGGAATTTATCTTATTCTCCTCTGATAGCTTAATTCCAGAAATCAGGCAAGCAAAGGAAAGCAATCCTTTCCTCCAAGTGCACCAGTGTCCAGCCCTGACATATCGGGACACACTCTCTTGGGGTCTCCAGCCAAGAACTTGAGAAAACAGGGAAAACGAGCTTGTAGGCAGCAGAGAGGTTAAAAGCACAAAGCAGCTTAGCCATTAGAGATGTTGCAGGTGAGTTTTTGTTGTTTGCATGTTGCAGGGAGGGAGATGTGAAGTAGCAGAGACATGGGGCCAAGTTCTCGGCCACCCGCAAAGTTTCAGGTTCCGAGAGGTCACTTCTTTCTTCTCTCCCACTTCAGTTGGCCCAAAGCAAAGCAAAGCCGGCCTGCTGGGTTGAATCAAAAACGAAACAAAACAGCAAGCCAAGAGCTGAATCCTTGAAAAGAACTCATTAACTACAGATTCCTCTTCTAGAAAGAACATTTTATAGAAATGAGACTGACAGGCGTGACCACATTGTAAGTGGGCAGCCTCATTCAGGAGCTGACTTTCCTTCTGGGGGGCCTGACCAAGCAGCCTCTATGCGGGGGCTCTGGTGTCGGGGTGGCAGGCCCAGGGCTGCCTGTCACGATGCCCCTCTGGTAGCCCACAAACACATAAACAGAGGATTGCTCCAGAGCCAGGGAGGAACTGTCTCTCCTGGGCACGACACCTTCCTGAAGATATACCCTCAAGGCCTCATCAACCCCAAGGCCCAAGGACCAGATCAGAAAGCTGGAGGCTACATCTGCCAGCACAAGCCTGTGCGTCACGTGGTGACTGCGGAGATGGCAGCTAGATGAGCCACTTCCTGTGCGTGCCGGTACCCAGAGCCTGGCCTCTCAGAGGAGGCTCACCGAGGAGACTTTAAGAAGCCACCTGAGAAAGTGTTTGCTTATCCCCTTCTTCAAGCAAGTGGGAGAGTGTGTGATGAGCAGTTCTCGCAGAAGGCAGGGACTGTTCATTCAAGACATGGCATCTCCAGGCCTCACTGCTACCTTCTATCGGACATTCGTCACAGGACACAGCCTCTCGTTCAATCCTTGGAGTAACCCTGCCAAGTTTGTTTATCCAGTGAAGAGGCAGATGAGAAAATGAAGGCCCAGAGTTGACCCCAGTCGGTCGGGACACAACAGGGCCAGACTCCAACTAGTCCAAACCCCGTACTCTCTTCTGCACACACTTTCTGCTCACAAGGCAAGTCTCTCCTTCAAGCTAAGGCCCAGAGAGACCCAGCAAATTAGACTCCTCTGATGATCTGCTTCAGAAGCGCCGTGTCATCTGTCAAAGCTGGACCCCCGATCCTCCTGCTGTGATGTATCTGCCTGCCTCTCAGGCCCCCAACCCCAGCAGGGCTGCATCCAACACAGCCGGCTGACAGGGATGACCATGGGAAGGCAGAGGCGACAGAGTGCAGTCCTAGGGTAAGCCGCTGCCTCCGGGCCTCCCTGCAGACAGCGGGGCCTTTGTGTGCAGCTGGCTGGCGGGGCTCCCTGGCAGGGCCCGAGCCTCCTGGCCGGCACATTCCTGGCTAAGTAGAATCGTCATATCTGCGGCTTCCTCGGCTGCCTGTCCTGTGAGTCTGCTTTATGCAGGGACCATTGAAGCACTTCTGACACAGCACTTTCCCTCTGGAAGACCTTAGAGGGTAGACAGCTCCATGGGAACAACAGTCACCAAGGCCAGGTGAAGGTGGAAAGAGGGCCCTAACCGGCCAAGCCAACAGGGAGCATCCCTCCAACTCCAGCCAGGGAGAGGACCAGTGGTGAGCCCTGGAGGATGGGCACCAGGGTGGGAGTGGGAGAACTGGTTTCTGGGGCTGGCTCTCTGGGGGCCTTTGGACAGTCAGTTAACATTTCTGGGCCTGTCCTTCTACCTGTGAGGCAGGAGGACTGTCCTCAAATGTGAAGAGAATGATCAAATTCTACCCTTCTTTGCTTACCCAGAAAGGTTACTCAAGCACTGAGAGGCTGGTGGACACTCACCCAGCCCTTGGTAACCAACCACCCTAGGGCAGCTTCCACTGAGGAGCAGAGGTGGGACTAGCATGGAGCAAAGGGTTAAATAGTTCTCGGATTAGTTCAGGTCTGGAATGAGAGCAGACCCTGCTGCCCCTCCCCCAGCAATGTTGGGAGCTCATTAAAATACCAGAGTCACCAAAAGTGAACCAAACCTGGTATTCTAACTAATTAACATAGAAGAGAGTCCTTTTCTTTTCCTCCTGGGGGAGATAACTGAGCTCCAATTCTTTAACTGGCTGGGTCTCCAGTGAAAACACAGGCAGTCTTTCCCACAGAGGGAGACTCCCAAATTCCCCGGGGCAGCCCCTGGTACCCTGCCCCCCAGAGCCGATGTGTATGCCTTCAGTCTTCTCATCCTTCCAGCCTCAGATCATTCAAAGCCTTCCACTTTTTACAGAATCCTTAGGAACATGTTAACCACAAGGTAGGAAGACCCAGTAATGCCCAGGACAACAAATTAACCCAACGGGAAAGCCAAGGTAGGGAGGGTGAACCTACCAAGTCACCACAACTTTAATTAAACCCAAGGCTGAGGATTAAAACAAACAAAACTGGCACACCTGGGCTGTGCCATAACCATTTATTGACACAAAACCTGCCAGCCTTTCCACAGGATCCGACCTCCACGGGGTGTTCCGCGGTGACTTTCTGACCACCCCAGGCCCCGGCGGCAACATCTTCTAAACTCTCAAGACATCTGACACTTGCTGCAGTCGTGTTGACAGCAGGTATAGGTGGCACCTCATCCTGTTATAAGCTTCGGCCACAGATCTCTGTGTACAAACATGTCTCTCTCTCCACCCACATTGCCAGCGCCTCCAGTGCCAGAATAACGTACTCAAGTATTCTGGCACTTTCCATCTCCTACCTCCACAGCCTAATCTTGAATACCATGTGCCGCCATCCTAGCATTCTCTGGCACTGAGTCTCAGATCCTTGCCAACAGAGAGCTAGGCAAGCCACTACTGATGGATCGGAGCTGACACAGAACAAAATCTATCTGCAATACTTAGTACAATAGTTATGAAGTAAGTGGGGGCAATTTTAACCCCCCCAGGGAACATTCAATAGCTATGTCTGGGGGCATTTTTGATTGTCACAACTGGAGAGGGAGGGTGCTGCTGGCATCAAGTGGGCAGAAGCCAGAATGCTGCTAAGCATCCCATAATACTCAGGATAAGTCCCACCCCCACCCAGCCTGCAACAGAGTATCCAGCCCAAATGTCAGTGGTGCCAGTTTGAGAAACCCTGCCTTAGTCTAACAAATAGATAGAGAAACCATATAATTTATCATCCAAACTGGGGTGCTTCTGAAAGTAAGAGAGCAGTGTCAATACTAACTGCAAGACGGCAGGCTTAAACCAGGACTTACAGGCAGACCAGAGCATTTAGAGATGAAAGGCAAGGGAGGTGCCTAGGAGAAGTCAAAGAGCTCCTCTCATAAAAGTCCCCAGACAAAGCCACCAACTCCCCTATTTGGCAGAATAAATGCCAGTATGTCATAAGCCACAGCCAGCTAAGGGACGAAATCTTTTTCTAGTTCTCATTTAAAGAAAAAGCAGAAAAGGAACCGTCTGGCTGTGCCTTTTAGGATGTGCGTGTCAGAGAACAGACTTGTGTTTCTCAAAGCCAGGGGGGCTGAGTGTATTAAGTAAAACATTCTCTCCAAAAGAGAGAAGCTGATTCTAACAACCTGAGGACCCCAATGCTCCACTGTTATTACCTGACTTAGGGCAAGAACCAAAGACTCCTCCTGGGAACTTTCTTTACTGGTGAGCATCTTGTCATAACAGGGCAACTTCTGTTAATTAACTTCCTCCCTGTTGTCTCAAGAACAAGAAATCTGTTGCCGATTGCTTTGCTGGTCAACTGTATGCATTGAGAGGGAACTTGGAAATGTCCCTGGTCAACATGGGGGCTGAAGAGCTGCACCGAGTCCAGTGTGAGGCAGAGAGTGGGTGAAAACTTCTCAGTCTGAGGTTCAGAAAATACGTGGACCCAGCACCTACACAGATCATTAAAGAAAAGCACAAAGAGGAACCCTAGGTTCCTCGTGCCTGCAGATGTATTTCCTATCCCTGTTCTCCAAGATGAAAACACTCACACATTTGCCCTCATAACTTGAGGCAGCTCCTTGGTTCCCGTCAAGGACATTCCATTACAGCCAAGACTTCCTGCTCAACACAAAGGAAAGCTCCAGTCCTCTGCAAGTTCCCTTTTCCTTTTTCCCCCAACTGTTTCCAACCTGTAGAGCTGACTTTTGTCCCTCAAAATTATCACGGTTGAACACATATAACTTGGGCAAATCTCTTTGGGAAGAAGTCCCGCAGGTTGTTAGAAAAAAGGCTAGCAGTCTAATTTCAGAAATTCCAATTCCTGGAGCCATGCTATAGTGTATCACTACATTCTTCTTATCATAATGGCTTGACAAGAAGTGAAAAAGCCCACTTGCTAGAAAAAAACCTTTTGGGTTCAGGATCCAAATGTGGGAACATGCTCTAACTCGGCAGTGCAGAGCTCAAGAAGACTCCAGTCTGCATGAGGCCAATTATAAGAGCCAGGAGAAAACTGACTCATAACCTCTGGAGACAGACTCAGGCTCTTCTGGAATCCCACAGAATGTTCTCCCATCAGACTCTTCTAGTTAGCACTCTGAAACCAACATCCTACTTTAAAACTAAAATGCTGGCTTCCTCAAGGAATTTTGATAACCGTGAACATGAGCCGAAGGAGAGGCCAAACTTGTACATCCTACATAATTCACCAAGTTTGGTGAGGAAACACCTTCCACAGCACTGTTGGATGGCACAAGACAGACCCACATGTTGCCATTTTAAACCAGTAAACCAGGGATAAAGTTAACGCAAGACTCATCACCACCACTGCCTAGACTGACTATTAAGATTAAAGAAAAAAAAAAACAGGATGCCCATGTAATAAGTAAGACATGAAAAACCACTATCAGTATAAGATATGAGAACATAACCCTATGCTAAGCAGTTGGCTAAGCTCTGAGAATATAAAGGCAACATGGGCCTGCTGCTGCTACTGCTAAGTCGCTTCAGTCGTGACCGACTCTGTGCGACCTCATAGACGGCAGCCCACCAGGCTCTGCCGTCCCTGGGATTCTCCAGGCAAGAACACTGGAGTGGGTTGCCATTTCCTTCTCCAATGCATGAAAGGGAAAAGGGAAAGTGAAGTCGCTCAGTCATATTCGCCTCTTCGCGACCCCATGGACTGCAGCCCACCAGGCTCCTCTGTCCATGGGCTTTTCCAAGCAAGAGTACTGGAGTGGGGTACCACTGTCTTCTCCGAACATGGGCCTGGTCCACACCTAAGTCAAAGTATTACCAGGGTGAGCCCAGACATCCTCCCTAGCTGGCAGTAATACTTCAGTCATGTCTTTAACAAAAGAGTAGAGACTTGCCAGCTATTACAAGGCAGATGGAACAGCCATGGTGGTTTGAAGCAGAAAGGCCTATTGGAGAAATAGAAGGAGTTCCATGCAGCCAGGAAGTTGGAGAGGTAGGCAGCAGGCCAACTAAAAAAGGGACAGTGTAAGATAAATCAGGGTCCAGGCTTGGGTGATTGGGTGGATGGAGAAATGGCATCTGGGAGCAATGGGCTGGCGGCAATCAACTAATAGAGCTGGTCCTCAGCTGGAAAGTGATGGCAAAGCCACTGAAGCGGGTGGGGCCATGGTCCAGAGACCTTGAGGAGCAACAGGTGTTAATAGGGGAGAAGATGTGAATGGGGCCGTAGAGATTAGGGAACCATAAAATCACAAGAAGGAAGGGCTTTCAAAAGGAAGTGGTCAAGACGTCCAATCCTAGGAGAGGTTAAGATAAGAACCCAGAGCTCCACAGAAGGGAGGGTGGCCTTTACCAGACAGTCTGGGAGGGCAGCGGATGACGTGCAGGGGCAGGAGTATGGCTGATAAGTGCTGAATGGAGGCAGTGAGCGTGGATACTTCCTCTAAAAAGCTTCACTGTGATGGAGGAGGGCAGAGACAACCTACAGAGGGCACAGAATCCAGGAGAGACTTCGTCTGTTTTTTTAAAAGACGTAAAAACACACACATTTCCAGACTGTGGAGAAGAGAGGAAGAGGTTAAAATCATGGAGGAAAGGGAATAACAGGTAGAAAAGGCAGCCCGGAAGTTAGAGAACTGGCACAAGAGCTCTTGATCAGAATGAGAAATTGGGAAAATAATTAGGAAACGCACTTTTCCTTTAAAGCTTCTAAACACCTGCTTTGACAGCCACCAGCCTTGGCTCTCATGCAATGGCTTACAGACCTCGATGCACAGCCCCCTCACCAGTACCGGTGATAGCCAATCCACAGGACCACCGTGGCTGCGAGCATGACAGAGCACCTGCAAAGTCGCCAACAAGGCTGCAGGTAAAGACAGACCCTTGGAAGGCTGAGGGACTCACCTTGCATCATACTCCGATAGGCGGTGTCTGTGATAGCGTAAATGTGGGGGGGCATCTCATGCCTCTTCTTGCCCTTGTACATTTCCACGATCTCTTCGGAATAGATAGGCAGGTTCTTATAAGGGTTGATGACCACACAGAACAGGCCTGAATAGGTCTGAAAAGAGTGACAAACAGGAATGGGTTAGGAAGTTTGACTCACACTGTCATGGAAATCCTGTAGCAAAATGTCTGCTGCCTCCAAGGATCCCAAGTCAGCCTGATGTGAAAGCACCTCCTGGAGCCCCTGGTTTTCCAGGTCCTGCTCCAGCAGACCTGCTGAGGCATGGGGGCACCACCAGCATTTCTGCTTTTTCAGTGGGGGGCCTCTCTTGACTGCAAGACTGCTGCCAGCTGTGCGCGTCAGCAGCATGTGCTTTGGGCAAGATACGGGGCAAGCTTCATAGACAGTAGGAGTCCAGTTATGAAACTGAGATGTAAAGACAATAAGAGATGTGTTTGCCTTCATGAGAGATGCACAAAGGGAAAAGGATCCAGCTGCAGCAAGCCAACTGTGTGAAGACACAAATTATTCTATCCTGAAGGACTTTCCAAGATATTCAAGCCAAAACTTTTCCATCATTGGGAAAGACTCATTATGTTCCTCAACTATCTAGATCCTTTGTAGGAGAGTAGATCACTGACAGATACCCCTCCCTGGAATCTTCCAGAGACAATAACATGAAGATCTCTTTAAAAAAAAAAACTTAAAGACCACTTTCCTGTCCCCCATGAACCTTCTCCAAGACTCAGGTCTCCGCTGAAGGGGAACTCAATTCATCAGCACTCACAGTGAGACTCCCGGGAACACACCTGACACCCCAAATCTGAGTTCAACAGGTTAAATCATATCCCAGAGTCAAATCCCAACAAGGGCAAGTTTCTTAACTGCTCCCTCTATTTCTCAATCTGTAAAATGGGCACAGGCAGGCTAGTTGATCTTCATTGAGTGAGGGGCTCAGAGTAGTTCAGGAAAGCAGTTTCCAGTGGCAACAGTCTAGGCAGACCTGCCTTTCTTTGGTGTCCTTTTTCTAATAATTTCCCTGCTATTTTCTTTTTCTTCCAAGACCCCCCTCCCCCTCCCCGCAACACACAAAAAAAGACAGACACCTAATACCTGGATAAGACGCCCAAGACCACCTAGGGGACATGGGTATTCACTGAGGGACACAACTCTCTTTAGGCAGCTGGAGCAACACAAACACCTTCTCCCAAGAAAAACAGGCCAGGGGCCCCAAAGAAGCCAGGCGAAGCGAGACCCACAAGCCATGACTCATGCACACCTGCAGCCCCCGACTCTGCCGAGTGACAGCTGAAGACCGCAGGGCAGGTTCCTGGCAGAGTTGGGAGCAGACCCAGGTCCCATGACCCCCCTCCCCACCCCCAGGCAGGCAGACCTTCTTGGCTGTGGAGGCCGACTCTCCAAGCTCCTCATGTCTTTTTGTTTCCCTCACTACAAGTGCCCTTGACCCTCACTGTCCACATTGTTGCCTCTGGATCCAACAGCAGCCCACATCTGAGGGGCTGTGCATGTATCAGTCCAGTCCCTTCCACCCCTGCCCTCTCCAGTCTCACCAAAAATGAGGGTGGATCTTGTAGCCAAATCCAAACACAGGATCCACATGGGAACTGGTCTTGAGGACAAAGTCCTTCCCAGCACCAGCCAAGGGCTACAGGTCTTGAACTTTCCAAGCAGCAGTTATGCTGAAAGCAGAACTCCAGAGGGACCCACCAACCACGCACTGGCCCACATGCAAAATAGCAGCTGAGCTTGGGAGATGAACAAGTGTGTTTGGCTGCTTCTTCTGCTTGGAGGAGGGGATGCAAGGCCCTTAATTTCCTTTCTTCCTGGGATAATCAGTCAATTGTTTTCCCTCCAACTACTCTTTTCAGGAGGGACCAGGAAAGCTCTAAAGCAAAGCTGTCTGCACGTGGTATCAGCAAGCTCTGGCTCGGGTACTATGAGAAGACAGGAGTGCCTTGGGGAACCTCTGGTTTTCCCTCCACTACTGTCAGGTGGGGACGAGATGGCAGACCAGGCAGCAGCGAAGTCATCCCAGGAGCTCAGAAACAAGTGCGCTTTGTTCCTGGGGTTTGAGAAAACCCACACTCTAGGAAATCTAGCCTGATGAAAGTGAAGGACACATGGCCACACATTTAGGGCGCGCAGTGGGGCCAGATGTTTGGAAACAGCTGGTGGTGACAGCAGAATGAGCCTGGGGTTTACTAGGACAAGTCGTTCTGACAGCTGGGTGGACAGATGGTCCTGAGAGGGGTTCAAGAGGACCTCAAAATTCTCTGAGCTAATCCCATCAAATCAGTGGACTATCAAACTAAGCCCCGTGGAATGAGCACTGCAGCTCAGGTGGGAGGCAGGAGGCTGTACCTCGAGCCCATGGCACTGGAAGCCCGGGAGGCACAGACATTGAGCAAGTGGCTCCATTCCCACCCAGCCACGCCAGGGAACTGCTCCATTCACGAGCCACAGAGGCTCTTTGTGCCTGACCGCCCCTCGTCCCCAGGCCTCCCCCAACTGAAGAAACAGAGCAGCTGTGGCACAGAATTACCCCCACGCCGCCCACAACGCCAGGCAAACACACCACACAAAGGCTCCCAGGGTCGCAATTTGGAACCTCGTGTGCAGGGGGCGGGGGGGGGCCTGTGAATGAGGTGGCGCCCCCTTGCCCAGGCAGCCCCACCAAGCAGCTTTGATCTTCCCGAAGCCCTGCACCTGCTGGTGTCTCCATTAAGGCAAATGCACAGACAATCAGCTTCCTTCTGGTGAGGATGCTGAGGAGGCGGCCAGCCAGATGGAGGCAGGAGGGTCTGTGCCCGGGTAAGGCCAGCAAAGATGCAAAAACAGGGGTTAATGCCTGATGCCTCCAGCTGAAGAGTTTCAGAAAAAAAGACTCAGACTCTACCCCTGAGCTTATAGGCGTAGGTCCATGCCTGCCTAGAGAGCAAAACACATGCTCTGGGAGATGAAGCAACTAACACACTTTCATAACTAATATTCCCATTTGCAGTATGCTAAGAGGCAAGTGCAGGCCATCAATTTGTTTCATACTCAGCGGTTCTCTAACAGGACCCAAGCTTAACTGCGACACATACAAAAGGCCGAGCAGAGGGTCAGAGTTACCTTCACCTACAACAAATGGCAGCAGCTACAGAGCCCAAGTCTGAATGAGCCCAGGATTGGCTGGTGCGTTACAACGTTCTCACAACTCCTTGTAGATGGGGAAGTGAGGCCCCACCTACCCATATCAAATGCTTGGGGAGGGCCAAGATGCGAACCAGGTCCTGGAGGCTCCAACTCGCATGACCTTAATCACTCTGCTTTACTGAGCAGGACCATTTCTTAGAGGCCAGCAGAGTGGTTCTAACATTAAGTCATCAAGGATACCAAGGGAAGAGTCCCCTGCCCAGTCAATAGCCTTACTCCCATCTCCCCTCCACAGACAAGCAATGCTTCCTTAAGGCCGTTTGTTTTTCTGCAAGTCACTAATTCTGAATTTCAATATTAACACCCCAAGAGAAGGGGTTTTTAATTTGGTCCATACAATATTTTCATCAAGAACTCCTGACTTCCAATCTCAGGCCTGCCACCACCTGGCTGTGTGTGTAAATCCCTTGTCCTCTCTGGGCCTCAATCCTTCCCACCTGCTGTACTACATATTAGAAAGTTGGGTGAAGCTGGTCCATTAAGGACTTTTCCACTTAGATAGGTCAATGTATCTCCTTATCCTACTAACTGCGAACACCACCCACTTATAAGTCCTGGAATCACCTACTCGTGCCGAGCCCCGCCTACTTATTTAGATGAGTCCTGGGACCACCCACCCACGCAGAGCCCCACCCACTTACATAGATGAGCCCTGAGTAGTAGCGCTCCTTGAGGTTGTGCAGCACCGAGGCTTCGTTGAGGCACGTGAGCTCCGCCATGTCTTCCACCTTAGAGAACTTGGGTGGATTCATCTTCTGGATATCATCCTTGTTCACCTTCACCTTCTTCCCGTTCTCCACCAGCTCCACAATGGCCTCCTCACCCATCTCTTCCTTGAGGCTGGCGGGCTCAAAGCCACTCTTGTCAGAAGGCACCCATACCAGCTTCTTGGCAGCCCAGTCGGCCTGGGCCAGGGGGTTATTGATGAAGTTTTTATCCACATAGAGATACTTATCGGCAGCTTGCTGCGCCATGGTGACTTACAGCCAGGACCTAAGGGAGAAAAAAGGATAAAAGGTTAGCTATGCACCACACCAGCCATGTAAAGATCACTCATCTCATATCTTTGCAAACTGTACAGCATTATAAGTAAATTACAGATAACCAGGTTGTACAATTTGTCAAAATTTTCTTACTCTCTACTTGCAGGAGAAAGATGTACGTTGCTGAAGAAAAAAATGATCTAGGATTCTGTAAGGAATTAATGGTAAGATGTATCCTACGGTAAATGCAAATCAAATCTATAAACAATTGTGCCAAAGGATGAGCATAATAAGAATCTTGGACATATGTAATTATAGTCACACTAGGCTACACCCACTAAGGCCAGGAAAGTGACCACACAGTTTAAGAAGACTTCCAACAACAACAGATTTCTAGTTAGCCCAAAACAGGCAACTGACTACAAGTGCACAGAGTAGAAGTCTCCAGTTTAAAAAACTTTATTTCATGGAGTCAACCAAGAGAAGAAAACACAACACCAGTATGTTGCCAACAGATTTTAATTCCACTGCCCCAAGAAAGGCGAAAAGGAAAGAAGTCAGGCTCCAGGAAACGCAGAGTAAGTAATGACTGTTTCCCTTTTGGGGCCTAATGTGAAAACGTAACCCTCACAAATCATAGCCCAGGAGAAGTTAACCCCATGTGTGTTTGCTTTTTTTGAAGCTCATTTGCAAAACAAAGATGATAAAATAAGAACCCCTCACATATGAGTGGTTTTATAGTTTATGAAATACTATCACATATACTTCTTTATCTCAGAAGATCCTCATTCTAACAACTCTGTAAGGTGGGTAAGGTAAGTGTTATTATCCCATTTTACAGATGAGGAAACAGAAGCTCTGGAGGTAAGGGGCTTTGTCCAAAGTTACCTAGGAAGGACTCATGCTCCCTGCTCTAACTCCTGCTTCCCACGGCCTAACCACAGTACTTATTCCTGCTCAGAGGCTCAGCTGGGATCAGCTGGGAGGACAGCTGTTTTGAGGGAATCAAAAGCAGGACTTAGACACCCTCATCTAGAACAGAGCCAGCCAGAGCCACCAGAGGAATAGCCCAGAAGGTCACTGCCTAACTTACAACACAGAAAGGTTTTTCCCTTGTGAGATCAAGGCCCCCTCCCCAGGTCCAGGAAGCCAGGAGGACCCCAGATCCACATCTAGAGTCACACAGTCTTTCATGTTTCCAGGTCCCAGCAGGAACTAGGATGCCAGGGAGGCTTGGAATGCAGAGAACAAAAGGAAAAGTCTGGGCCATCCGGCCTTCTTATCTGGGCTCATTAAATGGTTTCCAGATCAAGGCTGAGGGGCTCCCTTGGACTCACTCCAGGAGAGGCTGTTTTCCAGGAAATCTGCTAGCTCCACACCATCCCCACCCCCAACAAAGAGAAGGCAAGTCCAAGGAGCAGAGCCTGGCAGCCTCCCCAGCAAGCTCAGTCAGTGGCTTTGTTTACATTCCCAGCAAACCCTGGCAGCCCCTCTCAGGGGACCAAGGGGCACCATCCACCTGCAGGGACCACCCCCAGAAGAAGCAGGCAGAGCCCAGAGTTAGGCAGCAGCGAACAATGCAGGAATGGGATGGCTGCAACCCACCTGGCTGGCCTCTTCTTCTGTGTGGGGCTGGAGGATGGGGGGTTGGAGAGGCCCACTTCCAGCTGTCCTCACTTCCACACTGGCCAGTCCATTCAAGCAAATCAGAGGCTTCTCTCTGCCAGAGCAAATACCAGTTGTCCTCTGCCTCTCTGCCGTCCATCTGACCACAGGCCAGTCGTCCTCCACAAAACCCTAGCCCTCAGGCTCCCCAAACCAACCTCCCCAGTCATGTCACCACCAAGCTCAAGAACCTGCAACAATCACTGGGCACAGGCCTCACTGGCTGCTGGTTCTTCGCCTTTTCTCAGATCTCAAATAGGTAAGGGGCGAGACAGACTCCCACCGGGATGCAAACAGGGATTCCCTTCAACCCTTTCCCCCAACCCTAAGCCCACTGTTTGTTAAGAGTTCCACCAACCCAGCCCAGTGAAGGGGGTCAACCATTAAGTACCTACCCACCAACATCGAGCTCAGTTTATTCACAACCTCACTTAACCATCAATCACCCTGGGGGAAAAAAAAACCTCTTTGTACCCCCAGTTTACAAATGAGGAAACAGCCCAGAGAGGGCAAGTCACTCACCCACAGTCGCCCAACCTCATCATGGGCTAACCCAGATCTGCCTGATCTCTAGGTTTGGGCTCTTCCCAACACACTTATGCCTAGAGTCTTGCAAAAGAAATCCGTCCACATTTTAGTGGGACTAAAACTGCCAGTAAATTGAGTAGAATACTGGGAGTTCAGGGGGACCCATTCCACAACATTCATCAGATATCTACTGGGCATTAGCAGGCAGGTGGGGAGGCTGAGAATGAGCCTTCCAGTGTGGACCATCTAGCCTGTCAAAAACAGAGCAGGCTGAAACAGCATTCTCACTCCCTGGGCCTGTGACTCTCAACAGCCAGCAGCTCATCAGTGATGTCAGAATGACTCCTGGCTCTCATCAAACTCCAGTTCACCCCAGCAACTCCAACCCTGGGGCAGCAACAAGCCAGCTACCTAGGCTGCAGGCCGTAGGCACACGACCTTCCCTGGGAATGTGGGTAAACTGCCCTTTCTTCAGTGAGCCTGGAGGCCATGAACTTACAGTAGGCTGCAGAGGAAGGCTCCACCCAATCCCACCACCTTAAGCTCCTGGTTCTGCCCTACCTTCAGGCCTCAGTGGGAGGGCAGGGGGCAGGCATAGGTCTGCACTGTCTACCTCTGACAGCCATCAAGAGACGTGCTGGCCAGGCACACACTTCCTGTAAGAGAGAGGTACACCCCGCACCCTCAGACCTCAGCCTCCAGGGAGGGCCAAGCCCCCATGGATGGTGAGCCTGAGGAATTCCCACTGGCCTCAGCACCTCAGAAGTTTTCACTAAACACTCCCACTTGGCCAGGCCAAGGACAGAGCTGTCTGGCTTCAGCAACTCTGCTGGAATGATATGCATTACCAGCAATGCCAAGATCAATACACGGGCCTGACCGGTGGGGAGGGCCACAGAGGTCAGGATAAACAATGGAACTTCTATTCAAGCCCTCCCACTTAGACCCGGAAGGGAACATCCACATTTGAGGGTTCAAGGGGGCACAGGGCTGCAGCTAAGCTTCTGTTTTCACCTGTGTTAGGTAGAGGCTCCTGGGCCCCAGTGCCCAGAGGGGAAGCCAGTGCTGCAGACAGGTTAACGCTCACCTCTAAGGACGCAGGTGGAGCAAGCCACCCCTGTCCGAGCAATGAGCAGTGAAGTAAGAACTGTTACAGAAAGGACACTAGGGAGGGACTGCCTGATGGCAGCAGCCAGCACACTGCCATTTCTCCCTGCCCTGTCCTGGGACCATGCTAAATGGCCTCTGAAATTTTTTTAAAACTCCATGTAAGAGAACAATTTACAGAATGAAAGAAAAATATCCCCCTCACTAAAATTCCTGACATTCTCCCCACAAAAATTAGTTTTCTGTTTTAATGGGCCTTTCTAGTCCTGGTTCACAGAAACACTTGATTTTTAATTATCACAGGCAGAGCAGGGAATTCCACATTTTGTATTTTCCCTTCTGACTCTGACCACTTCCGCACAGAGCCTGCTTGTTGATCACTTTTATCCAAATGCTTCATTGTTACAGGTGATGACACAGAAGCTCTGAGAGGGAAGTAACCACTCCTTCACACAGCTGGAGGAGTGAGGACTTGGACCTAGGACCTCTGACTCCAAAGCCTCACTGGCAATCACTTTATATGGCTGCATAATATTTCAAAGTGGGGGGTGGTATTTTATTTTGTTTTGTTTAAAGGGAAAAAACCACCATTTACTAGGTCTTTTCCTCTTACCTATTGGACCACCTTGAGATAAATTCTCAACTGGAGTTATGGGAGCAAAGGAACATCCAAGTGTCTTTATGGTCGTCAGATGTATTATCAATATATTTTCCACAAGAGTAGACTGATGTGCTCGGCCACTTAGGGTACCCACACACACACGCACACCAGCACTAAGAGAACTGCAGGAAAGTCAGATTAGGGAACCTAGAAGTCCTGGGAAGCAGCAGGACCAGGCCAGCAAGGGGTTAAAGAGAAAGGAGGCGGCTCTGGCACGTTGCAGATCGGATCAGGCCCAGGCCAGCCCTTCCCATGCTGGCTTCCTGCGGGTGCCAGTCCAACTCCAAGAAGCCCAAGGAGTTGCCTTTTTAGGCCATAATCGAGAGGACACAACCAGAGGCTAAATTAGGATTCTCAGGAAATGATGAAACTGAAAGAAATAGGTTGACCAAAAACCTCTGCTTTCAACCCAAAATGTCATTCCTCGATTATTTGCCTTCTCCCCTTGCCCCTAAAGACCCATTTGGATCTATTACTCCTTCCTGTTTTCCCAAGGAAACCTTTCTCTCCCTCCCTTTGGTTGGTTCTCTTTTTGTTATACTCTTGTTTGTGTGTTTGTCAGGAAAAGAAACTGCCAGCCCCTTGAAGACAGAATTTATTGTACTAGGACAAATCAGTGGTCCAAACACAGTGAACTTTTCCATTCCTAGACAGCAGGATTTACGTAAGCCTTCCATGGACAAAGTTCTAGGCTTTAGTTTTCAAAGTCATCACAATTCATCTGAAAGCTACTGTCTTAACTCACTGTGAAGCACTGCAGGCCTGCTACTAAGGTCTTCATTTTCTCAGGCCTCATAATCATTTCATAACGGGTATGTTATCATAGGGCTTCCCAGGTGGTGCTAGTGGTAAAGAATCCATCTCCAATGCAGGAGACATGGGTTTGGTCCCTGGGTCGGAAAGATACCCTGGAGGAGGGCATGGCAACCCACTCCAGTATTCGTGCCTGGAGAATTCCATGGACAGAGGAGCCTGGTGGGCTACAGTCCATGGGGTCACAAAGAGTTGGACACGAATGAAGCAACTGAGCACGCACGCACGCATGTCATCATAGTCATTTGATGGGGGGCGAAATGAGGTTGAGACAAGTCACAAAACCCAAGTTCAAACTCTGAGCCACTCAGCAGCAATGCCCTGCTCAGTTTCTACTCAGACTGTTCCTTCTCGGGAGCTCTCCAGGGAGAACATGACCTGAGAACCCACCCTGGGGAAGCAAACCAGTAAAACAGACATTATGCCAACTCGAGGCTGCAAACCCCATCTCCCCCACCTTAAACTGGCGGAGCTAAAAGTAAGGTGAGGGCCTTTGAGGGAGCCATTCAAGTTCTCTAAGCCAAGGTTCCAGTTCAGAGACCCAGGCAGCCTCAACCCAGACCAGAGCCCTGTTCCAGCTTAGTCACGTTGTCTGCAAGCAGCCCCCTTGGATTTCTTTCAGTCCCCATCCGCATCCCAGAGAACACAGGTAAACAGGCCCCTTCTCTTTATAGCCACTGCTGAGTGAAAAGGTGCCCAAGTACTGCTGTTAAGGAAGGGTCTGTGAAAGTAGCTGCTGAAATAATATAGAAATTTTCCAACCCATGAGATTTATTATTCAATCAACTAATACGTACTGAGGCTCTACGTGCAAAAATATTGGGACAAAGGTGCAAAAGACCCAAGGAGTTTTAATGTAGTGAGATGACAGGACAGACATGTACCACTCGGGACAGTGCCAATCTGAGACTGTATATAGAGTTCAGAGTGGACAGAGAGCAAGCTCCTTGGTTTTCTCTCCCTTTCACTGCTGTACCCATCATCAAATATGGTGAGCGTCTAAAAGACAGGTTGGTCCAGTGGATGAAGAGGATGTAGAGCCAGCCCTCCGAATCTGTGGATTCCACCAACCAGGGATCAAGACTCCCGCGAAGAAAGGCAGAAGAACAGCAACTTGTTTATAGGAAAAGAGAAAGAGGTAATTCACTGGAAAACTTGGAAGCCCAAGGGAGTTTCACGGAGGAGATAACGTTCAAGTTGGATTGTGGAAGATGGGTAAAATATTGAAGAGGGAAGGGAGAGAAGGTCAGAAAGTATTCCAGGCCAAATATTCTCCCAGGCCAATACTTCTCCCAAGTATTCCAGGGAGAAGAAGGTATAGTTTCACATGAACTATGAAATTATGTGACCACATAAGGCAGGGCTTTTCAGCCTCGGGACTGTGAACGTGTAGGGCCTGGTAATTCTTTGCTGCGAGGGCTGTCCTGTGCATTGGAAGATGTTTAGTAGCATCTCTGACCTCTACTCACTAGATGCCAGGGCCACTTGGTCCCCAGTTTTGACACCAAAGACATCTCCAGACATTGCCAAAGGTAGGGAGTGGTGGAGGGGGACTACCCCCAGTTGAGAACTGCTGAGTTAAGGGATAAACATGAATAAATGTTGCATAGGGACCCAGACCTCTCCTTAGTAAATTTTCTCCCAACTCTCAAGTGCACAAGCCAACTTTCCTTAAAACCAAAGTCCTCAGCAAAATGATTCCCAAGATCCAAACAATGACCATCATGGATGGCATCATCACCAAGGAAGGACGGTCCCTTTTAATACACTGTAAATTAAGGGATATGACCACCACTGGACTGTACTTTAAAGATTTCTAAATGCCCAATTAAAAAAAGAAAAAAATCAGGCAAAGGAGGCTGATGTATCGATACCCACCCTGGCAGGACATAAATCTCCCTTGGAGTCTCCAATATGGCAGCTCAGCCAGTGACTCATAAGCAAAGTTCACCAGCATCAAGAGGCCCAGGTAATTAACGGAAGACAAGAAGCAGCCACGTTGGGGAGCACTCCCAGGGCTGGGCCAGCTCACTCCATCACATCCTGGGAAATCCACCAAATGTCATTTACTGGATGGTTTTGGCAAATCAGATCAGCCCCAAGAATGATACCCAGGGTGAATGTTTCCCACCTACCAGAAGGATATCTCCACTAGAAGAACCATAACCATCATCACACCTGAAATCTCCCCAAATCTGCACTCCCTTCTGGGTCTCCATCTCTGGCTGAGACGCTAGCCCTCTGGTCACCCAAAGCAGTCACTGTAAACTCCTTCCTGGTGGATTAGCAGGCCCTCCGCCAACCTCATGGCCATCGCCCCTTGCTTCCAGACCAGGCCTGCCTCCCCTCCTTTCTGGGCTGTCATAGCCACCTCCTTACTGGCTCTTCTTCCCCTGAGTCTTCTACCTCCTTCAAATCCAGCCTCCTCACTGCCTTCAGGATGACTCAGCAGCTCTATTTCTATGCATGCTCCTTTCTATTTTATTGATATTACTTGCCCATTCAAAATAGTTCAAGACTTCCCCAGAATACAACCTAATCATCTTTGTACAGTGAGTAGACCCCTTGTAATCCCCATTAATCTCCCCCATGCTCCCAGCCCTTCTCCCCCATCTGCCCTTTCTTTCTCGTCAGCCTAAGCCATTCCCAGCTCCTCAGAAACAATTCCTACACATCCCACTCGGCTTATGCCTTCAGGCCTATAAAGAAGAGGTGCCCTCTGCACCAAGAACCCTCTCTCAAATAGCTCCACGCTCCATTCTCTGCTGAGAAAGACTTCCCTCGTGTCCCTCCCCTCTGGGCTCTGTCCCTGTCTCCACTGCAGTAATCCAGCAGCTGGACCATCATGAGGATAGGGACCAGCTTTCATTCATCTCAATTTCAAACAGCGCAAGGTCCGACTCTGGGCAGGTGCTCAATTAAAGTTTCCACAATGAATGAACATGAAACAAGGTGAAGAGGAGGCAGGAGTAATGGGGAAGGTTTCAAGGAGGCTGGAGAATCCCGCTGAGCTTTGCAAAGAAGCCAGAGAGTAAGAGAGCTGAAGTGACAGGGAAAGCCAAGCTGAAAGCACACATCAGGGTCATAGCCACCTAATTTGTTACAAAACCCAAGCCATTTGTGGACTAATTTTTATATTCTCCCCAAACAAAAAGGCAAAGAGAGCACATCAGGGCTTTCAGCCCACAAAGAGAAAGAGTACTAAAGCTAAATTACTGGTCCCCAAGAAGCTCTGCATACGGCTGAATAAACTATCACAGTTTTCTGGAACCACCTAGCCCCCCTTGATTAACCAAGGTGGAGGTGCCTACCATCTACCACCAGATGTAGCAGAAAGGACCTCAGTTGCGGTAGTGTGGCTTCTACCCTCATGGGGACCCAGGAAAAGGCCTGAGTCACCCTTCCTGCCTCTCTTGGCCCTCGGTCTGCATCTGCTGAGCAAGCGCTGTAGGCATGTTCTCTGGTACCAATTCAGAACAGAGACAGGACTTGGAGAAACCACTGCCACGCAGGGAACCAACTCTGAAGATCCTCAGATAAGTGTTTGTAATGCACTGTGATGGAATGCAGTGGAATGGGTGTGAACTTAGAGCCAGATAGCCCTGGGTCTGAATCCTCCACTTGTCACTCCTGTGATCTTGAAGTTGTGAACCCTCAATTTCCTCACTTTAGAAAGAAAAAAAAAAAAAAAAAATGGACCATGGACTCAACTTCCCAGCAAAGAAAACACTCTGACACTAGGAACTCCCCTCCTAACTCCTCTATCGTGTCCTCTTGATCTGATTAATCCTAATCCTTCCCGGAATGATATCCGGGGCTTACAAAAACCTTCCAGAAGCTTGGTGACTCTCTCTGGGTTACTAGTCCACAGAGAACAACACAGTACAACCTGGTGACCCCCAGACAGTGACTGCACGAGGGGACAAGGCGCGTTGGAAGTGCTCGGCCCCGTGGCCCTCCCGCTGAGAGGCACTGGACACCCGGATCCTGAGAGGCCTGCAGTAAGGAAGCCCGCTGCACTTTGTCCCCTCGGGCTTTGTTGTCATTGCTGTTGTTGTTTAGTCCCATATCCTTCAAGAAGAATATGTCTCAGTGCTGGCCTGGGATATACTGGTCTGGTGGGATGTGTGCACGAGGCAGGTGACAGAAGAGCTGGCCTTTGAGTCTGGTGTGGCACTGACCAGCTGGGTATGACCCTGTAGACTTGCTGGGCAGCAGTGATCATGCTCAAATAAGATAATGGACAGAGAAGCCTCCCAATATAAACAAGGCAATTCAGCCTCTCTGCTGCCCAGGGCCACCCTCACAGCAGCCCCCCACCCTGAGGTGCTTGCTCATTCTCCCCAGGCTATGAAGGGGGAGGGGACCCTCCCCTCCCCACCTCAGGAATGTTGTTTGCTTACAGAAGAAGCTGGGACTTGTTTCCATTAGCAGTATTCCAACCCAGGCCTGTGTTGAGGCTCAGCAGATAAGAAAACCAGACCAGAGACAGGCCAGAGAGGAATTTAGCACCAGAGCCCCAGAACCCTCCCCCTTTGACCTTCTCTCCTCAGAGGCCATCTGCAGGGGCTTCCCAAGACTCCTGAGTTCCCCAGGGAACACCAAGACGCAGGGCCTGCACCCAAGGGACCCAGAACCTCAAGAGTGACACCAGAAAGGAGTATGTAGATGTCC
>SJXQ01011243.1:95492-108644 GCA_006408695.1 Aepyceros melampus
GGGCGGGGGTGGGGGTGTAGGGGGTTAGGGGCTCTCTGCCATTTCAACCTAAGGATAATTAAAGCCTGCAACTTGCTTTAAAGGGGAAGAGAGTCACCATTTTTCAGCCTCTAACACACGGATCTGTCTCAGGTGTGCAGGGAAGAAGGTTGGAGGTGTGAAGCCACAACGAGGATAGGGCCTGATGAATTCCACTGTGCTCAGCGGCGAGTAATTAATCCCATGATGAGGCATTCTTCATGAGCACTTGGCAAGGCACAGCTACCTCCTCCTCACCCTGGCAAGCACAGGAGACGGTTGGTGGGTAGCAGGCCCAGCTCTGGGCAGAAGGCAGACTGAGAATAGCAGGCTGATGGGCTCGGAGGCGGCCAGGAGATGGCTAGCAGGTGGTAGCAGTGCTGGAAGGCTGACAGGGAAGCAGCTATGGATCCACACAGAGGCCAGGCTGTGCCCAGGTCACACGCTGGCCATCCACCCCAACCTGCTGCCCACTGCCCTGTCTTAGATGGAGCAGGGGTGGTTGTTCTTTACACCTGACACCAGAAGCCAGGGAGTCACCATACCGACAGTCACTGTATACAAAAGCCTGAAAGTCTACCAGCCTCTAGCTTCACAAACACTTACAGGGTCAATTAGGATGACAGGGCAGAAAAGGCAATGGAAGCAGATATAGAAAATGATTGGCCTGAAAATTAGAGGAGCAGGGAGAGGACTTGGGATCTCTCACTTGCTACCTGGGTCAAGGCCCTTAGCTTCTCTGAGCCTCAATTTCCCCAGCTTTAAAATGGCAACAATAACCTCAGATATGCAGATGACAGTACCCTTATGGCAGAAAGTGAAAAGGAACTAAGAGGAGAGTGAAAAAGTTGGCTTGAAACTCAACATTCAAAACTAAGATCATGGCATCAGGTCCCGTCACTTTATGGCAAATAGATGGGGAAATAATGGAAACAGTGACAGACTTTATTTTCTTGGGCTCAAAAAATCACTGTAGATGGTGACTGCAGCCATGAAATTAAAAGACACTTGCTCCTTGGAAGCTATGACAAAACCTAGACAGCAGATTAAAAAGCAAAGACATTGTCAATAAAGGTCCATCTAGTCAAAGGTATGGTTTTTCCAGTAGTCGTGTATGGATGTGAGCGTTAGACCATAAAGAAGGCTGAACATCAAAGAATTGATGCTTTTGAACTGTGGTGCTGGAGAAGACTCTTGAGAGTCCCTTGGATTGCAAGGAGATCAAACCAGTCAGTCCTAAAGGAAATCAGTCTTGAATATTAATTGGGAGGACTGATGCTGAAAAGACTCTGATGCTGGGCATTGGGGGCAGAAGAAGGGGACGACAGAGGATGAGATGGCTGGATGGCATCACCGATTCAATGGGCATGAGTCTGAGTGAACTCCGGGAGTTGGTGATGGACAGGGAGGCCTGGCGTGCTGCAGTCCATGAGCTCGCAAAGAGTTAGACACTCCTGAGCAACTGAACAACAACAAAATGGGAACATTAATACTATCACTTTGGTGGGATTGGGAGACTTCAAATGCAATAACCTGAGTGTGACTCCAACCTTCATAGTGATTAAAAAAAAAAGATTTGGGGCTTCCCTGGTATTCCAGTAGAAGTTGGTTCACATGCCCAACTCAGGGAGCCTGGGTTTGATCCCTAGTTGGGAAACTAGATCCAACATGCTGCCACTAAAACCCAGCAAAACCAAACAAATAAATAAAATAAATACCTTTTTTAAAAATAGATGAAAACTGGACAAAATGAAAGACATCCAGCTGTTTCTTGGGCAAGTACTAACTGCTTATCATGGGCCACGTGCAGTGCTAAGGGTCCCAGTGGCAACTCCTCTAACAGAGGCAGGGACACCAGCAAGTATGGTCAAGAAGGGCTGAGATGGAGACCACGCGGGAAGGCAGGGGAACTGCCAGAGCAAGGGAAGCTCTCCCAGCAGCCATCCGACACTTCGGCCAGCAACTGGGACTCTAAATTTATAGTTCTGCACCAGTTTGCCACAAGCCTTTCCCCTTCCTCACATAAAAGCAGTGTTTATGGCTCATCAGAGGGGAGGCCATCTCCAGGAACACTTGGTCCATGAGAAGGGGCAGGGGCGGTGTGCCATCACTCTTATAAGGAAGGCAGAGAGACCTAGAAACTGGTCCATCCCCGGTCCATTACATGCGCCCAGTTACTGAAGCACTTTGATGACAATGAGTGGCACTCAAGAGAAGAGAGGATGAAAGCGGACAGAAGGAAAAGGGAAGGCAGGGGAGGGTATGGGGACACATTTACTGGGGCTCCCCAAAATCAGGCAATGCACAGAGTACCTGCCACACTTCAGCTGCCCGAAGGCACCAAGAGGCAGGTCTATCAATACTACCCAGATTTTACAGATGAGCAAACTGGGGTCCAAAGCAGTTGAAGAAACAACTGAGTGTCCATCAGTGGGTCCCTGGTTAGAGAGGCCTCCTCGACACACACATTCCCCCTCCCTTCTCCCCTCTCATGGGCTGTTCCATGCCCTCCCCCCAAATTCACCTGCTGCAGCCTTAACCCCCAGGACCTCAGAATGTGGCTGCATTCAGAGAGAGGGTCTTTAAAGACATATTAGGTGAAAAGGAGACAGTAAGAGTGGGCCCCAATCTGATCTGACTAGTGTCCTAAGAGGAGGAGGTTCAGACACAGGAACACAGCAGGGATGGGGGCGGCTGACTGCAAGCCAAGGAGAGAGACCTCAGTGAAAACCAGCCCTACGGGCACTTTGATCTTGAACTTCCAGCCTTGGGAACTATGAGAAGTAAATTTCTGATGTTTAGGTGGCCTGGTCTGTGATTCTTTCTACATGCCTTCACCTGATCATCCTTCTCCATAGGATAATGACCTGCCACAGTGAGCCTGTCTGTCTGACTGCCATCTGCTTTTCCCCACGGAATGTCAAAGGCAGGCTTTGGTTACTTCTATCCAATCATGTATCCTCAGAACCCAAACAGTCTCCAGCACACAGCCAGCATTTGATACATATTTAATGAATAAATAAACTGAGTGAAAATGGGATTTAAACCCAGCTGCTGCTTCTAGAGTCACCCACTCCCTTCCCCATGCCCCACTGCCACCTTCTGCTTTATCCAATTCTCTATTCCTGTGCCCATCTCTGCTCCTCCAATATAAAAGCCAGTAAATAACTGTAAATAGTATAAATCCAAAGATAATCTCTAGCCTATAATCACTACCAAACAGCAGTATAAACAAGGTGACAGGAGATGTAAAAAAGATACACAACAGACTTCATCTCAACCACTAGGGAACATTATCATCTACTCAGTGCTGAAACCCCCAGCTAATGTGTTGTTCTTATTAGTAATTTTAAGTCAATATGTAAAAAATAAGGTTAGGTTAGGTTTAGAGTTTGTTTTTTGTTTTTTGAGTGTGTATTTAATGATGGGGGTGGGGTGGGGAGGGAGGGAATTGAGGACCACGACAGAGCTCTTCTACTCAAACCTCAACCCTGCAGACCTGGTACTGATCCAAAACCCCACAACAGCCTGGAGTGGGGACCCGGTGAGGTTGGCAAAACCTGAAACAGGACCACAGAAGTGTCCAAGTGACCACATCCCACCCTGGCCTTCTCACTCTCCGGGAAGGGAGGGTCTTTGCTGCTCTCTAAGAAGACAGCAGAATTCCTGCCAAGCAGCTCTCTTGAGCTGGGAGCTGGGGCCACGGGGGACCAAGACAGCAAAGAGATGGAAAAAGTGAAGAAATGGCAGCAAGGAAGTCATGTATCTGGAATGAAAGAAAATGCCAGAGCAAAGACACAGCATTCCAGGTTCCAGGCCCTTGACCACCCATCTTCTCCGCTTGCACGGAGTCCCAGATCGCTCCTTCAGAGGCTGTAAACATCTTCCTGCTCACAAGCAGCCACTGGGATTCTGAAACTTCCTCTTTACAACAAACAACACTGCTGCAACTTGTTGCTGCAACTGGTTCCTTCCCCAGAGGCAGGAGCCGCAGCAGAGCCCAGGTAGCCTGCCTGGCTTTGAACAGTTCACTGACCATCCCCCCCTACCCTCACTGCCCCCACCCTCAGCTGCCTGCCACTCATGGTCACCAAGGGGCCTCCCTCCGGAAGGCCAGGGGCTAGTTCCCCAGCCTCTCCGCTGATAAGGTCCCTTGGAGGCTCTGTCGCTCACTCCTCCCCATCCCACCCCAACTCCTCATGTGTCTTCTGGCCCAGACCTGTATGAACCCCTCAGGGAGTGGGGGGGACATGAAGATATTCCTCCAGTGAGCCCAGAAAGCTCTCCCAAGTCCAAGTTCCTGTGCTTTCTCAACACTGATGACAAAGTGGTTTTACCTGTTTTTCATCAACTCAACCTGGGCGTCTAAGCAGCCACTTTCTCCCATGCTCACCCCCATCACAACCCATAACAGCCAAGTGAAGTGATTCTTTCCTGGGCATAGACTGTGAGCCCCTTGAGGGCAGGGCCTGGAATGTCTCATCCTAGGCACCCAGCAGTTTCTTTCCTAAAACAGATTCTCAGGATACACTTACTGAATGAATGAATTTCCAAGACTCAGTAAAACCCATGGAACTTTCTGGCAAAGTCAGTAATGGTTCTTTCCCACAGTGGACCATAACATAGCCATTAAAATAATAATTGTGGAGCCTGTTGCAACATAGGAAACTTTATATCACAGCACTAAGTTAGAACACACAATATCTAATATTTAATTTTAGTATTTAATTTTGCAAAGTATGCATGTCTATGGACAGGAAACCCAGAAAGATTCAAAGGGTGGATAGGGTGAGGGCAAATTTGTTTCTTGCTAGTTTTGCTGTTACATTATTTGCGCTATAAACAAACCTCCACCCCCTTTTCTTTTCCTTTAAAAAAGGAACTGATTCCAGTAACAATTATGTCTCTCTCAACACTCCATGAAAAAAATCTCATCCCAACTCCTTCAGCTGGCTGACACATAACCAGAGGGCACAGGCAGAATTCCCAGCAGGCATCCAGAGGTTAAGGCCCTGGGAGTGGAATCCTGCACCCCCACATTTCCCAGGAAATGGCACAGGGGAGCAAGCCTTATTGGGCCATTTGGGCTGCTTAAGGGGCTTCAAGATGGGGCTGGGGCCCAGAGCCACTTACGAGGAAAGGAAATCAGTAGCCCAGAGTGACTCAGAGGGCCTTGGTGACCTGAATCATCCTTGTACAAAGCTCCACTAAAGTCTGAGCAACTGAACAAGGTCCCAGCCCTGTTCCCTGGACATGCTGTGCCACGTCCCCACCTTGCAAACCGGCTCAGATGCCGCCTTCTCCAGGAAGCCTTCTCAGATCCCCCTGGGCCCGCAGCTTTCTAGTGGGACACTAACAGCTTCTGGAAACAAGAGTCCCTGATTCCTTCCCCTCCTTATTTCCAGAGCCCAGTCAAGCACCCAGCACACACTGTAAAGCTCTGAGTGGTTACCAAATGAGCAGACAGACAGACACATGAAGCAGGTGGGAATGCACTCTGCAAGTGGATGCAAGAAGCACCCACTATGGAGACGGTGGCAGGCTCTCTGGCTGGCTGGGGCCAGGGCCAGTGATCAGCCAGGGCCCCTCCAATGGCAGGCAGACACAGCAGCCGGGACTCACCACACACACTTGAAAAATGGCCGGTTGAGGTTAAAGGTGAAGTCAGTAGCCAAGGCAACACCATCAACCTCGCTCCAAGCAGCCAACTGCACTACGGATGAAGAGCCCAGTTCTGCCGCAGCTCCACAAGTTCTGCTCCTCTCATTAGTTCCTGGCCACAGGTGAGGGAGGAGGCTTGGGAACCAGTCCAACCCTTCACTGTCAAGTGACAACAGGCAAGCCCAGGAGTGAAGGGGATCTGCAAGGTCACACAGGGGTCAAAGCACAGGAGTGTGAATCAGGCTCAGTCTCCTCATCTGTAAAATGGGGGCAAACGTCCTACCTCCCAAAAATGAGGGAAGAATTAAATAAGAGAATCTGTAAAAACACTAACACAGTACCTGGTACATAGCAAGTGGTCAATAAAACTTAACTCTTATTATTATTACTATTATTGGTAGAGCTGGGACTTCAGCCCAGACATCCTGATTCCCAGCCATCGCCCTCCCACCAGAGCTCCTTCCTTCCTTCCCAATCTTCCCTCCTCCCCACCAGGCAATTCTAGCCTCCAGGAAGCTCATGTCCCAAGTTTCTGTCCCCATGTCCCAACTCCCTAGTAGAGAGTCAGGTTCCTGAGCCAGAGGCAGGCTCTCTGCCCTTGTTCCCACTAAAGCCCAGCAAGTCCAGCACAGGGAAGGTCATGCAGCAGGAAGGAGTCCTTTGATGATTGACTTGGCCAAGAAATTTGGGATCAATACCCAATAGCTGACTCTTCAATATTAAAAAATAGACAAAAACTTTAAAAGAGCTCTCTGCAACACAAAAAGAAAAAAGAAAAAGAGCTCCCTGCTAACAACTTTCCTATCCCAGGAATTTTCAGATAAGTAGTGAGCACCTGCCTTTTGTGAGACAGAGAGATCACTAAGTCGCATTCTAGAGCTTCGGCTGCCCAGGCCTTCACAGCCCACGCTTACAGCTAAGTACCAGTGAGACCTGAACTCCACTCACGCAAGAAGGACGCGGGGTCAAGTCCATGCAGGGTGCTGGTGAGGACTTGGGGATAAAGAGATGAAACGAGACCCTACTTCTGACCTCCCAGTGAAGCCTTCGACCCCATTTCAGCCCAATTAGATTAAGTCACCCAAATGGTTCCAAATACTTCTTTATGTTTATCAGACAGGAAGTTGCCTTCTCCAGCCCAGGGTCTTATGCAAAACACAGGAAACTCAGTGGCTTTTGAACACCAGACAACTCGAAATAAAGGTGCCCTGGCAGCCTTGTAACAGCTTTTTTTAAAAATGCTTAAACCGGTTCAGATCTGCGTCAGCAGCTGAACTGTGTGATCTGGGAAGAAGAATGCAAAGGTCATAGGCTTAGAAAACCTCAGTCTCCAAGCTCAAGAATCCTCCCACAGGTTCCTCAGTCATCTCACCATGCCTTATCATTAAGGGACAGGCTTAATTTAAAATCTTTAAAACCTGAACGAACACCTATCTCCTACCACCCAAAGACAGAGGATGTTGGTGACAGCCAGAAAAGGGGAGGAAGAGGAGGACAAGAACTAAGCCACTTGGTGTGTGTTTCTATGCAAGTTACAACAAGCCTATAAAAGAAGCATCTCCACATGGCCAATGAGGAAGCTGAGACTCCAGCCTAACAGTCAGCTGGAGCAAAGGCAGGGGTCTGATCCCAGCTCTGTCAGAGCCCAAAGCCCTGGTGTGGTTCCCTCTACATGGGTTTTGTATCAAAAATACAAGTAATCAATCACCCAAGACCTTAAGAAACTAAAAATTACTAGAAACCAGGACTAGGTGCAGGGCAGTGGAAAGCCGATGTGGCTCTGAGTGGCCCACCCGCCGTCTGGCGCTGCCCCATGTGAAATATTGATTTTTGAGCCGCAGGAACTTCTAACCCAAGTGGAACTGTCCAACTGGAAGAAGTTCAGAGAAACTCAAACCACTTCCCACCCCATTTCTTAACTCTTGGGCCCCTCCCAGCCCCCAGCCCCCAAAAGAAAACGATTAAGGGTGTGGAAGAACAGACTTAAGCAAAGATGAAAGGAGCTAAGTACGTGTTGCTGGGCTGAACAGTGTGTTAAGGCGAGGAAAGGCATGATAACAGCTCAGAAACACTTTTAAATGAGGCCATGTGATTCTGAAAGGCACTGGGGTTAAGGGAAACCAGGGGCCAGAGCTTTTTACCAACTCAGAATGAGTTTGACTCGACCCTGTCATGGACGGGGGCGGTGCGCAGCGGTGAGAGGAGTGAAAATTATAAGATCCCTTCTGAGCTTCCCAGCGGGCTCAGTGGTAAAGAATTTGCCTGCCAATGCCGGAAATACAGGTTCGATCCCTGGCTGGGGAAGATACCCTGGAGAAGGAAATGGCAAACCCCTCCAGTATTTTTGCCTGGAAAATCCCATGACAGAGGAGCCTGGCGGGCTATGGTCCATGGGGTTGCAGAGTCAGACACGACTATGCAACTGAGCACATACACACAGGATCCCTTCCATCTCAGACACTCTACGATCCTAAATAAATTCAGTAGGGAGGATTGTACTGTTGCTGCTGATTTCTCTCTCTCTCTCTTTTTTGTTGTCGGGGGCGTATGGGATCTTAGTTGCTGGATCAGGGATGGAACCTGTGTCCCCTGCAGTGGCAGTCTGGACCACTGGAAGGCCAGGGAAGTCCCTGTTGATTTTTCTTTTAAGCCGGGCATCATTCAGAATTAGAGTTAAATGAAAGAAAAAGGAAACATGAGATTGAAGTTTCCAAAATAACGTCCATGGAGGTAAGAGAGGGACTCGCGTTGCAGAGGCCCCCTGTTCTTCTGGGCAACAGCGTAAGAACCGTAAGGACCAAGAGGCACCAAGGAAGTGAGAGGCACCAAGGAAGTGACCTTCAAGAGGGAGGGGAGGGGAAGCTCAAGAGCACTTCCCTGCAGGCTGCAGCCCCACCTGCCCAGGCAGGAAGCCACACCTTTCAGTGGCAACTTCCAGAACACCCTACAAGGGTCTCTCCAGCCACAGAGGAAGGCTTCCCCACCCAGGGCTGCAAATGAAGACAGCTGCTGAGGGCACTGTCGTGAGAACTCCCTAGATGGCCTGGCCCTCAGCCAACGGTTGGCCAGGAGCCTTTTCTGGGCCCACCTGCCCAGGCCTGGGTGTGCTGTGTCTACCTCGGGTGCTGAAATCACCTCGGGCCAGAGACACCAGTCAGCAGAATAGGGGCCTGAGGCTTTCTGACAAGCAGCCGGCCTGCCTCAGTTACTTTTTAAAGAGACCTGCATCAGACACAAGGGGGCGGCCCCTCACCTGCTCCCCAAATATCTGGTGCCATCAAAGCCTGAGGGGCAGGTGGGGGCAGACAGAAGGGGGCAGATACAAGCTGGCATCCCGCCTTCAAACCACCTGCCCATGGGGTGGCAGGCCCATTTTAGACCCAGGTCATTGTGCGTACTCATGTGTGACTCACATCACCTTTCAAGAGGCCTAGAGCTGCCTGGCAGGGACACAGGCCTGCCTGTGACCCTAAAGGGGTCTTCCACCAGCTGTGCTACAGAAAAGAGCCAGCTCAGGAGTGAGCTGAGCCTGAGTCTTCTCCGGGGCCCATACTGTGCAAGGCTATGGCAGTCCTTCTTGAGAAGGCTAGCAGGGCTCTCCAATTCAAAACCCCCCTCTGATCACATTTTCTTGAGAATTTGGGCTTTTCCAATGTTATTAATACATAAAAACCACAGGCCAGATCTCTGAGGGACAACTGGAGATGGGGTGGGTTGCAATGACCCCAAGTTTACAAATGAGGAAGACCCAAGAGAATAAAGGTCTGGTCTGGCCTCCTGGTCAGGATGGGCTCCCCAGGAAAGGACAAGTGGACAGCGGGGAGCCAGGGGGATTGTGGGAAAGCTGGCAAAAGGGCTTCCTAGAATACATTCCAGACACGTCCCGCGGGCTTCCTTTTCTCATACAGCAGAGAAAAGGCAATCAAAGCATCTACCATTTTCCAGAAACCAAGGGAAAGGATCAGAGTAGACATTTGTTTAAAGGGGTTACTCTGGTGATAATATGACATCATGGAGAAGAAAACAGGCCCCAAAATGTTCCAACCACAGAGCAATTCAGTCCATTTTTAAGACCCTTCCTGCTCCCCTGCACGTGGCAGGCACTCAGTATGCAATCTGAGATCTCAAGCAATGCATTTTAAAAGCAGACTCCCAAGACTGGCCAGTCAACCACTTATTTTTGTTGTTGGTAAAATTAACAAAAATTTCAATTTCTGACTATTTAAGTAGTCAACACATGTAAAAAGGCATTTAGTGGAAAAAGCAATGCTCTGGCTTCTGGGGCCCTTTCTAGAGGCAACCACTGTTACTTGGGTTTCTGTAGCTTTCCATGCACAGAGCGGAGGCATCATACCATGATTCGCACAGGAGGGAGCAACACATATCCCACTTTGTATCAAGTTTTATCACTTAAAATATATCTTGGAGAGCATGCCCAATCAGCACCTGCAAGTACTCAGTGTCGATTTTTTTAAGGGCTTCAAGGATTCCCACTATACAGCTATACCATGATTTATTGGACCTTCTTAATGGGCAGTTCGCTTATTTCCTGTCTTTCTCCAGACGATGCTGCAAAGAATATCCTTGGACATTTCCTTTCGCCTGATTGAGTTTATCTGCCCGTGAGTTCCTAGAAATCAGTCAGAAGGACTATGCTTTGACAGATATTGCCCAACTACCTTCTATAAAGAGAGTTGTTACAACTTAGACCCCATCAGCAGGGCATGAGGGCACCTAAGAAACTGGGGCATTATGGAGAAATTTAAATTCCTGCATGTCTCAACTTCCCAAGCTCTCCTGGGTATAACTGGCAGACACATAAACTGGCATGGTGTCTCTGTGAAGCAGTATGCGCCTTCTAGCAAAATCAAATGTACCCCCAACCAGGGCCAGAGCCAGAAGCCAGGCCTCCAGACACTAGGTCCAGTGTACCTCCATGTCACCCCTGAGCTCTCCCCTGGACCACGGAAGCTGTGTCTGAGAACAAAAACGCAGTGAGTTTGTGTATCTTCTGCCTGAGCCAGGGCCCTGCAACAAGGCTAGTGAGCACAAGCTCATCTCCAAGAGCATCAGCAGATGGGCCCCGGAACTACCTGCTTTTACCACTCAAGCTTTGTGGTCCATAAGCAAACACACACACACACACACACACACAACACATCATTTTTAGAAGCAGAAAGAGCATTGAGCTAGGAGCCAGGAGAACCATCTACCCTTCCTATCCTGTCTCCTTACCTGACAACCCAGGGAATGAAGACTGATCACATACATTTTCTTAAAAATGTACACAGTCACTATGTATCAGGGCCTTTACATACTTAATTTCTTTTAGTTCTCACATCTAACCCCGTAAGATGGGTATCATGACTCCTGTATTACAGATAAGGACACTGAGGCTTGGGGGGTTAAGTGACTTGCCTACAGTCAATTAAGTGACAGGGTCAGGATCTGAACGCTGTCTAGTGCCAAAACTCAGGACTCCACTCTTCCCAGCTCTCATGAAGAACCAGATCCCATTAAGTCACAAGCCTACTGCTTCCCAAGGGGCAGCCGGGGTTCCATTCCTTGTCACCAGAGGGCTTAAGCCCAGGGGCTCAGCACACCAAGGGTTAAAGCTGAGAGGCAGTGACTCTCTGGGGCTGCACAAAGGGAAAATGCACTTCCTGCCCCTGTGGGCAGAGATGCTGTTTTATGCTCAGCAAATTAGGAGGTTTGTTTAATTAAGACTACACACAGATTTTGTTATTCTAAATATTTTTGGAACATGATGCTTGGGAGGAAGCTGTCAAGGCCTGGATTTTTTTTTTTTTTTTTTTTTTTCCTTTGCCTGGGGTTTCTCTCCACAGCCCCTCCCCACCCCCCCACATCCACCAAGAGAAGGGTAGGGCCAGGCTCAGAGGAAAACAACAGCCAACCCCTCCTCTCCTTTTGAAATAAAGATGTCAAGCTGGTAAGGGCTGTCTTAAGTACTTTATGGAAGGATTAGCTAGAAGAGGAAGTGAAGAAAGCACAGTTAGCCTGGCTTCTAGCAATAGCCTCTACCAGGCGACATAACAATGCAGCATTTTTTGAGTGTGCTTTTCTCCTTTTAAAAAGCTAACAGATCCGTGTTTTGTTTTTTTCTGGAGCAAAAACGGGCAAGAGGCAGGCTGTGATTAACATGTATCCTTCATCCAGTGAGAAGGAAGTTGTCCCATCTCCAACCCCTTAGGATAAAAGTTTAAAAATAAAAAATAAAAGTCAGAAAGCCCTGCCCCTCTCTTTTCCTCTACCCTCACCTGCCCTTCAGACAAGGAGCCCCACAGAACGCACCTCTGGGGGTTGCCCTTCCCCAGACACTGCCTGCCAATCTGAGCACCTGGATCTGCCATGGGCACTGCCGGGACTTGCTGAATCTGAAGAACAGAGCTTTTTTAGTGTCACCCTGCAGCCATCTGGGGGGCACAGTGGCCTCAAATTACACTGAGCAATCTCTTGACGTTTTTAATTACACCTCAATTATCGTAAATGAGTCCTCACTTTCCAACACTGAATGCTTGCCTCAATTTGGCAAACCTGCCATGTCCTCCTTCCTCGAGGCAGCTTTCCTTCTCATCCCAGACAGAAGTGGCCCCTCTCAGAATTCCTCGAGTCCTTTGTCTGAGGCCTGTTTGAGACACTCATCACAGGCAGCTTCTGTATTTCAGTCACTGAGCCACTATTTCCCCCTGAGGACTGTAAACTCCCCTAAGGCAGAGGCCTCTGGGCTCTCTGTAGGACGGGCTGGCTCCCTTCTCCCAATCCCATGACTCACAGCACCCTTCTAGGGTCTCTGTCATCTTCGCCTCACCTTAGAGTCATCTACGGATTTGTCTTGGCTATCCCCTAAATGCCCCAAGGCACAGGCCAGGTCTTACTCAATCTCACACCCCCCACCACCTGGCAGAGTCTCTGGCACAGGGAAGCCAGTTAAATATTTGCTCAATTACACATCTGTGTACCCTCCCCCCACTCCCAGCAGCCTTGTATATAAATTGACTAATATTAATCAAGTGACTGTCTAAATAGGCCTTAAACCAGCCTCTCTTCTTACCATAAAGGGAATAAACCACCCGGTGAGGTTACAGGCTCAGACAGCACTCAGAAATGGCCACAGTGTTGCAGAAAGGCGCTAAGGTTCTTCCCGTTCAACAGTTACTCAACAGTTACTTTGCAATCTTGTTAAGCTCAGGAAAGGGTGCAGTGAACCCAGAAGCGGCTGGGTCTCTCAACTGCCCAGCGGAGAGAGATCCACCGGTGCCTAGGACCTGGGACTTCCCGGGAACCTTTTCCCCACACCGGTTGGGTGGGGCCGCAGATAGCAGCCCGGGCGCTCACTCTGCCCCCCACCTCAAGACAACCTGCAACCTGGTCCAGGAAGATAGTCTGTCTCTGAGACACCTGAGCTCTTGGGGGCGCGGGGGGGGGGGGAGGGGTAGGCGCAGGAGGGTGAGG
>SJXQ01011243.1:109045-162739 GCA_006408695.1 Aepyceros melampus
TGGCGGGGTAAGTAGAAAACCTGGATCTGGCCCAAACGGGCACGATGCAATAGCCCAGGCCGGATCCTCTAGGAGCAGAGCCCAGCTCTCCCCGCCCTCGCCCTGCTGGGGCGGTCCGCAGGTGCGCTGGAATCAGGTGAGCTCCGGGGTCGCGGAGATTGGCGCAGGCCTTCCCGGGCCTTCCACTCCCAGGAAGCAGAGGCCAAAAGTCAAAGGATGTGGATCTGTGAGGGACGGGGAAGTCTTCCCTGCCTCGAGCCGGGATCCCCGCCGGGTCCCTTTTCCCAAGCACCCGGCAGCACCTCTCCTGGTCCCCCTCCTCAGCCCAGCCGATCGCACCCGGGCGAATGAGGAAGTCGGGAGCCGAGGGCGGAAACCGGGACAAGAGCAATGTCTGCTGCAGGACTGTCCGATTCTGACTCAGGAGGACGCCCTGACAGCTGCCAAACGGTCCCCGCCTGCCCGCTACCTCCGTTTCAAAAACGCCCGGAAACTTCCCAAGGAGCCGCCGCCCCGAGCCCCCCACCTGAACCTCGCCCAAGCGGCTGTGTCCAAGGGATAGAGGCTTCCCGGAAAGGGTTAAAAAGTTTGCCCAACTTGGGCACTGGGCGAGGCGAGGACGAGGCGCGTGCCCCGGCGGGAGGAGGAGGTCGAGGCTCCCGGGTGCCCGGGCTGCGGAGTGCGCCGGCGGGAGGGCAGGGAGGGGTACGGAGGGTTTCCGGGAAGCGCCCGGCCCCGAGCCTTCCTCGGCTCCCCGGTCTGGCTTCCGTCGGCGTCTTCACCGAGCATCCGCGCGGGGGTCCCGGGGCCCCTCTGTGAAGGGTGCCCAGTCCGCCCTCCCCCGCCCATGCCTGGTCGCCGGCCGCGCGGAGGCCGAGAACCACTCATCGGCCCGCTCGCCCAGACTCCGCGCGTCCGGTCCCCGCCACCCCCCTCGCCCGCTCTGGGCGGGACCCACCGGTGGGGCTTGCTCACCTGAACCTGGATCTGCCCCGGGGAACAGGCGCTGCTTCTCCCGAGAGGGCTTCCTCGAGCGCTTCGGGCTTCGGCGGGGTGGGGCGAGCGCGCGAGGCGGGAGCTGCAGCAGGTCAACCTCGCTCAGCCTTCAGTGCCCTGCCCAGGAACAGCTAGGATCTGCGCGCCTCACCGCACCCTGCGCTGCTCCTCGCCGCCCTGCCGCCCCGCCCCTCTCAGAGCGCGCCCACTCCGAGCCCGGCGCCGGCTGCGAGGCGGAGCCTGAAGAGACGAGCCCGCCCCCGAGCTGTCTCACCCACTCCAACCAGCTGCTGGTCATGATGAACAGACAGCTTGACCTGTGGAAAGGCAGTGGGTGGAACCTATAGGCCCAGAAGGGTGGGAATACGTTCTCCCCATCCGCCCCCATCTCCACCCTCTCCACCTTCCCCCGCTCATCCTAGGCGGGAGCCCCGCCCCCTAAGGCGGGGGCAACGAACCGCCAGGTTCCAGGAGAAGGATTGACACAGAGAGAATCCAACCAGGAGGAGTAGAGTCTCGGCGGACGCCCGGCAGGGATTTTGGTGCATTGCCTGATTCCGGGCGAGGCCCGGCGGGAGCCGACTGGGAAAGTCCGGGCTGCTGACACTCCGCCCCTCGAGCTGTTTTCCCTGACCCATGTCATTCTGTTGATACCAGAACAGATATTAAGTACCATATATGGGAAAAGTGCTATTTTACAATGCAGATGGTCTGTGGGGGCGGACCTGGACTCAAGCCCCGGATCCGTTGTGGGCGCCCTGAGTTCCATTTTTGACCCTGTCTTTGGAGTGCGCACGCTGCAGTCTTTCAGCCTCCCGACGTCTGCTCCGGTGGGTTCCTTCAGCCCGGAGTGCCCTTGCAAGCCTCTCTTTACCTCCACGTGGTTAACTCGCACATTTCCTTTCTGATATTTTTTGCAAAATGTTTTTTTGGGGTTCTTCAGGCTGGCAAAGCGCACTTGTGTGTCTATGTGTTACTGCCCACAACAAGAGGATTACAGAATTTTTTTTTAATTTTTAAAAGATTTTGTTACATTTTTAATCCATCTGGAATTCATTTTAATTTTGGAGTGGGAAAGAAATCGAATATAATTTTTGTAATGGCCAGCTGTCCACACACCATCATCACCTACCAACTCCTATATTCTTGGATCTGTTTTCTGAGTTGTATCCATTCGTCCTTCTATGTGTTCCTGTGCCAGTTCCACAATACTTTAAGGATGGTAGCTCTATAATACATTTTATATCTAAGAGGGAAAATTTCTCATTACTCTTTCCTTTCGGAATGTTCTTCCTACTATGACTAAACTAGTCTTCCAAATGAGCTTCTAAAAAAGTATGATCCATAGGCAAGACAAAACCGGAAAAAAGATTTTGCAACTCTGTGACAAAGAATTATCAACAATATGTGAATATCAACAATTTGCATCCATAAGGTAAACCCCAAATGCTTTAAAATAAAAATGGCCCAAAAAGGAACAGTCTATTTAAAAAGGAGGAATAAAAATGTCCATGGAATGCCATTTTTCACCTATGAAGTTTTTTAAAAAAGAATAAAAAATGTCCACCGTCAACCAGTTATAGAGATTACAGGTGAGAAAGTAAGTTGATCAATTCTTCTAATAATTAATCATAAAGTAATAATTGGAAAAGCACACCAAGATGAATTTAATAGTTCTTCTTTGCAGCATATATAATTTGCATAATTTTTCTAAAACTGGGAGAGACTCACCCCAACATCATCTTGCGTTTATCTCTCATAGCACTAACACACTAGATTTTTTTAAATATTTTTTACTTTATTTATTTTAATTGGATTACTTTACAATATTGTGATGGTTTTTGCCATACATCAATATGAATTCGTCATAGGCATACATGTGTCATCCTGAACCCCCCTCCCACCTCTCTCTCTACCCTATCCCTCTAGGTTGTTTCCAGAGCACCGGCTTTGGGTGCCCTGTTTCAAGCATTAAACTCACCTGGTTATCTATTTTACATAAGGTAATGTATATGTTTCAATGCTGTTCTCTCAAATCATCCCACCCTCTCTTTCTCCCACTGAGTCCAAAAGTCTGTTCTTTACACCTGTGTCTCCTTTGCTGCCCTGTAAATAGGATCTACAGTACCATCTTTACATTCCATATATACGTGTTAATATGCAGTATTTGTCTTTCTCTTTCTGACTTACTTCACTCTGTATGATAGACTAGGGGTTTATCCACCTCATTAGAACTGACTCAAATGCATTCCTTTTTGCAGCTGAGTAATATTCTATTGAGCACTAATACATTAGCTTTTAATTGTCCATATACTTACTGTTTCCTCTGCCTGAGCTAGGAGCTGCCTGAGAGCGGATGGGAAATATGCCCTAAATGTCTCTGTGGACCCAGAACTGACACAAGGCTTGACATAAAATGGTCTTTAGTGGATCCTTGAACAAGACTCAGAGAGCATCCATTTCCTTATCCATAAAATGGGTATAATCACAGGGCCTTGCCTGCAGGACTGTTGGGGAGAACACAGGAGAAGTGGGCCTGTAAGTGTTTTATAAACTGCTAAACAGTGTGTACTTAACAACAGAGCATTATCCATGATGATCATATCTATTTTCCTCACCTTCAACCTCCTACACCACCTTCTCCAGAAAACTGAAGTCCCTAAGAAGATGGAAGGCCTGTCAGCTGAGCTCTGAATTCTCTCCGCATCATCTACTAGTCTGGATGCCTTCCTACTTCAGAAAGCCCTCCTGCTTACTGTCCAACTTAACCCTTCCTCTGTCTCCTAGAACCTACAGCCTGGTGGTATTTTAGAAAAATATTTTATCTATTTTGTCTGAGTGTTAAAATAGTATTATGGTTGGTGTACATGCATGCTAAGTTGCTTCAGTTGTGTCCAACTCTTTGCAACCCTTTGTACGGACTGTAACCTGCCAGGCTCCTCTGTCCATGGGATTTCCCAGACAAGAATACTGGAGTGGATTGCCATTTCCTCCTCCAGGGTACTTCCCAACCCAGGGATTGAACCCATATCTTTTACATCTCCTGCAATGACAGTCAGGTTCATTACCACTAGCACCACCCAGGAATCCAGCCCATGGTTGGTAGAGAAAATACTAAAAAATAAATCAAAAATATCTACAACCTTACAAACTCACTATAGCACCTATTAACAAATCATTTCCTTCAAATCTTTCTCAGACTGAAGTCTGAAGTTGCTCAGTTGTGTCCGACTCTTTGCGACCCCGTGGACTGTAGCTTATCAGGCTCCTTCTCCATGGGATTTTCCAGGCAAGAGTGCTGGAGTGGACTGCCATTTCCTTCTCCAGCGGATCTGCTGACCCAGGAATCGAACCCGGGTCTCCAACCCAGGTCTCCCACATTGCAGGCAGACGCTTTACCATCTGAGCCACCAGGAAAGCCCTTTCAAATCTTTCTACACATACATATTTAAAATAAAATCAACAGATCAACATGTATATGGTCATCTGATTTATTACAAAGGTGCCACTGTAAATAAGGGGAAAAGATGGTCTTTTTTTTATTTTTTATTTTTTTGCTACCTTACACAGCATGTGGAATCTTAGTTCTTCAACCAGAAATAGAACCCACATCCTCAGGACTGGAAGCACAGAGTTTCAACCACTGGACCACCAGGGCAGTCCCAGAGATGATCTTTTTAATCAGTGGTGCTGGATCAACTGCCTATCTACACATTGAATAGATTTTTTTTCTCCTTCTCTTACACCATTGAGAGGAATAGCTTAGGATGAATCTGAGACCTAAATGTGAAAAATTAAACAGTGAAACTTCTAAAAGAAAGTTCTTCATGACTTTGAATTAGGCCAAAAAAATTTTAAGACACAAAAAGTATAAATGATAGGAAAAGATTGTTAAATTGAACTTCGTTAAAATAAAGAACTTTCATCCATTAAAAGATGCATTTAAGACAGTGAAAAATCAGACCATAGACTGGGAGAAAATACTTACAATACATATACACAAAGCAAGGGTGTTACCCAGAATTATCAAGAGCATCTATGTTAAGAAAAAGACAGACAACCCAACTTTTTTTTCTGTTTTAATGGGCAGACTTGAATGAGTACTACATAAGAAAGGATGACTAGCCAGGAAGCAAATTGAAAAGGTGCTAACCCTCATTAGTTATCACAAAATGCAAGTTGAAACCACAATGAGTTAGCACCACTCCAGCTAGAATGGCTGAAATTAACATAACATGTGTTGGGGAAGATGGGACTTCCTCAATCTCTCATAAATTGCTGATGGGAATGTAAGTTTCTATAACCACTTTGGGAAAGTGTTTGGCTCTATGTTCTAACATTGAATATACTTGTATAGGGGTTTACCTGGTGGCTCAGGTAAGATCTTTCCTGGGTTGGAAAGATCCCCCTGGAGAAGGGAATGGCAACCCATTCTAGTTCTTTCCTGGAGAAGTCCATGGACAGAGGAACCTTGTGGGCTGCACTCTACGGGATCACAAAAAGTCAGACCCGACTGAGCAACTAACACATTATACTTATATAACCTGTGATCCACAGTTCCACTCTTAACTACATACCCAACAGAAGTGAGTGCTCATACCTGACAAAGACATGTACAAAAATGTTCATAGCAGCTTAATATGGCCAAGAACAAGGAAGAGAAAAGCCTACCAACAGTACAATGGATAAACTGAGAATGTTCATACAATGGACTACTATACAGAAATAAAAAAGGAAGAAATTAGTATCATGTGTGAAAAAACACAGTGACTCGGGTATCCATGAACTGATGAGTGGATGAACAGAACTGTGGTATATTCCTACAATGGCATATTACTCAGCAACAGAAAGGAATGACACACTAACACATGCTACAAGAGAGACAAACCTTAACAACATGCTCAATAAAAGAAGCCAGTCACAACAGGCCACATAGTGTATAATTTCATGTGTATAAACTGTCTAGAACAGGCACATCTTTAGAGATAGAAGATAGACTAATGGTTGCCACAGGTTGGGGAAAGGAAACAATAGGAATTTACTGCTATGGGTATAATGAGGTTTTTTTTGAGACAATGAAAATATTCTGAAATAAGATAGTGGGGGTGGTTGCACAACTCTCTGATACACTAAATTGAGAAATTAGACAAATTGAGAAAGTAGCATGGAAACATGTATATTACCATATGTAAAATGGATAGCCAGTGGAAATTTGCTGTATGATGCAGGGAGCTCAGTCAGGTGCTCTGTGACAAACTAGAGTTGTGGGATGGGGTGGAAGGTGGGAGGGAGGTTCAAGAGGGAGGGGACATATGTATACCTATGATTGATTCATGTTGATGTATGGCAGAGACCAACACAGTATTGTAAAGCAATTATCCTCCAATTAAAAAGAAAAAAAAAACTGAATTGTTTACTTTAAAAGGGTGAACTTTATGGTATATAACTTATATCTTAAGCTGTTATTATTTTTTTTAATGAATGACTTTCACAAACATACTGCTAAGTGAGAGTTTAGACACACAAACACACACACACACAAGTAGATATTGTATGATTCCATTTTTGTGAAGTTCTATAACAGGCAAAATCAAACTCTAGTAAAATAAGCCAGAATAGAGGTTTTTCTTTGAAGAGAGTTAGTGAATGGGAGAGGAACCAAAGGAAACTTCTGGAGTACTGGAATGTTCTGTGTCTCAATCCGGTTGGTAGTTCCAACTGGGTCTCCACATGCAAACTTCATTGATTTGTACACTTAAGACTTCTGTGCTGAACTGGTGCTAAATATGTATTTCAATAAAAAAGGAAGATAAATTAAAACTGAAGCAAACTATAAACAATGGGCAAAGATGGATAAAAGGTATATGGGAGTCCTTTGTCCTAGTACTACAATTTTCTTTAAGTTTGTGCCTATATAAAATTAAAAGTTACCGATAACATGAAAGTGAAAGGCACTCAGTCATCTCCAACTCTTTGTGACTCCATAGACCTTACTGCTGCTGCTGCTAAGTCGCTTCAGTCGTGTCCAACTCTGTGCGACCCCATAGACGGCAGCCCACCAGGCTCCCCCATCCCTGGGATTCTCCAGGCAAGAACACTGGAGTGGGTTGCCATTTCCTTCTCCAATGTATGAAAGTGAGAAGTAAAAGTGAAGTCGTTCAGTCGTGTCCGACTCTTAGCGACCCCATGGACTGCAGCCTAGCAGGCTCCTCCACCCATGGGATTTTCCAGGCAAGAGTACTGGAGTGGCGTGCCATTGCCTTCTCCTCTTAATGTATTAGTGATGACTAATAACCATAGCTAACTTATCTCTGAGCACTTATTCTGTGCCAGAAGACCTGAGAGCTTTATACATGTTTCTTGTGTAATCCTTGCCTGTGATCATTAAGTCAATAGACCAAATGTTTGGGTCTCTGAAAAACACATGTGTTGAAAATTAACGCTCCAGGTTGATGGTATTTGGAGTTGAGGTCTTTGGGAGGTGATTCAGTCATAAGGGTAGGGCTCTTATGAGTGGAATTAGTGCCCTTATAAAAAGGACCCTCAGGAGAAGCCTCACCCCCTCCACCATGTGAGGATACAGCAAAAGACAGCCATTGATGATCCAAGAAGCAGGCCCTCACAAGACACAGAATCTACTAGCACCTTGATCTTGGACTTCTCAGCTCTGGAACTGTGAGAAATAAGTTCTTGTTCCTAAGTCACCTAATCTATGGTGTTCACTTACCACAGCCTGAACAGATGTGTAAGTCATATCTCGGTTTTGCCATCTATAAAATCAGGATGATAATGCTGCTGCTGCTGCTAAGTCGCTTCAGTTGTGTCCGACTCTGTGCGACCCCACAGATGGCAGCCCACCAGTTTCCTCCGTCCCTGGGATTCTCCAGGCCTTACAGTCCATGGAATTCTCCAGGCCAGAATGCTGGGGTGGGTAGCCTTTCCCTTCTCCAAGGGATCTTCCCAACCCAGGGATCGAACCCAGGTTTCCCACAAATGCTGCTGCTGCTGCTAAGTCGCTTCAGTTGTGTCCGACTCTGTGCGACCCCACAGATGGCAGCCCACCAGTTTCCTCCGTCCCTGGGATTCTCCAGGCCTTACAGTCCATGGAATTCTCCAGGCCAGAATGCTGGGGTGGGTAGCCTTTCCCTTCTCCAAGGGATCTTCCCAACCCAGGGATCGAACCCAGGTTTCCCACATTGCAAGTGGATTCTTTACCAGCTAAGACACAAGGGAAGCCCAATAATACAGGAGTGGGTAGCCTATCCTTTCTCCAATGGATCTTCCTGACCCAGGGATCGAATCAGGGTCTCCTGCATTGCAGGTGGATTCTTTACCAACTGAGCTATCAGGGAAGCCCTGATAACATATAACATAAATAACATGTATATGTTATTTATATTAACAATAACAACTGATAACAAATAACATAAAGAAATACAATTCAAGTCTTACTGTATACATAGTTTATGTTCCTGCTAATTCTTTTTCTCTTCAACATCTTGGCAGCTCATCTGCCTGTAACCATACTTGGGATTTCTCTGTCTTAAAAACAAACCATAAAAAGGATTACTATTCAAAATATTCAAAGAATTCTTAAAACTCAACAAGAAGAAAACAAACCACATGATTAAAAAAAAAAAAAGACAAAAAAACCTTAACAGGAAAATGATATAACAGAGGGCAAATAAGCATATGAAAAGATGTTCGACATCATGTATCATGAGAAAAAAGCAAATGGAAACAATGAGCCTCCACTACACACCTGTCAGAATAGCCAGAATCTGGAACATTGATAACACCAAATGCAGGTGAGGATCTGGAGCAACTGGAACTCTTATTGATTGCTGGTGGGCATGCAAAGCCACTTTGGAAGCCAGTGTTGTGGTTTCTAACAAAACTCAACATACTCTTACCATATCATCCAGCAATTCTTCTCCTCAGTGTTTATCCAGAGGAGTTGAAAACATGTACACCTCCAAACCTGCACATAGATGTTTCCAGTTGCTTTATTCATAATTGCCCAAACTTGGAAGCAACAAGATGTACTTCTGTGGGCAAATGGATAAATAAACTGCCCCACATCCTGACAATGAAATAGTAATGCTAAAAAAATATGAACTCTGGAGATATGAAAAGACAGGGAGGAAGCTTAAACATATTATTAACTGAAAGACTCAATATGAAAAATACTGCCTGTTAATATGATTCCAACTATATGACAGTCTAAAAAAAGGCAAAACTATGGGGGAAAAGATGAGTAGTTTTTGAGAGGTTGTAGAAGGGCGGGACCAAACAGGCAGAGCACAGAGAGTTTTTAGAGCAATGAAAATATTCTAGCAGCCTCCCTGGTGGTGCAGTGGTTGAGAATCCACCTTCCAATGCAGGGAGTGTGAGTGTTAGTCGCTCAGTCGTGCCCGACTCTTTGCAACCCCATGGACGGCAGCCCACCAAGCTCCTCTGTCCATGAGATTTTCCAGGCAAGGATACTGGAGTGGGTTGCCATTTCCTTCTCCAGTGCAGGGAACAGGGGTTCAAACCTGGTGAGGGAGCTAAGTTTCATATGCCTCCAGGTAACTAAGTCCATGCACCATAATTAGAGAGACCCTCCTGCCGCAACTAGTGAGCCCACATGCTCTAGAGTCCTTGCTCCACAACAAGAGAAGCTCCCAGGCCACAACTAGAGAAAGTCTGTGAGCCACAAGGAAGACCCAGCACAGCTAAAAAAATTGAAGTTTAAATTTAAAATTTTTTTAATTAAAAAAATACACTCATGAGTGACGTATTTCATGTTCTCCCCTAGATCTCATCAGCGGATTTATCCAGAAAGTGAGCCTTAACTCACAGCATCTGCATCAGGCCCTCAGATACCACACCTTGCTCTCACTCACCCTCTCTCTGAATCTGCTCTTCAGATGTCCACAAGCCCAAAGCCTCACTGAGGTCTTGCCTTCCTAGATGGCATTTGAATCTGCTCAACATCCCTTCCTCCCAACACAGACTTTCTAGAAACTCCCAAGAAGGGCTGGTTGCTTTCCCTGTTGCTTTCCCTGTTCTCCCTTCCATGATTGCTTCCCAGTCCAGGGTGGACACACAGCTGGAATGCACCGGTTTGGGCTATAACTGTTTGTGGAAGGTGGTGTTTCTTTCAACTGGCTGGCACCTGGTTTATATTGATCCTTCAGTATTTTTAATAGCACCTCTGTCAGAGGCTCCCATTTACTGAGTGATTACCATGTAGCAGGCATGGTGCCAAGTGCTTTGGTTAAACATCATCTCATTTAATCCTCACAAGGACACTAGGAGGTTCAGTTCAGTTCAGTCGCTCAGTCGTGTCCGACTCTTTGCGACCCCATGAATTGCAGGACTCCAGGCCTGCCTGTCCATCACCATCTCCCGGAGTTCACTCAGACTCACGTCCATCGAGTCCGTGATGCCATCCAGCCATTAGAGATGAATATTGTCCCCATTTTACAGATGAGGAAGCAGAGGCTCAGAGAACTTAGGTTGACTTGCTAAGTTTACACAGTGCTGGGGCCAGAGTTCAGCCCATGTCGGTGGAGCTTCAGAGCCCAGGTCTACACAGTACTACACAGAGGTGCCCAGTGTTTTCAGCTCTCTTCTCTCTTCTCCTCTCTCCTAGATCTGGCTTCTGACCTACTTCCCCACTTTCAAATATTATATTTACATGTGGTGGTTTAGTTGCTAAATCATGCCTGACTCTTGCAACCTCATGGACCATAGCTTGCCAGGCTCCTCTGTCCAGGGGATTCTCCAGGTAAAAATACTGGAGTATATTCATGTGAATGACTTTCAAATCCATATCTCCAACCCCAGCCTTTTCCTGATGGTCAGTCTTTCTTTTTCTTTCCAATTTGTTTTTATTGTGGTTAAAATACATACATAACATAATATGTGCCATCTTAATCATGCTTGAGTGTATGGTTCAGTGGCGTTAAGGACATGTACTGTTGTGCAACCATCACCACTATCCCGCTCCAAAATCCTTTCCATCTTGCAAAGCTGAAACTCTATAGCCACTCAACAAACAGTACCTCCCCCATCCTCCTTTCCTGCTCCACCCCACCTCCTGGAAAACCACAGGGCCACTTTCTGTCTCTCTGAGTTTGACTATTTTAGGTCCTTCTCAGATGTAAGTGGACTCAAACAGCATTTGTCTTTTTTTCACTTAGCATAATGTCATCAACTTTCATCCATGTTGTAGCATGCATCAGAATTTCCTTCTTAATGCTGGATAATATTCTGCTGTATGTACATACCACATTTTGCTTATTCTTTCATCCATTGTTGAATACTTGGGTTGCTTCCACATTTTAGTTATTGTGTCTAATACCCCTATGAACATAGATGCACAAACATCTCTTCTGTTTTCAGTTTTGGGGAGTATATGCTCAGAGTATAATCACTGGATCATAAAAGGTCATTCTATTTTTAATTTTTTAGGAATATCATACTGTTTCACAGCAGCTATATTTCACCTTCTTACCAACCGTGTGCAAGGTTTCCAGTTTTGTCCACATCCTTTCTTCTGTTTATTTATCATAATAAAAAATATTGTTAACAAAGAAGATACATACAAAGAAAAATAGGTGAAAAGCTTTTGGTTTTGAATAGTAGCCATTTTAATGGATGTAAAGTGATATCTCGTTGTGGTTTTGATTTGCATTTCCATGATGATTAGTGGTGTGGAGAATCTTTTCACGTATGTATCGGTCATTTGGATGTCTTCTTTGGAGAAATGTCTATTCAAGTCCTTTGACCATTTTGGAATCATATTGTTTGGGAATTTTTGTTGATAAACTTCAGGAGTTCTCTATATATTCTGGATATTAGTCCCTTATCAGATGTATGATTTGCAAGTACTTCCCTCTAGTCTCTGGGTTATTATTTTACCCTGTTGATATTGTTTTCTGATGCACAAATTTTTTTTCATGAAGTTCAATTTGCCTATTTTTTTTTCATTTGTTGCATGTGCCCTTCAGTCTTTTTTCAAAAAACCCATATAATATTTTATGCTAAAATAATACATCTTAGACTAAACAGAATATCTTTGGAAGGATATACAAGAAGTAAGTAACACTGGCTATTCTTAGAAGAACTGGGTGATGGGGAAATAAGAGTGGGAGAATTTTCACTGAAGGAAAAAAACCTTTCTCTCTCTTAAATTTATACTCACATAAATACATTACCTATTTAAATAAAAATAAAATTTAAATATAAAAAGATATGCTACAAATTAAAATATAGATATAAAATAATACATTCTCATTTTTTTAACCTAGAAAAAAATTTAAGCACTTAAAAAAAAAGTGTAAATCACCTGCAGTTTTATTACCCAAGATTCTCAGTGCGTTTCCCTATTGTTCAGTTGTCTAACGATTTGGTTCTTGCCAAACCTGTCTGCAAGCCTGACTCCCACTCTGCTCACATTCCCAGCTTCTCAATGCCAACTAGACTCACCTCAGAGGCCCTCCTTACTCCTCCGTCAGTTTTCTCCCCTGACTCCAAGGAGACTTCACTCCTCACTTCCCTCACCCTCACAACCTCCTCACCCAGCCTTCTTTTCCTTCTCCTCAGCATCTCCTTACCTGGAAAATCCCATGGACGGAGGAGCCTGGTAGGCTGCAGTCCATGGGGTCGCTAAGAGTTGGACATGACTGAGCGACTTCACTTTAACTTTTCACTTGCATGCCCTGGAGAAGGAAATGGCAACCCAGTCCAGTGTTCTTGCCTGGAGAATCCCAGGGATGGAGGAGCCTGGTGGGCTGCCATCTATGGGGAGATTTGGTTCTTGCCAAACCTGTCTGCAAGCCTGACTCCCACTCTGCTCACATTCCCAGCTTCTCAATGCCAACTAGACTCACCTCAGAGGCCCTCCTTACTCCTCCGTCAGTTTTCTCCCCTGACTCCAAGGAGACTTCACTCCTCACTTCCCTCACCCTCACAACCTCCTCACCCAGCCTTCTTTTCCTTCTCCTCAGCATCTCCTTACCTGGAAAATCCCATGGACGGAGGAGCCTGGTAGGCTGCAGTCCATGGGGTCGCTAAGAGTTGGACATGACTGAGCGACTTCACTTTAACTTTTCACTTGCATGCCCTGGAGAAGGAAATGGCAACCCAGTCCAGTGTTCTTGCCTGGAGAATCCCAGGGATGGAGGAGCCTGGTGGGCTGCCATCTATGGGGTTGCACAGAGTTGGACACGACTGAAGTGACTTAGCAGCAGCAGCATCTCCTTACACTCTGGCACTTTCCCTCCCTCCTCCTCTCCAGACCATGACCTGAGCTTCCCAGCAGGCCCCTTCCTCACTGCTTCTTCCCACTTCCACTGGTACTTTCCTCTATCCCAAGATCAGTGTCCTGAAGCCCAGCTTGTTGTTGTTGTTTAGTTGGTAAGTCATGTCCAGCTCTGAGACCCCATGGACTGTAGCTTACCACGCTTCTCTGTTCATATGATTTCCCAGGCAAGAATACTGGAGTGGGTTGCCATTTCCTTCTCCAGGGGAATCTTCCAACTCAGGGATTGAACCCTTGTCCCCTGCTTAGCAGGCGAATTCTTTACTAATGCACCACCAGTGAATCCCAGCTTAGCACAAACTTAACTATCATGTGCCAGGCATGGAGTTATGCACTTGGCACGTTGCCTTATTAAATTCTCATCTCAGTCTTTTGATGTGGGTACTATTATTCTGCCCCATCTCAGAGATGAGGAAACTGAGGCTCAGGGGAGTTAAATAATTTGCCCAAGACTAAATCTCTCAGATCATGATAATAACATTATGATTATCATTTGTTCATTACTCTCAACAACCCAATTATTACTTCTTCTGAAGCACGGAACATTAAGTAACTTGATCAAGGTTATTCAGCTAGTAGGTAGAAAGGCTGAGATTTGAACCTAGATATTGAGAAGATCCCCTGGAGAAAGAAATGGCAACCCAGTCCCGTATTCTTGCCTGGGAAATTCCATGGACAAGAGGAGCCTGGTGGGCTACATCCATGGGGCACAAAGAGTCGGACAGGACAAAGCACGTACACAGTTCTATCACTTATGCTCATTGCACAAAATCCAAAACCTCTCACCTTGATGCTCTGCCATTCGTAGACACTACCCCGGATCTCAAAGAGTCTGGGGTACACTTTGCTCTTCTCCTGGCAAAAATCATTTCAGCACTTTCCTTGTGAAGCCCAAACTCCTAGCCTGGCATCCTGAAAAGTAGAAGTGTTAGTCCATCAGTCATGCCCAACTCTTTGCAGCCCCATGGAATGTAGCCCACCAGGCTCCTCTGTCCATGGAATTTCCCAAACAAGAATACTGGAGTGGGTAGCCACTCCCTTCTCCAGGAGATCTTCCCAACCCAAGGATCAAACTTGGGTATCCTGCATTGTAGGCAGATTCTTTACTGTCTCAGCCAATGGGGAAACCTGGTATGGGCTAAGGGCAATTATCTCTAATTACTTGATAAGACCTATCACCTCCTGGCCTTCTGCAGGGACTTACAACAGAAGCAGCAGCTCACTGAACCTGCCCATTTCCGAATCCACCATGATCACACCACTGCTTTCATACTTTCTCCAATAATTCTGCCCACTGACCACTGCCCTTCGTCCAGACCCCAGCCCCGCTCTGGAAAACAGCCCCTCCGTCTGCCTCACCTATAGCCTCCCCTGAGCGCACTTCTCCCCCTCTGTCGTGTGTCTGTTTTTGCTACCTAGATCACAATTCAGACTCTGCCACCTACTGTGCTTCAGTATCTCTGGAAAATGAGGAGGGTGATAGTCCTTTCATCATCATCAGGTTGTTGTGAGGATGAAATGACATCATCTATGTCAAACACCACCAAGAGTCGGCCCAGAGTAAGGGCCAAAGAGAGTTTGCTGGGATTTGGCGTTGAACAATCTGCAGTCTCTGCTCTGATGATACCTTCACGGGTGCTAACAGAATAACCTAGTGAGGGCTGCAAAGAATAAATGCTGTAGGGATGCTGTGGGTGCAGAAGGGGGGTGGGCATTTAGGGGAAGGGGGAGGAGAAGCTTATTCCAGACCAGACAACGGAGTACAAGGTCCAGTGAGGAGGAGAGACTGTGCAGGACTCAGCAGCTCACTGCTCAGGTGGGAAGTATCAAGGAGGCAGGAGGGGTAGGAAGGGGCAAGGACCTGCCGCAGAAACTGGGGCCCTCAGCCCAACAGCATGGCTGCACCAGCCTCACCTGGGAGCTGGTTGGAAATGCTGGGTCTTAGGATCCAGCCCAGACCCACAGAATCCAAGTCTGCTTGTTAACAAGCCCCCCAGATAGTTTGCATTGTCTTTAAGTGGGGCAAACCCTGGCCTTAATCTGGTGTCCTGTGGTACTACTAAGGAGCATTCACACCATTGCACGCTGGAATTCCTGGGGAGATTTTCCTTAACGTAGGATCTCAGGCAGTGGGTCCTGAGTACCCTTGTTTTATAAATGCGTTATTCATTCAACAAATGACTGCTGGGCACAGGACCATGCCTTCTCTTTCCCTGGATGGCACACAGGCCCTCTCTTTTAGCATGCACTCAACAAACACATCCCCTGAAGAAGGAAATGGCAACCCATTTCAGTATTCTTGCCTGGAAAGTCTCGTGGACGGAGGAGCCTGGCGGGCTACAGCTCATGGGGTCGCAAAGAGTCGGACACAACTGAGCACAACACACATCATGCCAGTAATCTCGGCCTGGGCTCCCTTTGCCCAATTTACATTTTCTGTCTAGGGCCACTCAGGTCTCCCTGTCATCAAAGATCTACACTTTCCCCCACCTTCCTCTTGAGCCTTTGAGTGGGCTGACTCCTTCAGATCCTCCCACTCTGGGATGGCGATCCTCCCTTGTGCTCCCATAGCACACTGAGCTTGTTTCTGTCATAGCATCCCTGTACTGTCAGCCTGCCTGCCTCCAGTCATGGGGCCAGGAGCTTCCCATGCACAGATCAGCGCTCTGTTTGTGCCTGTATCCCCAGGACCTGGCTCAGTTAAATGTTTGTAGAGTGAATGAACAAACAAATAATCTAATAAAAATTAAAATAGACACACTACTGCTGCTGCTGCTAAGTCACTTCAGTCGTGTCCGACTCTGTGCGACCCCATAGACAGCAGCCCACCAGACTCCGCCGTCCCTGGGATTCTCCAGGCAAGAACACTGGAGTGGGTTGCCATTTCCTTCTCCAGTGCATGAAAGTGAGAAGTGAAAGTGAAGTCGCTCAGTCGTGTCCGACTCTTTGCGACCCCATGGACTGCAGCCTACCAGGCTCCTCCAACCATGGGATTTTCCCGGCAAGAGTACTGGAGTGGGGTGCCAAAAGTGTAAATAGGCAACAAGGACCTACTGTATAGGTCCTTTATTCAATATCTTGTAATAACATATAATGGAAAAGAATCTGAAAAAGAATATATATATGTATATGTATAACTGAATCACTTTTCTGTATACCTGAAACTAACACAGATTGTAATCAACTATATTTCAGTAAAAAAAGAAAAGGAACAGATGTGAAAGCCCAATACCAATCCAGTGTTAGATAACAGTTATTTATCTGTGTTTGTCCCAGGGTGCTTTCCACAGATGAGTGCCAGAGAATAAATAACTATGCTTTCTGTTTTTCTTAAGAGCTTTCCTGAGATATAATTTGCATACCTTTCACCCATGTAAAGTGTACAATTCAGTGGTTTTGAATCTAGTCACAGAGTTATGCAACCATCTACACTGTTTAATTGGAGAACATTTTCATCACTCCAAAGAAACCCCATATCTGTTAGCAGTCACTCCCCATTTCCCCCCAACTTCCTCCTCCTGCCTGGGGCAACCACCAGTCTACTGCCTGTCTCTAGAGACGTGCCTTTTATGGACATTTCATGTAAACAGAATATATAATATGCAGTCCTCTGCATCTGGTTTCTTTCACCAAGCATGAGTATTCCAGGTCCATTTATGTGGTGCTTGTGTTAGTACTTCATTCCTTTTATTGCTGAGTGATCTTCCCGTGTGTAGGCTTCCCTGGTGGCTCAGATGGTAAAGAATCCACCTGCAAGGCAGGAGACCTGGGTTCGATCCCTGGGTTGGGAAGATCCCCTGGAGGAGGGCATGGCAACCCACTCCAATACACTTGCCTGGAGAATCCCCATGGACAGAGGAGTCTGGTGGGCTACAGCCCATGGGGTTGCAAAGAGTTGGACACAATAGCTGACTAAGCACAGCACAGCATCCCCTTGTATGGATATACCATATTCTGTGTATCCACTCATCAGATGACAATAGTCAACTTTCTTGTAGGTTTATAACATTTAGCTTTTGCAACTGCATTCTCATCCCACCTCACTTCATCTTGACATTTACTGTTTGAGGAAGGTTGTGTTTATCCCAGGTGGTTCAGTGGTAAAGAATCCACCTGCCAATGCAGGAAACACAAAAGACTTGAGTTCAATCACTGGATTGGGAAGATCCCCTGGGGTAGGAAATGGCAACCCACTCCAGTATTCTTGCTTGGAAATTTCCATGGACAGAGGAGCCTGGTGGGCTATAGTCCATGGGGTCGCAAAGAGTCGGATATGACTGAGCATGCAAGCTGAGGCAAACTGGGCTAGAATGAGCAGGTATGACTTGCCAGATATCACAGGCTATTAAAAGGCACAGTTATAACCTGAAACCCTTTTCTCTGTGCTGTTCTGCCTCCCTCCTCAGTCCATTTTCTGTCACAAGCCCCCTTTCCCTTTATATTAATGACTCTGCTCCTCATGGCGTCCACAATGCCCCAGGCTACTGTGCCTTGGATACATAGAGGTTTGGATGTGTGCTCAGAGAGGGCATTAAGTCTGTATCTGATCTGGATTTATAAGCCAAACGTTCCCCATCCTTCCAGCCTCTGTGTAGATGGGCTGCTTCTGGGTCCTGGGCGTGGGGGCAGGGGTAGCCCAGAGGAGACAGTTTCAGGGGAACATGACCCCACCATCCACTCTGCAGAAAGAGGCCTCCCCCACCTGCTCCAGTGCCACCCAGATCTTCCTGTGGCCACTTCCTTCTGCCTGCCATACCCCTTCCTCTCTAACCACAGAGAACATTAACATACCTCTTGATAACACTGGTCATACTGTCACACAATTCTTTATTTGTCTGCTCCTCCAAACCTGGGAGCACAGATCTGAAAATCACCTTAGTGTCACGGCAGCTGACACTTATTAGGATCTGGGTCAATGCTGGTGGAATGAATGGGTCTTCCTTTTTTTTTTTTTTTTTCTTTTTTTGGCTGCTCTGGGTCTTCTTTGCTGCACAGGGATTTCTCTAGTTGCAGTGAGAGGGGGCTATTTTTCATTGCTGTGTTCGGGCTTCTCATTGCAGTGGCTTCTCTTGTTGTGGAGCAGGGCATTCAAGCTTCAGTAATTGCAGCACGCAGGTTCCATAGTTGCGACCTGAGGGTTCTAGAGTGTGGGCCTAGTAACTGTGGCACATAGGCTTGGTTGCCCTACGGCATGAGGGTTCTTCTCAGACCAGGGATTGAACCTGTGTCCCCTGCCTCAGCAGGTGGATTCTTATCCACTGTGCCACCAGGGAAGTCTCAGTCTACCCTGTTTTAATAATGGTGCCCATTGGGAATTCTGGGCAGTCAGTGGTTAGGACTCAGCACTTTCACTGCTGAGGGCCAAGTTTCAATCCCTGGTCAGGGAACTAAGATTCTGCAAGTCATGTGGCATGACTAATAAAACATGAATTATTTAATTAAAAAAAAGTATCTATCATCTATTGCATGCACCATGAGACATTTATCCTGACAACAACCCTCGGATATGGTGTCTTATCTCCTGTTCACAGAGGCAGTGGGGACTCAGAAAGGTGAAGTTTACAAGCCCGAGGCCCCACAGACAGTAAGAAACAAAGCAGACCCTTAAATCTACACCCGCTTGCCTTGCAATATGCTGCTTTCACCACCAGTGGACCCATCTTGCAGCAAGTGTGAATTCAGAATCAGGACTTTGGAAGTGGATAATATACAAATTAAAAAAAAAAAGACAAATTTCAACATGAATCAACTATACCTCAATTAAAAAATAAAAGATGCATCACATCAAAAAATAAATAAGTAAATAAAGCACGAGGTTGCCCATAGCTTCGCAAACTCTTGCCTGTAATCTCTACTATTAGGTCTCACTTCTTGTCTCAAGAGAGAAAAACAGCTCAGAGAGGTTAAGAGACTTCCAGAAACCCACAGCTCAGTAGGAAGACCAGCCTTCAAGTCCAAGCCTGCTTGTTTCCAAGGGCAAACTTGCATGAGCACAGCACAACTGCTGGGTGTTTATTTCACACTGTATTGCCCAAGTGAGTCTCAGTTTCCACTAAGAAGCTTTACAAGGAAATAAGTAAATGTAAATATTGGAGAAATTGGTACCCTGATGCCTCCACGGTGGGACTGTAAAATGGTGCAGCCACTTTGGAAAACAATGTGGCAAGTGCCTCAAAGTACGAATCATGGAGTTACCAGCTGACCTAGAAATCCCACCCCTAAGCAGATGACACCACCCTTATGGCAGAAAGTGAAGAGGAACTAAAAAGCCTCTTGATGAAAGTGAGAGAGGAGAGTGAAAAAGTTGGCTTAAAGCTCAACATTCAGAAAACAAAGATCATGGCATCGGTTCCATCACTTCATGGGAAATAGATGGGGAAACAGTGGAAACAGTGTCAGACTTTATTTTGGGGGCTCCAAAATCACTGCAGATGGTGACTGCAGCCATGAAATTAAAAGATGCTTACTCCTTGGAAGGAAAGTTATGAGCAACCTAGATAGCATATTGAAAAGCAGAGACATTACTTTGCCAACAAAGGTCCATCTAGTCAAGGCTATGGTTTTTCCAGTGGTCATGTATGGATGTGAGAGTTGGACTGTGAAGAAAGCTGAATGCCCAAGAATTGATGCTTTTGAACTGTGGTATTGGAGAAGACTCTTGAGAGTCCCTTGGACTGCAAGGAGATCCAACCAGTCTATTCTGAAGGAGATCAGCCCTGGAATTTCTTTGGAGGGCATGATGCTGAAGCTGAAACTCCAGTCTTTTGGCCACCTCATGCGAAGAGTTGACTCATTAGAAAAGACTCGGATGCTGGGAGGGATTGCGGGCAGGAGGAGAAGGGGACGACAGAGGATGAGATGGCTGGATGGCATCACTGACTCGATGGACATGAGTTTGAGTGGACTCCGGGAGATGGTGATGGACAGGAAGGCCTGGCATGCTGTGATTCACGGGGTCGCAAAGAGTCAGACACGACTGAGCGACTGAACTGAACTGAAGAGAAATGAAACAACTGTACACAAAAATGTGTACAAGAAGTGTGCATGCATGTTCATAGCAGCATGATACATAACAGCCAAGAAAAGGAAGCAATTCAAATGCCCATGAACTGATAAACAGATAAGCAAAATATGGCATTCCGTATAATGGCCTGTTATTTGACAATAAAAACCAATGAAGTTCTGATACATGGTACAACATGGATGAACCCTGGAAACCTAATGCTATATGAAAGAAGCCAGACACAAAAGGTTACATATTGTATGATTCCATTTCTATGAAATGTCCAGAATAGGCAAATCTATGGAGTGGGAAAGTAGATTAGTGGTTGCCGGGGGCTGAGGGGAGGAGGGAAAGGGGTGTGACTGCCATGGGTACGGGGTTTCTTTGGGGATGACGAAAATGTTCTGGAATTAGTGGTGGTTGCCCAACGCTGTGACTACACTAAAAACCACTGAATTGTACACTTTAAAAGGGCGAATTTTATGGTATGTGAATTATATATCTATAAACTTGCTGTAAAAGAAAAAAAATGGTCTCTGCCTTTTCCAAGTTTCACGGAAACAGGTATTTGAAGGTGCCCTGGTCCCATACCCATGCTGTGCAGAGCATGGCCCATGCTCCCTGGCCCAGGATAGTACCCACTGCCAAGTGTGGCCTGTTTGACTTGGTGTGAGGGTGTCTCTGAGCCTCTCTTCCCTTCAAAGGTGCAGTCTTAACATTGGGCCTTCTCTGTGTGGCAAAGGACTTGACAGTCATAACAGATCCCTTGCTGGGAGGTCAGGCCATGTAGTGTGAAGTCCAAGATGAAAAAGCCATGGCAGCTGTCTAGCCCAGCCAGGTAGTGATGGAGTCAGGTGACATCACAGGATGTCAGCGATTTGGAGCCAATGATTTGACCTCCAGGGTGAAGCAGCTGGGATATAAAGGTCACCATCCTGGATGTGGCACCTGAATGCCTGGGTTTGAATCTCAGCTCCATCACCTGCTAGCTGGATGGTCTACAGCTGTCTCTTAACCACCTGGAGCCAACATTCACTCACCTAAAAGGATGAGGGGGATGATCCCTAGCTCCGAGGATGCTGAGAGGACCCTCAAAATGTAAGTCTACTGAAAGCAGCAGCTTCAGTATCCCCTGGGAATTTATTAGAAATGCAGAAGTTCAGGTCCCACCCCAACCTGCTGGATCAGAATCTGCATCCCACCTATGGGATTCAGATACATGGTAAAATCTGAGAAGCACTGGAGAGAATTAAATGAGATTATGCAGGGATGGAGGAGCCTGGTGGGCTGCAGTCCATGGGGTTGCTAAGAGTCGGACACGACTGAGCGACTTCACTTTCACTTTTCACTTTCATGCATTGGAGAAGGAAATGGCAACCCACCCCAGTTTCTTGCCTGGAGAATCCCAGGGACGGGGGAGCCTGGTGGGCTGCCATCTATGGGGTCGCACAGAGTCAGACACAACTGAAGCGACTCAGTAGTAATGGCAGCACGAAGGTAAAAACTTGCCACAGTGCCTGGCACACCACAGGTGCCACACACATGAATTTTGGTGTTTTACTGTTACTTAGCAAGAGCGCTGGACTGGTCCCAGCTCTGCCACTGCCTCACTGTGTGATCTTAAACTAGTCCCTTGACTATGCTGGGGGCTTGGGGTTTCCATCTCCCATTTATCTAACAACACATTATGTGGCTCATCTGATAAAAATGTGTGAGAAAGCACTTTACAAATGCAAAGGCCTAAGTGTGGACATGGTTCTCTTGGCCAAAGTGGAGAGACAGTGACTTGCAAGATTCTAGAGATAAGAGAGGGTTTGAAGTAGTGGAGGGGCATCGGGGTCTAAAGACCCTGGCAAGCAGAGAAGAGTGATTGAGGAAGCACTGCTCTTGCCCAAGAGAAGCCCCTGCACCTCAAAGGCATTTAACCAAAGGAAATGGAGAAAAAAACCACAGTGTGCTTGGGTAAGATAGGGAGGTGCCAGCGAAGGACCATGCAGTGGAGGGTCACAGCTGGTGCCTCCTCGTAAACAGAGGGCAAAGTTTCGAGCTACTAGAAGCACCCGTGCAGGGGGCAGATGGCAGTGTCTGGATTTAAGGTGGCCTCCAGGGGACTGAAAATTCCTCCTCTGCTTATAGTCCATAAGCATCCCATGGCCTTTAGGAGGACAGTAACCACTGATGTTTATATGTCCCAGACATTTTCTGAGAACATTTTGTATATTCCCTCCCATGACGCTCTCAAGAGCCCTCTGAGGTGGGTCTCTTTAGATTCCCAACATTACAAATGAGGCCACTGAAGAACAGAGAGACTGAATGACTTGCTCAGTATCACAGAGCTAACAAATGATGGAGTCAGACTTTCAGCCCAGGACATCTAACTCTAGGGTCTTAGTTCTTAGAAACCCTCCTCTGCTCCTGTTTTAAAACTTGATTTTATTTTTTAGAGCATCACTAAGTTCATAGACAGAGAAGGCAATGGCACCCCACTCCAGGACTCTTGCCTGGAAAATCCCATGGACGGTGGAGCCTGGTAGGCTGCAGTCTATGGGATCGCTAAGAGTCGGACACAATTGAGTGACTTCACTTTCACTTTTTACTTTCATGCATTGGAGAAGGAAATGGCAACCCACTTCAGTGTTCTTGCGTGGGGAATCCCAGGGACGGGGGAGCCTGGTGGGCTGCTGTCCATGGGATCACACAGAGCTGGACACGACTAAAGTGACTTAGCAGCAGCAGGTTCATAGAAAAGCCAAGGGGAAGCTACAGAGATTTCCCATATACCCTTTGCCTCCATATATGCAGAGCCTCCCCCATTATCGACATCCCCCATGAGATTTACTGAGATACCATAGTTTATAAGAAACATGAATTTAGTCATTCAGATAATCAAAATATACTTTTCATGTATATACTTGGCCTTCATCCACAGCTCCTGGCTCACAGCTCTTAAAACTTTTGGAATTTCCTAACAGAGCAGACAAGTTTTGTCATAACTTTTGGATTCCACTTAAGGATGGGACTGGTTGGAACTTCCCTGGTGTTCCAGTGGCTAAGACTCCATGCTCCCAATACAAGGGGCCTGGGTTTGACTGCTGGTCAGGGAGGTAGAGCCCATGTGCCACAACTAAAGATCAAAGATCGTAAAAGGATGGGACCAGTTGTCAGTGGAGTGAACCTTGCAATTAGAGGGGAGGGAGAGGGACTAGAGGTGGAACAAGGCCAGTGAGTTAATCAAGCAGGCTTCTGCAAGGAAGCCTCTATAAAAACCCTAAAGAACAGGGTTCAGAGAGCTTCAGGTTGGGAAACACGTGGAGGGTGATGTGCTCAGACAAAGCATGGGAATGACACTCCTTTCCCCATATCCAGCTCTATGCATCTCTTCCATCTGGCTGTTCCTGACTTACATCCTTTTATAACAAATCAGTGATCTAGGAGTAAATGGGTTTCCTGAGTTTTAAATTAATTGAACCTAAGGAGGGGGTCATTGGAACCTCCAGTCTATAGCTAGTTGGTCAGAAGCACAGGCAGCAACTTGGAGTTGTGATTGGCGTCCAAAGTGAGGGAAGGGGATAGTTGTGTAAGACTGAACCCTTAATCTGTGGGATCTGACGCTATCTCCAGGTAGATAGTGCCAGAATTGGGTTGAATTGTAGGGTACCCAGCTGGTATCCAAGGCAGTGCTTATTGATGTGGGGAAACACACATATACACACAGAGGAATTGGTGACTTGAACCCTATTAGTGGTACATTGGTTACAACTGATGAACCCACACTGATACCTTCTAATCACCCAATATCCATACGTCATTCTTGAACACTCAGGGTTCACTCTTGCTGTTGTACCTTCTGTGAGTTTGGACAAATGTGTAATGACATGTATCTTTCATTATAGTATCATGCAGTTTTGTCAGTGCCCCAAAACTCCCTGTGCTCCACCAATTCACCCTTCTCTCCCCCTATTTTACCCAGGCCTCAGCAACCACTGATCTTCTTAGTGTCTCCATAGTTTTGCCTTTTCCAGAATGTTATATAGCTGGAATCATACAGAAGTAGCCTTTTCAGATTGGCTTCTTTTACTTAGTAACAATGCATTTAAGGTTCCTCCATGTCTTCCCATGGCTTGAGAGCTCATTTCATTCTGGCACTGAATAATATTCCATGGTCTGGAGGTAGCAGTTTATTTATCTGTTCACCTGTTGAAGGACATCATGACTGCTTCCAAGTTTTTCAAATTATGAATAAAGCTGCAGTAAACATCTATGAGCAGGTTTTTCTGTAAAAATAATTTTCACTTATATTGTTTTTTAGTCTGGAGATGCGGACAGTGGTTAGAGGCTGGCCTGAGAGTCCCCAACAGAGGGACCAGCCTGGGTATGGTCTTCTAGGACCTTCATCATCATCACCATCATGAAGCTGTAATAAGAACTAGGAATCCAGGACTTCTTTGGTGGATAGAATCTGCCTGTCAAGGCAGGGGACATGGGTTTGGTCCCTGGTCCAGGAAGATTCCACATGCCACAGAGCAACTAAAGCCCAGGGGCCACAACTACTGAGCCCACGCACCTACAGCCTGTGCTCTGCAATGAGAGAAGCCACCAACAGCAGAGAAGCCCACACTCCACAATGACAGCTAGTCCCCACTCACTGCACCTGGAAAAAGCCCGTGCACAATAATGAAGACCCAAGGCAACCAACACATAGAGAAAATATATACACACACACGTGTGTGTGTATAAAGAACTGAATCCTGTGACTCCAGCAGTGTTGTTAGCATCTGTCCACCATGGAGTTCCTAGGATCCAGGGTCACTGAGCAGTTTCAGGGGTGCTGCTTAACTCATTACATTCCCATAGCAACCCTGCACGGAGCAAACCCTACAGTTCAGGTGCCGGTGATTTGCACAAGGTTGAGCTTTTATTTTTTACCCCTAGCCCACTATAAGAAATAAATTTTATAATACAAACAGCCTCAAATAAAGGAAACAAATGTTCCCCCAGTACTCTAATATCTTCTAATCTTTTTCATTTTTGAAAGTACTAGTCATGACGTTGACTTCATGACATATTTGTGGAATTCCATTTATGCTGCAGATTCTGGCAAATTACTGAACCTCTGTAAGCCACCTGACATACCTCAAAATGTTGTGTGAGTAGTAAATGAGATAAGGTATGTGAACAGTTTAACACAGGACCTAGTTTATGGGTTAGGAAGGAAGAAATGGTACCTATAATATGTCAGCAAGATGGATGTTATCACTTTACTAATAGGATAGAAAATGAGGCTTAAGGAGATTAAGCGGTTCCTAAGGTCTAACAGACAAGGGCCAAAACCAGGATTGAACTCAGAATCGGATCTTTTTTCTGCAATTCTAAGCTACCTTCCTTGAGAAGCTTAACTTGCTGGGTGTGGCTTCCAAAGGTTGTACTACTGGTTACAGCTCAGTCACCTGGGTAGAGGCCCAGGTCACCTCTCCTGAGTAAGTAAGTAAGTAAACTAAGTAAAGTCACTCAGTCGTGTCCGACTCTTTGTGACCCCATGGACTGCAGCCCACCAGGCTTTAAGAAGCTGTTAATACTCTCTCCTGAGCTCGTGACTGTCTTCTCTCCCCCTGCTCCATTGTCTAGTTTAATATCCATTTGCTGGGCACTGACTGGCTAATAGAGTTCTGCCAAGAGAACGCACTGGTCATAGCAAACACCCTCTTCCAACAACACAGGAGAAGACTCTACTCACGGACATCACCAGATAGTCAACACCGAAATTAGATTGATTATATTTTTTGCAGCCAAAGATGGAGAAGCTCTATACAGTCAACAAAAACAAGAACAGGAGCTGACTGTGGCTCAGATCATGAACTCCTTATTGCCAAATTCAGACTGAAATTGAAGAAAGTGGAGAAAACCACTAGACCATTCAGGTATGACCTAAATCAAATCCCTTAGGATTATACAGTGGAAGTGACAAATAGATTTAAGGGACTAGATCTGCTAGACAGAGTGCCTGATGAACTATGGACGGAGGTTCGTGACATTGTACAGGAGACAGGGATCAAGACCATCCCCATGGAAAAGAAATGCAAAAAATTAAATGGCTGTCTGATGAGGCCTTACAAATAGCTGCGAAAAGAAGGGAAGCAAAAAGCAAAGGAGAAAAGGAAAGATATACCCATTTGAATGCAGAGTTCCAAAGAATAGCAAGGCGAGATAAGAAAGCCTTCCTCAGCGATCAATGCAAAGAAATAGAGGAAAACAACAGACTGGGAAAGACTCTTCAAGAAAATTAGAGATACCAAGGGAATATTTCATGCAAAGATGGGCTCGATAAAGGACAGATATGGTATGGACCTAACAGAAGCAGAAGATATTAAGAACAGGTGACAAGAATACACAGAAGAACTGTATAAAAAAGATCTTCAAGATCAAGATAATCACAATGGTGTGATCATTCACCTAGAGCCAGACATCCTGGAATGTGAAGTCAAGTGAACCTTAGGAAGCATCACTACGAACAAAGCTAGTGGAGGTGATGGAATTCCAGCTGAGCTATTTCAAATCCTAAAAGATGATGCTGTGAAAGTGCTGCACTCAATATGCCAGCAAATTTGGAAAACACGGCAGTGGCCACAGGACTGGAAAAGGTCCGTTTTTATTCCAATGCCAAAGAAAGGCAAGGCCAAAGATTGCTCAAACTACCGCACAGTTGCACTCATCTCATGGAGAAGGCAGTGGCAACCCACTCCAGTACACTTGCCTGGAAAATCCCATGGATGGAGGAGCCTGGTACCAGTGGGGAACATCAGGAAAGTGCAGAATATGATAGAATGATAGGGTTCCCAGTGTCTCATGCCCTTGATTGAATTGTGGTAAAGTGTATTCAAGGCAATATTTTGCAGGATCTTTATCGGGGAACAAATAACACAGATTCATCTGTGAACGGAAAAGGTAGTTCTCTAGCCTCAAGGCAAAGAAAATTCCTACTAGAATGGTGGCATTAGGTGATTGGTTAGGATGCAATGGCACCCCACTCCAGCACTCTTGCCTGGAAAGTCGCATGGACGGAGGAGCCTGGTGGGCTGCAGTCCATGGGGTTGCTAAGAGTCGGACACGACTGAGCGACTTCACTTTCACTTTTCACTTTCATGCATCGGAGAAGGAAATGGCAACCCACTCCAGTGTTCTTGCCTGGAGAATCCCAGGGACAGCGGAGCCTGGTGGGCTGCCATCTATGGGGTTGCACAGAGTCAGACACGACTGAAGTGACTTAGCAGCAGCAGCAGCAGGATGCAATATGGGGGTCAGGGAGCTGGCCAGTTTAGATTGAGGTGGGGCTCGTGGCAATGGTTGCTATGGGGCTCAGTCAGTCCATAGATGACCTTGGTGTGGGCTCCGCATCTGTGACCTTGGTACAAGGCTTTATACTCGTGACCTTGGTATAGGGCTCCACACAGATTGTGCAGTTCTTCTATCTCCTCCCACCCTGCCCTACCTGATCTTAGGTGGCTGAGCTGCTCAGTCTCTGTAGAGCCAAGATTAAGATGTTTTTGTAAGAGACACAAATGCATACCATATCTATCTATCTATCTATATAGTAAAAATAAGAGACAGACTATATAAACTTAAACTTTTGCTTAGTAACTAACGTTTCAGTATTCTATCTTAGAAATCATCTAGACATCGAGTGAGCACTGATTAACTTAATACCAGCACAAGGCTTCAGTTGCCTAAAAATCTTGGAAATTGTCTTCAGGTTGACATTGCTGTTTTGTCACTAAATCATGTTCAACTCTTTTGTGATCCCATGAACCATAGCCTGCCAGGTTCCTCTGCCCATGGAATTTCCCAGGCAGCAATACTGGAGTGGCTTGCCATTTTCTTCTCCAGGGGATCTTCCTGACCCAGGGATCGAACTCATGTCTCCTGCATAGGCTGGCAGATTGTTCCTGAGCCACCATGAAAGCCCTCAAGTTGACATCCTAGCACCACCTGGCATGCAGAACTTCCCCAACCAGAAACTGAACACATACCCTCCACAATGAAAGCGCAGAGTCTTAGTCATCGGACCACCATAGAAGTCCTGCTGGCAGCTTTTAAGGACCCTTTTCCCGCTGTCCCGTGTTTAGGCAGGTTGATCAGGAAGCCCGGGTGCTTTCTCCTTTAGTACCTGGGTCAGGGTTACAGGACAGGAGTTCAATCCAGGCAAGCCCCTGCCTGCATGAGTAAAACTGTGCTCCAAACCCAGGCCCAACCACCAGAGACCAGAAAGCCAGCCTCCTTTCCATGTTCTTTTTAAAGCAATTTTGGACCTCTTTGGGAGGACTGCCCTGCTCTATCGGAGAAGGCAATGGCACCCCACTCCAGTACTCTTGCCTGGAAAATCCCATGGGCAGAGGAGCCTGGTAGGCTGCAGTCCATGGGGTCGCTAAGAGTCGGGAACAACTGAGCAACTTCACTTTTGCTTTTCACTTTCATGCCTTGGAGAAGGAAATGGCAACCCACTCTAGTGTTCTTGCCTGGAGATCTCAGAGACAGAGGAGCCTAGTGGGCTGCTGTCTGTGGGGTCACACAGAGTCGGACACGATTGAAGCGACTTAGCAGCAGCAGCAGCAGCCCTGCTCTATCCTGAAAGGCACTTCTGTGAATAACAGACCTTTCCCTGTATTCTTGATGTTTGTGTCACATCTTCAGTCTCCAGTCTGAACCACATCTGACTCCACTGCACTATTAACACAAAATTTGTCAGAATAGTGACTTGATTTTGGTTGAACATATTTACAGTTTTTCATAATCTTAAACATTTAGTAGAAAGCATGACATTTTATTCAATGAGCAAACCCGATTATGTTTAGTAAAAACATACCCAAGTAGAATAAAAGTCTCCATGTAAATTATACTTAACACTAATCTAATTGAAAATACATAGATACTTTTAATTAAATAGAAATAATTAAATAAATAAACAAAAATGATGGGCAGCTCTGATCACATGGTCACATGACATCCTCCAGGCAGATAAACGGTCTGTCTCTTCTAGGACCAAATGGTATTCTTGAGGTGTTTTGTGAATGGTGTGTAGTTCTGTTTCAGAGATGGCCTGGCCTTTTCTGAAATCCTAAGCATCTTTGCAGCGATTCTCCTTGGCACTTGCCATAAGCCCCACAGTGTGTCTCTCCCTGTAAAACCTGTCTAATGACCCCGTGCATCAGGGACGCCTGCATACAGCCTGGGCTTGCTAGGATCCCCAGGTGCAGAACGTGAACCTGCAGAGGGCTCTCACGCCTTGTGCTTCTCTATTAGTGGTGGAAGCTATGAAATGCAGTAATTTGTCCCTTGTGTTTGAAAGGCTATCTCAGCATGTCCGACTTTCGAGTCCCTAAAAATGTCAATGATGTTGTAGGTCTCTGAGGTTTGTAGAGTTTATTCCTCTCTGTGGAATAAATGTATCTTTGCAGAGCCTTCAATATCTTGCCAGTCCTCACTCTTCTGTTCTAACGAGTGTGGTATCATCGACCTAGTGGGCGAATGATAGTCTACAGAATGCCAGCAAGTTTAGCCCCTTGGAAATCTGTTAGAGGCTGGAGAGTTATCACAGCCTGGGGGCAAACCATCAATGTAGGTACTGTTGTTTCACGCCCCGAGAATGCTTTTCCTATCAGAATGGAAAATAACAAGTTTACCAGGCCACTGGCTGCACACCGAGGCCCATGATCTGCTTCAATCTGCTCCGGCAGAGGAACTGCACCTGGCACAGCAGCTGGACTGGAAGCAGTGAGCAGCTCGGTGCGGCCATCCGCTTGGATCTGATCCTTCCGGCTTCTCTAAGGAAACGTCTTCTAAGTAAATGGTGATACAGCGGGGAGCAACCCTATTATTCTTTAAGTCTCTAGAACTGAGATGCAGTTTCAATTGCTATTTGAGGTAGGTGGTGGGTACAAAAATTTCTACCTGGCCTTTTCCACTCTAGTAACTCCTAGTAAGTAAAAAAACTCCAGAAGACTGAATGTGAGGGCTCTGCCACCTCCCAGTTGTTCACCCCTTGTACACACATGGGGTCTGGGGAAATGACTGTTCTGTGGGTGTTTGGGCCCCTTGGAGTGGAGCATGGGTGGGGGACCCCCAATACACCTGTGTTCTAAGACTCAGGAATGATGCTGTTTGCATTCTGAGCATCGTTTTTAACTCAGACTCCATCCAACAATTCACTTTTCTCCAAACACGTGGATGTGCAAGCAAATGGCTCAGGTCCTTTAAGGAAGGACCCAAGGCAGTTACTGCCCACATATGGCAAATACCCTTCTCACTGGAAGGCACATCTCTTCCCTTCAATGGATTCTGAGTCTGAGTTCATTTGACTTCCAGAAACTGGGCAAGAGATGGTGCCTTTATTATGGTAACTGACCTTAGACTCCTGATCATTTGTAGCTGATTTCTTCAGATTGCACAAAGCAAGCACAGCCTACCTCTCCTGCCTGTAGGAGCTTCACGGCTTAATTCACATCTCCATGGCTCTTGGAGAACTGGATACCCACCTGCCTTCTTGCCACTTAAATCTCGTCACTCTTTTGGTAACCATCCCAGTTATTCCTTTGATGGTTAATCACTGTTGCTTGGCTTCTCTTAATTGGGAATCTTATCATCTGAGATCTAATCATCTTCCCTGTTACCTGGGGATCTGGGTCTGTAACAGCATTTCCTCCAGTCACCCCCTGTCTGCACAGAGAAACAGAAGCTTGTCCCCTCACTTGATGGACTATTATGCTTTATAGGATTGGAACTGTATTTTAGGTTTTTATGTATTTTTAACTGAAGGATTAATTGCTTTATAATATTGTGTTGGTTTCTGCCATACATCAATATGAATCAGCCATAGGTATACATATGTCCCCCCCGCCATGGCCCTCCCTCCCACCTCATCTCACCCCTCTAGGTTGTCACAGAGCCCTGGTTTAAGTTCTCGGAGTCACACAGCAAATCCCCACTGGCCATCTATTTTACGTGTGGCCGTATATGTTTCCATGCTACTCTGTCTCCGGTCTTCCCACCCTCTCCTTCCCCGACCCACGTGTCCATAAAACTGTTCTCTACGTCTGCATCTCCACTGCTGCCCTGCAAACAGGTTCATCAGTACCATCTTTCTAGATTCCACATATATGCATGGAACTGTATTTTAGTTTTAATAAAAGTATTAATGCACTTCCTATTTGAATTTCTCAAAAAGGAAAGAAAGAAAAAAAGAAATTTAAGTACAAATGAAGGGTTAATTAACCTTCAAATAAATAAATATATATATAAACTTCTTAAAATATCCCTCTGCTGTTAAGGAGAAAGAATTACAGGAATCATGAAGGAGCTGGCTTCCCTGTATCCAGTTCAGTTCTCTCTATAAAGGGTTATCCCTGAGGAATCTCTGCAATTTGTTACATCCACTTCTAGGTGTTAAGTGCTGGAGAGGTTGGAGAGGATTAGAAGAAGCCAAGTCTCTCTTTTTCTGCTTCAGTTTCCAGTCCCACCTCTACTGCTTAGCCATTCGAGGCCAGCAAAATTGTTTACTTTTCAAAATACTTTTTGTACCCTTGTATGTGAACAGGTTGGTGGGATACAGTTCTTCTTTCCCTGCCAGGCTGCCATCCTGTTGGAAGTAGCTTCACACATAACCACGTATAAACCAAAGCACAGGACAGGGCTTGACAGCAGTGTCTGTGATCTAACTAGCCTTCGCCTTCATTGGACTGGGAGTACCTGCAGACCAAGGGGACAGGATGTGGGGAGCACAGTTGATTTGTTTAGTTCTCTTGAAGCTTGACTATTTGTGACATTAAAACAAAGATAAGTGTACATTAGAAATAATTCAGTAAGAAGCTCCACCGCCAAGTAAATAAATGATCGTGGCATCAGCTGTGTCATGATCCACTGTTGTTGTTGCTGTTCAGTTGCTACATCTCATCCGATTCTTTGTGACCCCTTGGACTGCAGCATGCCAGTCTCCTCTGTCCTTGACTGTCTCCCCGAGTTTGCACAGATTCATGTCAGTTGAGTCGATGATGCCATCAAAACATCTTATCTTCTATTGCCCCCTTCTTCTCCTGCCCTCAGTCTTTCCCAGCATCAGGATCTTTTCCAATGAGTTGACTCTTCGCATCAGGTGGCAAAAATATTGGAGCTTTGGCTTCAGTATCAGTCTTTCCAATGAATATTCAGGGTTGGTTTCCTTTAGGGTTGACTGGCTTGATCTCCTTGCAGTCCAAGAGACTCTCAAGAGTCTTCTCCAGCACCACAATTAAAAAGCATCAATTCTATGGTGCTCAGCCTTCTTTATGGTCCAAATCACACATCTGTACATGACTACTGAAAAAAAAAAAAAAAACTATAGTTATGACTATAGAGACCTTTGTTGGCAAAGTGATGTCTCTGCTTTTTAATACACTGTCTAGCATACTGACAATCCATGGAAAGCAATATATAATTCTTGGCTTGAGGACTAACATTTTCCAGAATTTGAGCAAGTCACACATGATCACTTCTCTTTAAATAAATGGCATTAAAGCCTTTTTTCTTTTAGAGACTCCAAATGCTGTCACCCCAAATGTGTTACCCATTCCAGCTAGCTCTAAAGTACTTACAGAAACACCTGGACTCAATCCAAATCCCCTAGACTTTCATGTACTAGACTTATTCAATTAAAACTTACTGTTGTGTTGTTGATTTTAGAGCATTATTTGAAACAAAATCAAAACAACAACAACAAAAGCAGAATGATGGAAAGGTTCCCTCTGGAGTTGACTCTCCTGAAAAGAAGAATGCATATTGATTTGGTTACATGAGCCTGTGTTGCACAAGGACCAAGTTTGTTAAAGCCAGTGAGAAGTGAGCAAAATCATGGGGAAAGTGAATCGTGGGTGTGAGAAGTAAAGGGCCTTCCCCCTTCAGCTGTACTTGGGCTCTAGCTTTGGGATGAAAAGTTAAGCATGTGCTAAAAATATTAGCATTAGATAATGACTAAGCAAAAAGATAATCGGTGTTAAAAGATTAAGTTAGCACCTTACGCCTATGGTTTATTAAAAATATAGGCCTAAGAATATAATGTTACAATAGTAATAAAGCACATTTGCAAAATGAAAACACACACACACACATCATCTCTTTCTTCTAACATAACTAGTTCCGCCCTATCAGGTTACTTTCCAGTCCTGAGCACTGTTATTTCATGGGTTTTCATCTGTTCTGATGATATCATGGTCTACATGTTCTTTAAAGACTGAACCGAAATATTCCCCATGTTTGTTTCTAATTTGGTCTTCACAGTGATCACTGCAATGGAGTCATCCTTTTTCATCCTGCGGATATTCTATCGTTTACCAAACCATCTCTCCGTTATTGGGGATTAAGTCGTTTTCTGTGGAGTCCTACAGAAATGCGCTATGATTACTCAAAAACACAGGGAAAACATTGCTGCAGAAAGGCAGCCTGTGCGGTCCCCCTGGACCACCCACAGCTGTCTATGCTGGTTCTCCCTACGGCGGCTGCACAGAGGGCTGGGTTCCTCCCCACTCCAGTCTGCGGATGTGGATGTTCCAGGCCGTGCGGCGTCCGGCAGGGGCCGAGTTCGCCCTTGAGGAGAACTCCACCAGGCAGCGTGCAGCCCTGCTCTCAAGTTTAGTGTTAACTACATTTTTCACAAGTCACCAGCGCACACTTCTCATTTTTGGATTGCCGGTTTCCCCTTAAGGACTCAGACAATCTCCCTTTGATATAACAGACTGTACTTCTATATTAATGTGTCAAGTTGCTGTGAAATTTACTGCCTCGCTGGGCCCATTAGGCTGCGGAGATCCAGCACCATCCTCTGAGCATCTCAGCCATCAGAGCTTCATCGTCTCTCGGAACAGCTCGTCCCCACATGCCACAGTGCTAAGCGGGAGCTCTTCATGGGATGAGTGCGATGAGTCTTCAGGCCCTTGGGGGACAAGAAGATGCTGCCTCCCTGAGATCCTTGGCAAGCAAGGTCTCTGGCCTCCCAGGGACTGTTGATCAACGGTTTTGCCAGGATCCCACAGGTCGTGGAGCTCCACTGTGCTTGTCTGTAAGCTGCTTATCACACCGCATCTGGGTATCATTACCTGGTCTACTACCAATCTCACCATCCTCAGTCTCCCTCTTTTTACACACACACACACGTACACACATACTTTAATCTGTCCATTGTCTTGGCAAGCCCACCCCGAAGTCATAACAATTTGTAGTTGATTGTCATAAGACAAGGGCCCCCAGCCTCCAGGATCTAACTGGCCTGATGATCTGAGGTGGAGCTGGTGTGATAATAATAGAAATAAAGTGCACAATAAACATGATGTGCTTGAATCATCCTGAATCCACCCCGCCACTCCAGTCTATAGGAAAACTGTCTTCCACGAAACTGGTCCCTGATGTCTAAAAGGTTGGGGACCACCAATGAAAGCAACACATTCTTCTCGTAAGGCTCCAAAGTCATGTCACATTGTAGAAGGTGTACAAAAGCTCTTGACTTGCAGGGGAGACAGACACCCTGGGAATGTGCAGGGCACCGATGCCACTGTGTCAACAAATCTGCTGGGTTCTTACAGGGCCCCACTTCATCCTTGCTGTCCACCCAAGGAAGCCACAGAGATGAAGTCCGGTGGGGCTTCCCAGGTGGTACTAGTGATGAAGAACCCACCTGCCAATGCAGGAAACATAGGAGACATGGGTTAGATCCCTGGGTCAGGAAGATCCGCTGGAGAAGGAAATGGCAACCTACTGCAGTACTCTTGCCTGGAGAATCGCATAGCCAGAGGAGCCTGGCAGTCTACAGTCCATAGGGTCTCAAAGAGTCGAACACGACTGAGGTGACTTAGCACATAAAGTCATAGAGCGTTTTAGGTTCGTGTCTCTGCTTTCAGAAATAAGTAGCAATTTTGTTACTTAGAATTTGACTTTTTTATTCTCTTCACCAGTGTGGCGGGAAGGGGAGGGGTCATCCTGATGGAGGAAGGAGCAGGAACCCAGCCTGCAGAGTGCCTTCCACAGGGTAAAGCCCACATGCGGCTTCCCTGTCTTGCTTTTCCAAGGCATGCATCCATGTTGTCAGACCCTGAATATGTAATATTGCATATGATAATGCGTCCTAATGGGTGTCTGAGATAGAGTCAGGGTATTGTACAGCATCTTGTGTCGCTGGGTGTTGTTAGCAAACTCAGATGAACACTGTTGCTTTCTTTATTCAAAAATCATCTGTATTGCTTTGGCACAAAGACGGGCAGAGCTACTGAGACAATTTTATTTTTAACATTCTGAACCTTGTAAGCCTAGTGAACTGTTTAATATGTTACATTCAGCAAGTCTGGCTTGTACATTACCAATGCTTTGGAACTGTCATACCTCAAAATGATTACAAGTGGTGGACAAAAGCTTTTTGTTAACAAATCTCCACACGTGCAGACCGGTAACCATTAGGACCTAAGAATAAACGAGGAGGTATCTGTATTTTGTGTGTATTTTTCAATTTTATGCTTAGTGATGGATATGGAATATCTTTTTCTGCCTCGAGTAAGATTTACTGCTGTTGTTTTCCTTCTGGCTCTTATTATAATGAGTTTTTTCTGCTTGTTTATTTGTTTATTTTCTGTGGTTTACTACTACCACCCTGCCCCTGGAATATATTTACAAACTCAATGCGTTGGTTGACAACTACAGTGTGAACTTGGCAAACTCAATATGGAAAATCACTTCTCTAACTGCACCTGTAAGCAGACACAGGGGCATCATAAGACGAGCTGAGTGGACTGGGGACTCACAGGCAGAAATAGTGTAATTCATTCACTCTGGAAAGTCCAGAAATGCAAACTAAAGATGCATCTATGCATGCCTAAGACTTAGATACCAGGTAAGCTGTTGCTGCTACTTACTTGTTCAGTCGTGTCTGACTCTGTGTGACCCTGTGGACTGTAGCCCACCAGGCTCCTCTGTCCATGGAATTCTCCAGGCAAGAATACCGGAGTGGGCTGCCACTTACTCCTTCAGGTGATCTTCCTGACCCAGGGATCGGACCTGGTTCTCTTGCATTGCAGGCGGATTCTTTACTGTCTAGGCCTAAAGTCCACTTTTATAAGACAAAGTAAAATACCAATGCTAAGGTACATATTCATCTTTTCAGTGTATCTTTTATGCTCGCTTCTGCGTACAGAGCAATCTGCTGGGCTGTCTGGGGACATTACCTGTTCAATCACTTGTTATATCTCTATAAACATGGGACTGGCTAACTCACTGAAGAATGTCCCTTCTTAAATCCTAACATAGAGACCAAATGGCCAAACCCTAAAACCGTACATTTAGGGAAACAGGGGAATTAAAAAGAAACAGAACTCTAGCAGAGGCTGACAATAGAACAGGCCTCATAAGCAGTTCCTGTGACCACTTACATAGCTAATTGCAGCCTGAACACCAGAGATGACATTTTCTGAGCTATTAGCAAAAGACCGATGGGGTGGTCCCTACAAGGAAAGTCTCATTTCTGGTCCTGTTTCTTGACACCATCACCCTGTTCACAAAGGGAGGTACTGGACCTGTAAGTTACCAGTCTGAGCATTTCTGTTCCCTCTTGGGAGGATAGTCACTACTGTGGCTGTGTGTTACTTGCTAGGGCCATGGAGGGATAACTGTGAAAATTGGATGTTTAAGATTCAGTCTGTGTGAGGTAGGTATGTGAGAGTGTAGCACATAGGGTTAGCGGAATTGTAGTCACAGTATTCTATAATTTTAAAGTCTTATTTAATTTTGTGAAGCTAAAAAGTATATAAAACTAAAGATAACCTTAAGACAAAAGCATTAACCCTTATACCTAGAATTGACAATGGTTGAATTTTTACTTAATTTCTTCCTAAGATAAGATACTGAAATTATGTAGAAAAAGATGACTCCAAAAAAAGATGAGGGACTTCTTTGGTAGTCCAATGGCTAAGACTCTGAGCTTCCAATTTGGAGGCCTGGATTCAGTCCCTGGTGGTGGAACTAAGATGCCACATGCCACAATTAGGAGCTGACACAATCAAATAAAGAAATAAAAAAATTTTATGACAGCTATATCCCCTCTCCTTCCATACCCCATCTTCCCTGCCTCAATGCTTTCGGTGTATTTTTAAATACTTTAAATGCACATACATCCATGAATTGTATTATGCATTTTCTATTCATTCTTATTTTCTCTGCTTCCTTTTTTTGACTTTTTAGCAGTCTATAAAGTTTAAGATTGAAGGCAGGAGGAGAAGATGACCAAAGAGGATGAGATGGTTGGATGGCATCACCAACTCAATAGACATGAGTTTGAGTAAACTCCGGGAATTGGTATTGGACAGGGAGGCCTGGCGTGCTGCAGTCCATGGGGTTGCAAAGAGTCAGACATGACTGAGCAACTGAACCGAACTGAATGTTTTAAAAATTGAAATCTCCTATTTTGAATCTACACACTTACAGATAATATTTTACTCCTGCTTTTTTTTAATGATTTCTTTAAAAAAATTTTATTGGAGTACAGTTGCTTTACAATGAGGTATTTGCTTCCGCTGTCCAGCAAAGTAAATTAGTCATATAATACCCCCTCTTTTTTAAGATTTCCTTCCCATTTAGGTCACAATAGAGCATTGAGTAGTGCTCCCCGTGCTATATAGTAGGTTCTCAACAGTGATCTGTGCTGTATATCGTAGTCTGTGGTGGCAGTTTAGTGCTGGTCTCGCTAGGTCGTGTCTGACTCTTGCAACCCCATGGACTGTAGCCCTCCAGGCTCCTCTGTCCATGAGACTCTCCAGGCAAGAATACTGGAGTGGGTTGCCCTTTGCTTCTCCAGGGGATCTTCCTGACCCGGGAATCTTCCTGACCCAGGGATCAAACCCGGGTCTCTTGCATTGCAGGTGGATTCTTTACTGACTGAGCTGCAAAGAAAGCCATATAGTAGTGTATATATGTCAGTTGCAGTCTCCCAGTCCATACCAACCCCTCCCCCGCCTCGGTATCCATAATTTTATTCTCTACATCTGTGTCTCTGTTTCTGCTTTGCAAACAAGGTCATTGTACCATTCTTCTAGATTCTACATATAAACAATATTATACAAAATTTCCTTCTCTTTCTGACTTACTTCTCTCTATATGACAGTCTCTTGGTCCATCTCCATCTTTACAAATGGCACAGTTTCACTTATTTTATGGCTGAGTAATATTCTGCCATATATATGTACCACATCTTCTTTATTCCTGTTGTTTTACTGTTTACCTTTAAGATTTTAGTACGCATGCATATTTAAATTGATAACTTTCAATGGAATTAAAGAAAAACAGCATGTGGTACCTTCTTCCAGAAATGAAGACTTCAGTAAACTTTTATGCCCATACATACGCTCTCCTCAAATTATCACTTCTCATCATCATATTTCCATGGCATTGTGATCTAAAACTTACTCTGTAAAGGGCAAAACAGTAGCTTTCTTAAGCTTTAATGGTCATATGATGGCTATTGCACCTAATCTGCTCTGCTGTTACAGCATGAAAAAACCATAGGCAATTTGTAAGGGAATGAGTGTGGCCGTGTTTCAATAAAACTTTATTATGAAAACAGAAGGAAGGGCAGATTTGGCCTATGGGCTGTAATTTGCAGACTTCATATTTACAAGCTTCGATTCAGGTATTTTTAATATGAAAGTTATAATTATGATTGCAATCAATATTTAGATTTGCCTAGTTTTCTAATTTATTTCTTTAACCTCAGCTTAAATACCAGTTGCTTTAATCTGAATTCATTACCCTTGTTTGGGCTTTTTTTTTTTTCCCTACTTGGTCCTTTAGGACCAAGGTCTCTGGGCAGTAAAATCTATCATTCCTTTTCTATCTTAAAGCAATTTTATTTCCTTTCTCTCTTGAATGGTACTTAAGCTGGATATACAGTTGTCCATCGGCTATGACTCCTTCCTAAGCTGAGCCTGCAGCAGCCCATTGTCGTAGGGCATCTTATTGCTGCTGCTTAGAAACCTGTTCATTGACATTTCTCTGCAGAGGATCTAACTTTTCAGTCTTCTAGTTTTTAAGGTTGTCCGTCTTTGCACTATATTCTGACTATATGTGTCCCTTCAGAAATCATATGTAAAAACTTCATCCCAGGGGATGGTATTGGAAGGGGGCACAGTCTTTGGAGGTGATCAGTGCTCTTATAATAAAGACCCCAGACAGCTCCCTCATGCTTCTGCCCTGTGAGGATACAGCACCTATGACTTAAACAGAAGACATTTATTTTTTCATAGTTTTGGAGGCAGGCAGTCCAGCAGGCTGGTTCCTCCAGAGGCCTCGCTCCTCGCCTTGCAGTCAGCCATCTCTTTCCTGTGTATTCTCTTGGTCTCTTCAGTGTCTGTCTGTTTTCTCATTTCTTCTCACAAGGACACCAATCATACTGGACTAGGGCCCACCCTAACCACTTCATTTTACCTTAATTACCTTCTGTAAAGGAAGATTCCCTGGAGAAGGAAATGGCAACCCCTTCTGGTGGGGGATGGTGGTCTCCTGAGTGGGTCTCTCAGCTCTGGACGAATCCCCACTCACTCAGGTCTGGTTCTGACCTCACATGGATACCCAGGCTCCTTCTTAAGGGCCAAGCAGAGCCCTTCAGCCCAGCTCATGGATGGGTATGTAGTGAGGATACAGCACCTATGACTTAAACAGAAGACATTTATTTTTTCATAGTTTTGGAGGCAGGCAGTCCAGCAGGCTGGTTCCTCCAGAGGCCTCACTCCTCGCCTTGCAGTCAGCCATCTCTTTCCTGTGTATTCTCTTGGTCTCTTCAGTGTCTGTCTGTTTTCTCATTTCTTCTCACAAGGACACCAATCATACTGGACTAGGGCCCACCCTAACCACCTCATTTTACCTTAATTACCCTCTGTAAAGGAAGATTCCCTGGAGAAGGAAATGGCAACCCCTTCCGGTGGGGGATGGTGGTCTCCTGAGTGGGTCTCTCAGCTCTGGACGAATCCCCACTCACTCAGGTCTGGTTCTGACCTCACATGGATACCCAGGCTCCTTCCTTAAGGGCCAAGCAGAGCCCTTCAGCCCAGCTCATGGATGGGTATGTCATCTTGCCTTCAGCTTCCTTTAAGGAACTCAGTTCTGGTCACTAAAATGTGTGGGCACGGCCAGCCCCCAATCCTGTGAGTGTGCCCCGGTCCCTGCTGCCCTGCTCTGCTCCTTCCCAAGGGGCAGAACATATCCCTTACATCCGTATGTTTCCTGTTTCCCCCATAATGTTTTCCTTCTATTTTTAGTGCAGTTATATATTTCTTAATTTTAACAAAAAATGTATGTGTCATGTCAAGCATCTTTACCACACTGCCATGAATGAAAATCTGTAGCCTCTTTTCAGTGAACATGTAATTTTAATATTTTACTAATTTTTAAAATAAGTTAATTTTAATGGTTGCACTATTAGTTGGGAAAAAAATACCACTTACTGGGTAGCTTAAAACAGCAGAAGTATATCCTTCTCCTCTTGTGGAGTCTGGAAGTAGGGCATCTAGGTGCTGGTAGTGCTGCCTCTGCAGGCCCTAGGAGAGCATCTTCTCTCACCTCTCTTGTTTGGAGGTTGCTGGCAGTCCTTGGCATCCTTGACTGACATCTGCATCACTCCAGGCTTGCTTCTTTTCTCTCAAGCATCTTTCCTGAGTGTGTCCACCATGTCCATGTTTACCTGTTTTTATCAGGCCCCCAAGTCATCAGATTAGGACCCACCGTAATCCAGTAAAACTACATATGCAAAGACCCTGTCTACAAGGAAGGTCATGTGCCAAGGTTCTGGGATGGACAGAAATCTTGGTGGGATCCTGTTCAACCCAACAGAGTTGAATGATATTCCATCTTATGGAAATAATTCATTTAACCAATCATAAGCATTGAAAATATAGATTGCTTCTAACATTTTTACTGGTTGGTTTTTTCCATTCATGACCTGACAGTAAAGAACATTTTTCAAGGAACTTCATGCATGTCACTGATTATTTCCTTAGAATAAATATGTGGCAGTGAAATTACTTGATTAATGCTGTTATTTTTAGGTTTTATAACCCTATATATCTCTTGGTATTTGCACAGCGATGTTCTACATTTTGGTTCTAAATACAAAAGTTTGTGTTTTTCTGCCTTGACTAATCGGAACAAAAGAGGTAGAGAAAAACAGAGATAAGGAAGAAAAACCCTAAGGAAGGTGCAGTGAAGTAACCCTTCTTCACTGGAGCTTCATTTCCACCTGTTATATTAGCTACCTTGCCCTCATCCACATTTCCAGATTCTGTTGCCATTCACTGAGGTATCTGCCTGTAGGTTGTACGTACACGACCAGAGTTAAACAATACACACTGCTCTGTACACCTCCAGGCCCACCGCCTGTTCCCTAGCGACCAGAACAATCATCTCAGACCAAAGCTTTTTAACTGCCTCTAACCCAACCTTTGAACTATAGCAAGAAGATCTTTCTAAACAATGAGTCAGGTTTTGTCTACTCCTGAATCCAACTTCCAAATAAATACAAACAAAACATTACCCGACTCCCTCCCACTCTAGAATTGTTTCTCATTGCCCTAAGGGTAAAAAAAAAATCCATTCATTTAAACATAATTCTCAGTGCTTTTATGACCTGCCCTCCCTCAGTCAGGATAGGACATAACCACATTTGACAACTTGAAGTTCCCTGAGGTGGAAACCGCCCTGTGTCCCGCCAGCTCACAATGTTTTCCTCTTTTGTAAGACAGTAACCCCACCTCCACATCATCCCTAACCCATCCCCTCCCCCAACCCTGTTGCAAGGTTACAATGGAGTTCAATAAAACTCCATCCTTATAATAAATAAAACTCCATCCTACATAAAACTCCATCCTTCAATGGAGTAACGCTCCATGAAGCTCAATAAAACTCCATCCTTACCAACAGAATATTGTAAAGCAATTATCTTCCAATTTAAAATAAATAAATGAAATAAAAATAGAACTCCATCCCTCTTTTATCGTTCGTTGCACCATAGGAGCCGCCTGTGGAGGGTTAAGCTGGTGCCCTCTATTCGCAAAGAATTTGAAATCAGACAGAAAAAGGGCCTCAGCTATTTTAAATGACGGTGACGGCACCCCAGTGACTACAGCACCGATGCCTTCTCACCATGTGAACTGGGAAATTATAAGAGCTTTTGCCACTTGAGAGAAGAATGATGAGGTGAGAAGCGGAGGCAGGAGGTGGTAAGAGAGAGAGCACCTCCTAGGTCGCTACTGGATCTCTTGCCCTAGATCTCACTCCGTTCCTGAGGCCTTCGTTCTGTTTCTGCCTCTGGGCTCCGTGACATCAACCTGCGTCCTCACTGTAATGTTCTACTTTTGCTTGAACTGGCTCCACTAGTGACCTGCCACCCTGCTCTGAGACACGTGTTATTACCCCCTGCCCTAGATATGAGGCTGATGTTGCCAGTCAATAGCAGAATTTGGATTTGAAGATGGGAGTCTGACCTCAAGTCTATGCTCATGAGCACTCTGCTATGCCCTGGGACAACACTCTGCCATGTTACAGCTCATTCCTCAAAGACCCAACCCCCCCCCCTTTGGCTTCAGGGAAGGGGTTTTAAAGGCAGAGTGAGGGAGAGGCTACAGAGTGTGTGATAGGCTCCTGCACAATGCTCAGATTGGTTAGCATCCAGGTGGGTTTCAAGCATCATCCGTCTTCCAATTTCAACCAGCCTAGGGTCCATGTTCTCGTGGTCAGTAGTTTTCATCTGGAGGGGGTTCTGCTTCCTGTAAAAACAACTTAGATTCCTGTGTCAGGACTTCATATCTTTCAGGGAACTGGGCTTTCAGTGACTCTGCTTTGTGTCTGATTTATAGTCCAAACTGTTACCATTTCCCCCTCCCAATAGATATTCTTTGTTTCTACATCTTCACATTTCCCAATCAACTCTGGAGTCAGCCTTTTATCTCAAAAGACAAGGAGCGCTTAGTTGCGGCATGTGGGATCTAGTCCTCCAACCAGAGATGGAAGCTGGGCCCCCTGCAATTGGCATTCCGAGTCTTAGTCACTGGACCGCAAGGAAGTGGAAGATCCCATGTGCCACAACGAAGACCTGGCACAGCCAAGTGAGTATATAAAAATAAATATTAAAACAAAAGCAAGGTACACGTGGGCATGTACACATTTTCACTTTGACATTCCATGACTGGTAAGATTTTCCCCCACTGAACTTCACCTATCCTATAGGAACAGCACCTATCTCCACACCCTATCAGAGGACCTCGCAGCAACATACAGAAAAAGATAGCGATGACTACCCAGCAGCACACACGCTTTTTGCAGGTTCTTTCTTACCATTGTCTCACCCACAGTATCATCATGCCTGGAACAAAGCAATTTCTCCACAAAAAAATGCTGATTAAATTGAATAACTCATTAGTGAACTGTTCACACGTTTCCAAGTTGATCGTATCTTAGGTCTCTGTGATAATCAGAAACATTTTAACCCAGTGAGTCAGTCTATTAACAAGTAGCATTTTCTAGCTGCCTGCTTCTCTTGATGGACTATTGGTGTGATTCAGGGCAAAACACCTTTAAAAAGAGCTGTGCTGAGGCAACAGAGGTTATAATAGGTAAGTGTTCAGACACCTTACTTGTCTATGCTATGCTCACAAACTAATTCAGATTTCAAATCCTGTGTTAGACAGTCCAAACCTATTAATTTTACAGTAACAGGTATTGTCTGATTTGGAGCCCAATTTTTCTACCTAAAGATTAAACAAACAAAATTTTTTGGTTTCTTGACTCAAAATGATAATTCACATACATCTGTGGCTTTCTCCCCTCCAAATTATAGCCCCTGGCACCAAGCTTTGTAAATTGTGGGGTCTTAACAGACCCCAGAAACAAAGTAGGTAAAGGCATCTACTTAATGTGATAAAGCTAAAAGAAGTGGAGGGTACTCTGGTCATCTATGTATCAAGAGCATTAAATGCAAGGAGAGCTTCTTGTTCAATTGGGAAATGCCAGTCATAGCCACTGGCGTGGTTAGTGGGCCAGCAGAGAACTCTGTTATCCAGGGGGGAATGTCCAGAGTTTGAGCCCAGGTGAGGCCCTGGGCAGGGGCACAGCCCAGGCAGGAGTCTGAGCAAGCTCCTGGGATGTTGGTTCCCATGAGTTCCTATAAGGTGAGTGGGGTCATGGGAGGGCTCACAGTCGGGAGAGGGTCAAAGGTGGGCATGAGAGAGAGCATATATGATTCCTGAGTTAACACCCAAGAGCGGTGTGCAACCAGAATGTGGTCCAGATGTGGGACCTGCTGGGAAGTCACCAGCAGACTTTCACAGCACACATCATGGACACAAGTCAGAGTTAAGCTGAGTGTTAGGGTTTATGTTTTGGAAACACTGACCATGTGGGAAAAAAGGGATACCTGGGTTGAAGTAGCATCCAGTGAGTAAAAGAGAAGGTGACCTACAGAGAGGACTCCAGCAGCCAGAACATTTAGCTTCTACACTTTCAAAAGGACGCTTTCTGCTTCTGAATTTGAATGGTGCAAGTTCTACCAGATTCTGGAGACCTGTGATGTACAAAATTCAAATTGTTATTTGTGAAATACCAGAATCATTTTACAGCTCTCAAAATGCCTCGATCTGCATCTTCTTGTTGGAATGCCATCATGACATCATGAGGTTAGATGTGCTAGCATTATTCCCTTTTCACAGATGAAGAGAAAGTTTTGCAGTATTAAGCATTCTGCCCAGGATTCCATTAATAAGAAGTGGAGGAGTCTCAAGTGGAGTATTTGACTTTTGTCTCTGAGTTATATGCATGATGTTTACTCCACCCCACTGGCTTTTCACCAGGACTATAAGACCTATGAAGCTTTCTGAGCATGTTTAACCCTGCACATAAAACAGAGACCCAAAGCTCAGCACATTTTTTTTTTTTTAACACTGTGGAGTACATAATGTATAAAGGAATGCACACAGGGGAAAAATCCCTTCGGGGGAGTGCAAATGAATTCCTTCACATCACATCGTTTAGGGAGCCTACTCTCTAAGTGCTTGTGACACTCATGCTAGAGCCTTAGGGGGTACTGTGGGATCACTTCCTCACTGTATCATCAACTGATACTGTGTTCCTCAATGATAGCCTCCACTATCCACTGTGAACCATGTTTTCTGAGCCCTTTTTGCATGAAAAAAAATTGTGCAGAAATTCAGAAGAAATAAGATCTCTATATGTAGAGGAACAGACGCTATGGGATGAATCATCAGAACATGCCCACTCTTAGAAGATGAAACTAAAGCAAATCCTGAACCTGGGCTTCCCAGGACTCTCACGAGTGCCAAAGCAGCAAGGGCTGTGCCTTACAGGAGAGTCATTTCATTAGAGAGTCAAGGAAGAAGGCGAGGACTTCTTGACTCATGGAGACTCTATTGGTTAAAAGCCAGAGGCTAAGGTGACCAAAGTTGGCCCAATCAAGAGAGCCCAGCTAGGGGTCCAGCAGGGGTCTGTTTTCAAGGACCTAGAATAGCCTCAACATCCTCTGTGATTTTGGCCAAGTTGATTCCTATCTATCCCTCACCCTTGGTTTCATCCATCAAATGAATCAGTGGACTGATGTTCCTCAAGAATTCATGTTATAAATTCCCCTATTTAGAAGGTTGTAGTTGATGACAGTGTGGTCATCTAAACTTGCCCACCTAAGGCATTTCCATCTGGATATAGCAACATTTTTCGTTGCCATCAATGTTTTGAGGTAAATCCTGAATCAGCTACCCGACCCTCCCTCTGTTACTGAATGCAAGTCCTCATGCCCAATGCACAGTGAGACCAAACAAGCCAGAATGTATTTGGAGCAGAGAAGGGTTAATTGTAGGGTTATGCAAGGAAAAGGGTGATTGCATCTAAAGACCCCTAAACTCCATGAAGGGTTTCAGCAAAGCATATTTAAAGACCTAATGAGGGAGTCGTGAGGTTGCATGATGCAAACTTCTTGGTGTTGGAATCTTTTGTTCTTGCAGCTATCCACTTAGGTCAGGTCATTTTGCTGCTGCTAAGTCACTTCAGTCATGTTCAACTCTTTGTGACCCTATGGACTGTAGCCCACCAGGCTCCCCTGTCCATGGGATTCTCCAGGCAACAATACTGGAGTGGGTTGCCATGACCTCTTTCAGGGGATCTTCTCAACCCAGTGATCGAACGTGTGTTTCTTAGGTCACCTGCATTGGCATGCAGGTTATTTACCAGTAGCGCCACCTGGGAAGCCCAGATCAGGTCATGCTATTCCTATAACTCTCTGGCAAGAGAGATGTTGCTCTCTGTTCTGCCACTTTTTATCTCTCTGTGAATGGGGGCACAGTCTCAATCCCTGGTCAGGGGAACCAAGATCCCACTTGTCTTGTGGCACAACCAAATAAATAAAATACAAGCTTCCCAGGTAGCTCAGATGGTAAAGAATCTGCCTGCAATGTGGGAGACCCAGGTTTGATCCCTGCGTCAGGAAGATCCCTTGGAGAAAGGAATGACAACCCACTCCAGTATTCTTGCCTGGAGAATTCCATGGACAGGGGACCCTGGTGGGCTATAGTCCATGAAATTGCAAAGAGTCGGATGAGACTGAGCAACTAACACTATGAATAGAATGTGTTATACCCTTGTGGGGCGGAGTGCTAAGATGGGCTCTCCTGTATATTTCAGGCTACAGGCCACATTCTTTTACAACAGGGACAGAGCCAGCATGACTAAGCACAAGTTATAGAGCACAAGGGTTACAGTTAAAGAACAGATCCAGGATGGAGTCAGACTTGTTCTTCCCTGGTACACCTCCACCCAAAAAAGTTTTCACTTTTTTTTAGAAAATGCAAATCAGTGAAGTTTTATTACACTGCAAAAGCTGACAATAGGACTTCAACGCTTTAAAATAAACGTGTAAAACTGGCTTCTGCAGACTGCCTTCAGAAGGGATAAGTGGGCCCTGAAAATAAAACACCTCAATCAAGCGAGTTTAATTATGGAACAATTTTGGAGAAGGTGAGTTTTTAAAAATAATGTATTGAGGCGATAGTCACATAAGATGGAATTAGCTATTTTAAAGTGAACAACTCAGTGGCATTTAGAGCATTCACAAGGTTGTGCAACCATAGCCCCTCTCCAGTTCTCAAACATTCCCACCCTCTGGTGTAAGGGATGTAAGACCCCTTAGCCTTAAGCAGTTTATTCAAAACTGAGTAAAAGGCCAACAATAGTTTTGAAAAGGCCAACAATAGGCCCGGGGCAGTGGGAGATGGGTATGGTCCCTCCCCACAGCACACACTTTTTTCTCTCTGTCTCCTCATTCTCACGTACAGCTACAAATTTACAGACCTAACAGGAATTCTGTAAGCTCTAAGCATCAGGGCAAGAGTGTTATCCCAGAGCATAGCAGAGTGCTAACGAGCACAGGCTTTGAGGTCAGACTCCCATCTTCAAATCCTAACTCTGCTATCGACTGGTCACATCGACCTCATCTTTAGGGTGGCGGGGTAATAACATATCTCAGAGTGGTATGGCCACTTAAACTGATCATATGTGTCAGCAAGTATCTTAGTGAATCAAAAAAGTTGGTCATGCGCAACCAGAAGAGGTCTGTTTGCCACTAGGGGAGCGCGGACAGGCACTTTCTATATACTCTGTATCCATGTGGAAAGCAGCCGTGAGTACAGCACAGAACACGGTTCACGGCCCACTTTGCCTTCTGATGTGTGGCCTGACCTCTGTTCATTCTTTGAGCTCAGCATTTGCATGAAGGCATTTCCAGGAGCTATAGTCCATGAAATTGCAAAGAGTCGGATGAGACTGAGCAACTAACACTATGAATAGAATGTGTTATACCCTTGTGGGGCGGAGTGCTAAGATGGGCTCTCCTGTATATTTCAGGCTACAGGCCACATTCTTTTACAACAGGGACAGAGCCAGCATGACTAAGCACAAGTTATAGAGCACAAGGGTTACAGTATAAAGAACAGATCCAGGATGGAGTCAGACTTGTTCTTCCCTGGTACACCTCCACCCAAAAAAGTTTTCACTTTTTTTTAGAAAATGCAAATCAGTGAAGTTTTATTACACTGCAAAAGCTGACAATAGGACTTCAACGCTTTAAAATAAACGTGTAAAACTGGCTTCTGCAGACTGCCTTCAGAAGGGATAAGTGGGCCCTGAAAATAAAACACCTCAATCAAGCGAGTTTAATTATGGAACAATTTTGGAGAAGGTGAGTTTTTAAAAATAATGTATGAGGCGATAGTCACATAAGATGGAATTAGCTATTTTAAAGTGAACAACTCAGTGGCATTTAGAGCATTCACAAGGTTGTGCAACCATAGCCCCTCTCCAGTTCTCAAACATTCCCACCCTCTGGTGTAAGGGATGTAAGACCCCTTAGCCTTAAGCAGTTTATTCAAAACTGAGTAAAAGGCCAACAATAGTTTTGAAAAGGCCAACAATAGGCCCGGGGCAGTGGGAGATGGGTATGGTCCCTCCCCACAGCACACACTTTTTTCTCTCTGTCTCCTCATTCTCACGTACAGCTACAAATTTACAGACCTAACAGGAATTCTGTAAGCTCTAAGCATCAGGGCAAGAGTGTTATCCCAGAGCATAGCAGAGTGCTAACGAGCACAGGCTTTGAGGTCAGACTCCCATCTTCAAATCCTAACTCTGCTATCGACTGGTCACATCAACCTCATCTTTAGGGTGGCGGGGTAATAACATATCTCAGAGTGGTATGGCCACTTAAACTGATCATATGTGTCAGCAAGTATCTTAGTGAATCAAAAAAGTTGGTCATGCGCAACCAGAAGAGGTCTGTTTGCCACTAGGGGAGCGCAGACAGGCACTTTCTATATACTCTGTATCCATGCGGAAAGCAGCCGTGAGTACAGCACAGAACACGGTTCACGGCCCACTTTGCCTTCTGATGTGTGGCCTGACCTCTGTCCATTCTTTGAGCTCAGCATTTGCATGAAGGCATTTCCAGTGTTGGAGGCCGTCCTTGATGGCCGTTGTGCATTGTCAGTTTCCAGTTCTAGTGTCAGCCAGTTAGCTTAAATTTGCTCAATCTGAGTCAAATTATTATTACGCTGAAATGAGAAGCTCAACCCCAAAGGTCTCCTAGACTAGAGGTCCCCAACCTTTTTGGCACCAGGGACCAGTTTAGTGGAAGACAGTCTTTACATGGACTGGGGGAGAGGGTGGGGGTGGTTTCAGGATGGTTCGCGTGGATCACATTTATTGTGCACTTTATTTCTATTATTATTCATCAGCTCCACCTCAGATCATCAGGCATTATCCGGAGATTGGAGACCTCTGTCCTAGACAGCATCACTCCTCTCAGGATAACTTCCTGCCAGGACTCATCCAGATGAAAAGTTTCTTCTTCACAGACCATAGTTTTCCCTCCTCATCTCTCCTCATTATTTCTTCTTTATTGTGTCCTCAAGCACACTGGGCTATTAAACAGACCAGACAATCTTAAAAGTTATCTACATATCAGATTTTGTATGGGCATGTGGTTCTGGTTTTTACCATCAATTCCAGTTCCATTTTTCAGTTCTAACCCAAGCTTGCCTTTAGTTGTTCTGAATGATTAGGAAGGATAGTCTTTCAATTTGGACTGCAGATTCCTTCTTTGTCACCCAAATGCCAAGAACCACCCATTCACCAACAAAATTACTCCTGTAGGTCCTACCTCTGATATATTTTTTTTCACACTGTCCTTTCTTTTTTCCTTTGAGTCCTAGTCTGCAAATAGTACTTCACAAAATGTCTGTGTGTCTCTTTTTTCTTAATCCATCATTTCTCTTGAAGCTCTGAGTAATTACGGACCATGCCCTGGAAACATCAATTTCGGTTCTTTAAATCAGAGGGCCCTGTGCTGCCAGGCCCTCATTTCAGAGTGCTAATCATCTGTTTTCAAGCAAGAGCTCACATTATAACCCAAATACATTCTTCTCTGTCTCTTCCCAGCCTGTGCTTTTTGGTTCATGCATGCCTGGGGGAAAGAGAATTTACTGCAGACTCCTCCAAGGATCCTCTTTAACCCTGGAAGCCTCCAGTTCTGCCCACACCAAGGGTGACCCTTCCGTAACTCCGTGGGTGTCCAAGGATTGCTGAGGATGCCACTGTATGGGTATCAGACACGTAACTCCGCAGCCCAGTAATTTCAATTGTAAAGGGAAATCTGCTGCAAAATGGGTCATAATTTGCTTTAAATTTGAGCATCAGTACATTTACTTGGCTGCCCACAGCCCTGCTCACCCATGCTGTCACTGGCCACTGATTACATGGGGTGTTTAGTGGTTATGTCTCTCTCTAAGTGAGCTGATGATTCAGAATTTAAATTCGCAGAACTGATTAAGAAAGGCATGAATTCATTTTGCAGTGATGCCGTGAATGGTGTTCACAGTAGATTGGAGCATGAGCACTCTGGTGGCTGCCATTAGGCAGGGAGGTAATGAATCTCCACTGGCGGCAATCAGCAAGCATTTATAGAGAGACTGTCTGGTCCAGGCACTGACCCGGCTTCTGAGCAGACCCAGATGGCCAGGATACAGGGCTCACCATCAAGGAACATGTATCTAGTGAGGATGACACACAAATCTGGAACCCGGGGCACATACAGAAGTGGAGCAGCTGATGAGTCCACGGAGATGACAAGAGATAGCATCTCACCATCCCCAGGAGTTCACAGAGGCCACAGGGAGCTTGTGAAGGATTTTAGGAAGCAGAGCCAGCAGGCCAATTGTCATTTTAGAGAGGTGGCTTCCTCAGCAAAGTGAGGAATGGAAGAGAAGCATTCTGAGGCAGGCAGACAAAGCAGTTAGGAAGTAGTTGGGGTAGTTTGAATAAGAAATGCTAAAAGCCCCAGTTAGATCACAGTCGTGGACAGAGGAAAGGATAAAGAGGATGTGGTACATATATGCAATGGAATATGACTCAGTCACAAAGGATGAAATCATGCCCTTTGCAGCAACATGGATGCAAGCAGAGATTATCAAAGCAAAGTAAGTCAGACAGAAAAAGACACATATCATATGATATCACTCATGTTACATCTAAAATATGGCACACATGAACTTATCTACAGAAGAGAAACACACTCACAGACATGAAGGACAGACTTGTGGTTGCCAAGGAGGAGGATGGGGAGGGATTGGGAGTTTGGGATTAGCAGATGCAAACTATTAGATATAGGTTGGATAAATAACAAGGTGGGTATAGCAAGATGCAAGCAGAGATTATCAAAGCAAAGTAAGTCAGACAGAAAAAGACACATATCATATGATATCACTCATGTTACATCTAAAATATGGCACACATGAACTTATCTACAGAAGAGAAACACACTCACAGACATGAAGGACAGACTTGTGGTTGCCAAGGAGGAGGATGGGGAGGGATTGGGAGTTTGGGATTAGCAGATGCAAACTATTAGATATAGGTTGGATAAATAACAAGGTGGGTATAGCATAGGGAACTACATTCAATATCCTGTGATAAGCCAAATGGAAAAGAAGATATATATATATATATATATATATATATATATCTGAATTATTTTGCTGTGCAGTAGAAATTAACACAACATTTTAAATCAACTATACTTCAATGTCAGGCTTCCCAGGTAGCACTAGTGGTAAAGAACTCACCTGCCAATGCAGGAGACACAGGAGCTGCAGGTTCGATCCCCGGGTCAGAAAGATCCGCTGGAGGAGGGCATGAAACCCACTCCAGTATACCTGCCTGGGAGGTATACAGAGGAGACTGGCAGGCTACTTACAGTCCATAGGGTCACAAAGAGTCAGACATGACTGTACAGACTTAGTATGCATGTATACTTCAACAGAATAAATTTTTAAAAAAAGATTGTGGTTGTGGCGATTAATGGAAATGAAGAAATATAAGTCATTTTAGACAATGACCATTGCCATATGCAGTGACCTGTTCGCTGTTGGAATGAAGACATGAGGAGGAAACTAAGTGGTCTTCTAGGTTTCAGGGAGACACACAAATGACCGGGTGTTGGCATGCATGGAAAGATGTATTACATTGTGAGTTTGGGTAATTACTAAGAGTTTGATTTAACTGTGAGACCATCACTCTATAGGTAAATAGACAAAGATAACCAAGTTCTGCAAGTTGTCTATGTAGAGTCACAAGTACTGAGCCCAAGTCAGGGCAGACATTTCTCTTACCTGGGAAATGGTGAGCCGGCAGGAGGATCCTGGGGTAATAGTGGGATTGGTAATGTTTTCATCGTTAGCACTTCCCACAAATATGCACATTTAAAGCATCCGTTGATTAAAACCTATATTTCAGACACGCATATTATGGGAAATGACATTGGCTTTGCATAAATTTGCTTTTGAGTTCGCCCATAGCTAAATCACAACTTTTATGTGAAATGAGGGCTACTTGTAAAATGGCTTCTGCAGATTCTTTCCGGAAGCTTCAAAGCCTCTTAAGTGGCTCCAATCAAGGGTCACAGACTGGGTGGAAACCAGGAGGCATAGGCTGCCTTCTGCAGGTTTTAGCACAAACCTCAGAGACACAGCCAGGGATGTGAGTGGCTGGAGGAGGAACAGGGCATTTATCCCTCCAGGTGCTCAGATATTGTTGTTTTCTTTCTGTCTTATCTTCTTGAAATAATCTCTCTCTTTACGAGTTGACACATGGGGTGAAGGTTCCCTCGTGTGTTAATATAATCTCTCAGGGAGTCAAATTCCCTTTCCCTCGGCTTTTATTAATTTGTTTCTCATAATTCCAGTGATGTGTTCAGATAGGGAAAAAATAGAGGAGAGGAAAGAAAAAGAAATAATAATAAAATGCAGAATGCCCCCCAGCGGCAGGCTGGTGGCATCCAGAGGTTGCAGATAATGGATTAGCTTTTACCTATTTCCATAGCAACAGCTTAGCTGCTCTTAAACACTTCTTTAAAAGCTTCTGATAAATGTATCGTGTGACCCTGAAAACTTTTCCATCTCCCTCCTGACTTCTTTCATCCTCAACCCCTCCTTTTCCCTTTTGCCCCACAAAAAACATCAATTATTACCCATAACCTTGTGGCACTGGTCCTGGTTTTCTACAGACCTGCTTCCTTGAAGGGCCTGAGTTGAATCTGGGAGCAAACAATGGATGCTTCGCTCTCCTCCTTCCTTTTGGTCTTTCTTTTTCTTTCTCCTTTTGCTTCTCTTTCCCTCAGTTCTTTCTTCTGTATCCCCTTTTTCCTCTCTTCTCCTTTCGCCTTTCCTATGTCACTTTTGTACTCATCTTTCTCTCTCCCATTTCCCAAACTAAACATATGGAAATTGTCATG
>SJXQ01011244.1:0-148161 GCA_006408695.1 Aepyceros melampus
TTGCACTGAATCTATAGATTGCTTAGTCATTTTCACAATATTGATTCTTTTGATCCAAGAACTGACATATCTCTCCATCCGTTTATGTCATCTTTGATTTCTTTCATCAATGTCTTATAGTTTTCTGTATATGGCTCTTTTGCTCTCCTTAAGTAGGTTTATTTCTAGGTATTTTATTCTTTTTTGTTGCAATGGTGAATGGGATTGAGTCCTTAATTTCCCTTTCTGATTTTTCATTTTTAAGGTATAGGAATGAAAGGGATTTGTGTGTATTGATTTTGTGCATACTCCCCTGTTAATATACTTAATCTGCTTTCTGCTCTAAGCCACTGTTAAATACAGAGACAAGGAATCCAAACATGGGAAATATTGTACAGCGTACAACATGGTCAGGAGTATGAACTTTGAGCCGATGGTCCTTATATAGGAGCTTAATAGCTGTCACATCTGTTCAGCTTCAAAAAATAGTTCCTTTTTCTTATTGAACATCTATCTGCTCAATTGATAGTTCAATATCTTATTGAACACCTACATGAAAGTAACCAATTAAAACCTTAAGTTTTTATGAAATTACTTTACCTATTAGAATATATTCTAACTCCGTACCTCAATCACAAATTTTATTTTATTCTCAAAATACATCTTCCTTCACTGTTATTAACATGATGACTTTGAGCCGATGGTCCTTATATAGGAGCTTAATAGCTGTCACATCTGTTCAGCTTCAAAAAATAGTTCCTTTTTCTTATTGAACATCTATCTGCTCAATTGATAGTTCAATATCTTATTGAACACCTACATGAAAGTAACCAATTAAAACCTTAAGTTTTTATGAAATTACTTTACCTATTAGAATATATTCTAACTCCGTACCTCAATCACAAATTTTATTTTATTCTCAAAATACATCTTCCTTCACTGTTATTAACATGATGATCTAAAACCAGTATCTGGCCCCCGCTGCTTCTGCCGGTGCTGCTCCCGCGCCCTTTGCCGCTACCCGCGCCCCCGTTGCCGCCGGGTCCCGAAGCACAGCCCGGCTGAAGAGCGCCGCACAGGGAAGAGCGGAGCCGTGGAGTCGTGGAGTCGGTGGGCAGGCGGGCGCGCGGGCAGACTAGCGTGCCATGGCAGACCAGAGACAGCGCTCACTCTCCACCTCTGGGGAGTCCCTGTACCACGTACTGGGGCTGGACAAGAACGCAACCTCGGACGACATTAAGAAGTCCTACCGGGAGCTGGCCTTGAAATACCACCCCGACAAGAACCCTGATAACCCGGCGGCTGCGGACAAGTTTAAGGAGATCAACAACGCCCATGCCATCTTGACGGATGCCAGGAAAAGAAACATCTACGACCAGTACGGCTCACTGGGGCTCTACATGGCCGAGCAGGTGGGGGAGGAGAGAATACCCTCCAGCTGGTGGGCCAAGGCCCTGTTCATCTTCTGCGGGCTCCTCACCTGCTGCTACTGCTGCTGCTGCTGCTGCAACTGCTGCAACTGCTGCTGCGGCAAGTGCAAGCCCACGGCGCCGGAGCGGGAGGACACCGAGTTCTATGTGTTACCCGAGGACCTGATGGGGCAGCTGTAGTCCGACGAGAGGGAGGCCGCAGACACGCCATCGTCATCCAGCCGGCGTCTGCCACGGAGACCACCCAGCTCACGGCTGACTCCCACCCCAGCTACCACACCGACGGGTTCAGCTAAGTCCAGGATCAGTCAGCACCTGGCCACTCAACCTTAGAATCATGAACTGTAGTCACAGAGATGGCGTGGGAGCCGTCCTGGCCCCAGGAGGGCCGCGCAGACCCGCCTCTGTGCCTGCCCATCCACCCCCAACACATGCAGTATTTAAAGTAGTTTAGCTACGGTCAAAAATAAATAAATAAATAAAACCAGTATCTGTTCTTACATGATATTTACCTTGATAACAGTTCCTGATAGTATTATATGAGCACAGAGGGGACTCTGGGGATCAAATCCGTATTTCCTGCAGAAACTAGTCTCTGCCAAAGACATGGTCAATGTAGCATATGGATTCTCCTGTAGAGAGAAAATGAAGAAGTCCTGGCCCCAGGAGGGCCGCGCAGACCCGCCTCTGTGCCTGCCCATCCACCCCCAACACATGCAGTATTTAAAGTAGTTTAGCTACGGTCAAAAATAAATAAATAAATAAAACCAGTATCTGTTCTTACATGATATTTACCTTGATAACAGTTCCTGATAGTATTATGTGAGCACAGAGGGGACTCTGGGGATCAAATCCGTATTTCCTGCAGAAACTAGTCTCTGCCAAAGACATGGTCAATGTAGCATATGGATTCTCCTGTAGAGAGAAAATGAAGACCTCTCACGTGAAATATTGTCTCTGAGAGGTAATAAATTTCACAAGTTGCATTCACATTGTCCCCAGAACTTGACCATTCTTTCATGAAACAATGAATTGGAAAATACCACCTTCCACTTGGGAAAATTACTACTTGGATAGAGATTGATCTTTATCCTCTCTCCAAAAAAAGTGTGTTGGAGGTTGTTTCATATTTTAAGTAACTAACTCGGTAAGAATTATGTTAAACACTTGTCTTTTTCTTAGACTCCTAATTTGTCCCATACTTACCAGAGGAATTATAACTACATTACCACCCAAATACAAGGCTGATCTCCAACCTTCACTGAAAGAGCTAAAGGATTAGACTAATGTGAAACTAATACATAAAAATATCACAGTGGTTCAAGTAGCTAATTGCACAATTTAAGCAGGAAAGTAGCTGAATCATGCTTCTTGGTTATCTTATGCTAGCAGAAACTGTCATGTGATTTCAAAACTGGAGAAGTTGCTCACTCCTGTTCTAGCAGTAAGTGAATTCTTAAATTAAAAATGTGATATAAACAAAATTCCTAATTCTTATTCAGAAATCAGCTTCATAAAAGGCATTGTTGACAGATTACAGCAAAATTTACATGCTACATTTAGTGTTTTAAGCCTCAAATGTCTTGTGTGTGGGATTTTGCCATCTCACAGTGACCCATCAAAACAGTGAGTCATAAAGAGATCTCTTTGGAATTATTAGGCCAAAAATTTGCTGTCAACAAAACCTATTAGGCAAGGCACTAGGGAGACCAGAAACAGGGGAGCCTCAGACAAGGTCTTTCTCTTCTCTGTGAGTTTATAATCTGGTTGAAAAGTCAAACATAAACAAAGTTTAAAAATGCAAAACAGACACTGAAGAGGTCAAAAGGCAGCACATAACTAACTGCCAAGTGAATGATACAGGTAAGCGTATTGGAAGTTCAGTGTAAGGAGATATCAGCAACCTGGAGTGATATGGAAACTCCAGGGAGCCTTGTAAGATAGTCAAAATCAGCACAAAAGTGAAAAGATGTATTAAAGTTTAAGGGCATTGCAACTGCAAAAACACAGAATGGGGAAAGTATACTACAAGACTGTGAGTAGTGAAAACCCAGTTTGCATGAAAGCAAGCTTTCTGAGGGGAAGGGGTTAGGGACACAGTAGTGAGAGGTGAGGGTTGTGGGTAGTGAGGGTGCCTCAATTCCAAGCTAAGGAGTCAAAACTGTATTTTATAGGCTGGCATCTGTCAGGGCTTTCCAAGAACCCCCTGTCTGGAGAGCGTGTTAAAATGTGGATTTCTTGGTTCCATTCCCAGCCCAGGTATTTGCATTTTTAACAAACACCCAGGTGAATCTTATGCAGTTCTAAGTTCCCAGATGTTGTTAAAGGTTTCTGGGCAGAGGGCAATGCTGAGTGGTATTTTGTTCATGTTATTTGGGTGGGTAGGGTGGATAGATTCAGGATTTCCTGGTGGCTCAGATGGTAAAGCATCTGCCTCCAATGCAGGAGACCCGGGTTCGATCCCCAAGTCGGAAAGATCCCTTGGAGAAGGAAATGGCAACCCACTCCAGTACTCTTGCCTAGAAATTCCATGGATGGAGGAGCCTGGTGGGCTACAGTCCATGGAGTCGCAAAGAGTTGGACACGACTGAGCCACTTCACTTCACTGAGGGTGGATAGAAACAGTCAGGAAGATGATGGGTTAGAAGAAGAAAAAATGGAAAGCAGAAACCAACTTTGGTTAATTGATAGAATCAGAGTCAGACTGATGCTGATGTGGCCACGCCTTTTCACTGCCATCACGGATCTGAAATCCTGGGTAAGTGCCTCATCACTGTCATTTTCTGGAGATGTCCAAGACGTGGGCTTGAGTTCCACCTGACAGCTATTAGCTGACTAGTCACAATTGAGTCTCTGCACCTCTCAGTGTGAGTTTACTCATTTGCTAAAATGAGGAAGATAATATCAGCAAAAGTTTAAATATAATAGTGTATAGCAGTGGTTCTCACCCCCTCCCAACATTAGAAGCATCAGGAGGGATTTGGGGTTTTTTTTTATAATAAAATGTTTTTAGTAAAATGCTTTGGAATTGCACTTTTAAAGTCTTCCAAGGTGACTATATTTGAAGCCAAGATGGACCATCACTGATGAAACTGAAATGAACTTGCTCTGAGCAAATGTCTAAGGGAGTGGAGTGTGACTGGGAATAAGAAAATGGGGGAACAGGGATGTATATACCTTAACTAAAGGAGGGTTAGCTCAGAGTATGCAAGGCTCCCAGTGTCATAGATCTTCCTGTTTTTCAACAAGTTAGAAATTTAGGCTTCTAATTGCAAGCTCCAATTTTGAATGTTGGTAACTAATTCAAATTTATTAAAAACAAAACAGAACTCTGCGTGAGCCAAATAAAACCCATCTGTGGGACATACTCAGCTCATGGACCACCAGTTCATGACCTGCATTTTGAAGGCAACAGATCTGGCATGAAATTCCAGTGTGGCCACTGGGCTTAGGAGCAAGTTCTTTATCTGCAGAACCAGGGTGGTAACAGCCACCTCAAAGAGTGATTAAAAGACAGAATGAGTGGAAGATGAAGGGAAGGTCATCCGGGCACTTGCAAGTGCCTCATCAAATACAGGTTTCAGTATAATCCATAAACAATGTTAACCTCAAATCTAGGTATCTTTTGTCCAAAGGAACCTTCCCCAAATCTTGCTCCATCCCTGACTCAGCATAGCTCTAGTCTTCCAGGTTGTGATACCACTCGACGCATCAGAAATCCACCGGGGAGGTGTTAACTTGGCTCTGCCCCAAAAGGTGGACAAAGGGTAAGGACCTAGTTCTCCAGTCCGGTCTGCTCCCTTCGTGGGAGGCTGATGTGCCCCTGAGGCCTAGAACTTTTAATAATAAGAACCCAGTTAAGGAGACACCGTGCCCCAGGACGACTCAGGTGAGAAGTCCTCCAGGTGCTGGTAAAGAATACACCCCAAGTGCGTGGCAGGGTGGCAAGGACGTGTGGGCAATTCTTGGTATTTAGTTGCCCAACAATTGGAAAGCTGCAATGCACGCCTAGCCAGCGCAGGAGAGAAGATCCAGAGGTTTGGGCTGAGTTCAAACTCATCTCTACAAGGCCGGCTCTCCTTTCCAGGCAGAATTTAAGCGGTAGTCGAAAGGCTCGCGCTCCAGCCCCGCGGAGCCACACTGCCCCTCCGGCTCACCTGCAGGTTGCCCACCGATTGCTGCAGCGGGCTCAGGTAGAAGTAGGGCACGCCGCTGCCCTTGCCCGGGGGCCCATCGCTGAGCGACAAGACGTCGGCAAAGGGCCGGCCGCGCACCCCCTCCTGCGTTGAGATGGTGGCCAGTGCGCCCCAGTCGCAGACGTTTGTCACGAAGCGGGCCACGAGCGCCGCATTTTCCCGGGGCGGCAGCGGCGGCAGCAGCTCGGCGGCGTCCCAGTCCCCGTGGCCCCGGCCGCCCCGGCCTCGCGCCGGTGCCACCAGCAGAGTCACCAGCGCGGGCGCCAGCAGGAAGGCGAGCACTGCGCGCACGACCCCGCAGGCACAACCCGCCATGACGTGACCCCAGCGAGAAGCCGGAGCGCGGCCGTGCACCCCGGCCAGGGTAGCCCAGAGTCGGGCCCCGCCCCCTCCGAAGGGGACCAATCGGAGCCCTCGGGTGGAGGGCGGGGGCGTGTCCCTCGGCCGGCTCCTCCGCTTGCTGGGACCGCCAGGCTCTCCACCTCCCTGTCGCTCCGCCCCGCCGCCGTCAGGACTGGGAAATGGTCCTGAGTAGGGAGTTTGGAGAAGGAAATGGCAGCCCGCTCCAGTGCTCTCGCCTGGGGAATCCCAGGGACGCGGAGCCTGGCGGGCTGCCGTCTGTGGGGTCGCGCAGAGCCGGACACGACTGCAGCGACTTAGCAGCAGCAGCGGGGTGCTTGTTTCTTCGATGCCTGATAAAACGGAGGCTGAGAAATTAAGCAGCTTGCCGAGTTCATACTACTAGGAAAGGGCCAGCCTTTTCACATGTACGCCTGCCTTTAATACCTTCGGTTACGACTACCTGATATCTGAGAGGGATCGCTGCGCTTCCTACTTATGCTCCTCCTTTCCGGGTACTTCACTGGAGGCTCTGAAGAGCAGCAAAAGGTCCCAGAGCGAAGGACAGAAGCCCCCAATTTAGACTATTTTTGTAAACTACTCTTGGCGTTGGAGACTCTCAGGTAGACTTTTTGGTATTGTCAGGGTACCATGCACGAATTTGAATTCATCGAAGCCAGCTGTGGCTTCCCAGATGGCGCTAGTGGTAAAGAACGCACCTGCCAACGCATGGAACATAAGAGACGCTGGTTCCTCCCTGCTCGGAAGGACACCCTGGGGAAGGAAATGGCAACCTACGCCAGTATTCGCGCCCGCGAATCCCATGGACAGAGGAGCCTGGTGGACTACCGCCCACAGGGTCGCAAAGAGTCGGACACAACTGAAGCAGCTTAGCATAGGAACCAGTTGTGGACCTAACTCATCAGGCTCCGGGGCAGTGGTTTCATAAATGTCTTCCCCTTGCTGACCCTCCCGCCGTGTAAGAGGCATTTCCTTTTTGCTCCTCCTACAGTCTATTCTAGGGTGATTCCTCTTTCTGATACTCTTGGGAATTAATAAGTAACCTCATAACACCTGATCTGCCTTCTTTATAATTGTAAACTAAAGTCACATATCCCCAGAGTGACTCCTCATCTCCTTGGCGTGGCCTCAAACCCAAATTTCATCGTTGTTATATATGCCGCGGGGTAGTGCTGCTGCAGGCGTCTGTCACTAGGCCTGGCCCTGTCAACTCGTAAGCCTTGTAAATCTGGTCTGTGAGGCTGAGATCTTCAACAAAGGTGAGGTAACTTCCCTCAGCTGCCCTGGACCTCCTACAGTCTATTCTAGGGTGATTCCTCTTTCTGATACTCTTGGGAATTAATAAGTAACCTCATAACACCTGATCTGCCTTCTTTATAATTGTAAACTAAAGTCACATATCCCCAGAGTGAGTCCTCATCTCCTTGGCGTGGCCTCAAACCCAAATTTCATCGTTGTTATATATGCCGCGGGGTAGTGCTGCTGCAGGCGTCTGTCACTAGGCCTGGCCCTGTCAACTCGTAAGCCTTGTAAATCTGGTCTGTGAGGCTGAGATCTTCAACAAAGGTGAGGTAACTTCCCTCAGCTGCCCTGGGCTGGTCAAGTGAGCAGGTGAGAGCCACAGGTATGTGAGCCAAAGCCCTGCGTGGCTTCCTGCTTCCAACTCCGCCTCCCCATATTCAGCCGCAGAGGTTTTAGGCTGCTCAGTCAGAACTTGGGTGGAGAAAGGAGACTTACTCTGAGTAGCAGCCTTCAGTTCCCCTGGTGGCCAAAAGGTGTTACACAGACTGCTTGTACGTTCAAATAAGGGAGTGAACAGTTTAGTCAAGTTGTTTTCCTTTTTAATAGCCGAATTTGGGAGAACTTCAAGCTAAAGAGGAAACGAAATGGGAGAAATTTAAGAGGAGGAAGATCAGGTTTATCGTTTTCAAGACAAATATTTAATGCAAGTCGATTGAGTGCCTTCCAATTACAAATATTTCATCTGTTAAGGAAAACATGTGGGTTTCAAATTTGGAGTTCTAATCTCAGCTCTGCTGCTGTCAAGTCATGTGACCCTGAAACTTTTATCTTTTTGGACCACTGTTTTCATTTCTAAAAGGAAGAGTTGGATTAGATGCTATCTAATACATCTTCTGGCTCTAAATTCCGTTTTTCTGCTAACGTGTGAAACAGAGGCCTTTTGTAACTTTCAGAATATGAATAATTTTTTTGCAAGAAGGTCACAAGTTTTTTTTTGTTTATTGCTATACCACTGTTGCTGGTCTATGGAATAACAGTAAGCCCTATTACTGCCCCATTACAAAACAGATCCCTGGAACTTGCTTTCATGCACCTGAGCATGAGAATACAGTCAAGAAACCCTCTAGTTTTAAGCACCTCCCTCAGTGTCTGTCTTTGCACTGGCTGCTCTGCTCAAAATTCTGCCCTTGGTCACCAGAATTGCTACTTACTCACATCTAGATGTCCGTTCAAATGTCACTTCTTAAATGTGCCTCCTTGACCACTCTTCCTAAGATGCTTTCCTGGGTTACTCTCTGCTGGACATCCCTGTTTATTTCTTTCATAGTGTAGTAGTTCAGAACAAGTCACCCCCAAATGTGCCACTTTGGCATGTGAATTTTTTTTTAATTTCATTTTATTCATGAGGCATTTTTTTCCTAATAAACAATGTTGGTACTTCTTTGGTCCTTTCAAGAAGCTCTGATATGATTACATCATTCAATCTAAGATTTTTTTAAATGCCTTTAAACTTCATATCTATAGAACAACATGAGATAATTAAAGGAATTACAATGCCAAGACTGATTTGCAGTGATAAACACAATTACTAATTAGAGCCTTTGTTGAGAAGATGAAGCTGTTATCCTTTTTTGAGAGAAAATTGGTTAAGAGTTCTCTGAATATTCTGTAGGATGTCTTATTTCTGTCCTATTCTATTCTCTGCAGTGGTGACAGCTGTAGAGAATAAGCATATCCATAAGAATCCATAAGCATATGGATTAATCTTATGAATTATTTTGAGCTGGAAACAATCAAGGCCCAAAAGACTCAGGAAGAATCTTTGAGCCTCCCCCTAACTGCCTAAAAGAATTAGGAGACTTGTTCCAGGAAGGAGCTATCAACACAGATAATTGTAGTATAAGGTGAACTAGTTGTTTTAGACAGAGAAGTGCTATCAGCCAGAAAGTAATACAGGAAGCTGCAGCTAAGGAAAGACTTTATTTGGAGTTTTAAGAATTGCAATTCAGGAGACACAGATTTAGGTTACCCTGAAAGACTGTTCCAAGGAAAAGAGTCAGGGATTATTAAAGCCAAAGAAAAAAAAAACAACCCTATAAGGTTGTTAAAAGTTGCCCAGTGAGAATTATGATGACTTTAGAGTCAGAAAATATTTGTCCATAAGGAATCACAGTCATTTTAGGGTAAATGTGCAACAAACAGATACTGTCCCAAGTTATTTTAGGGGAAGGGTCCAATTAGTATCTTGAGTTTCTGGCAGGTGTTTGGATGACTTCATCGGGTCAAAAGGTCAGACTCCTTCCTGGCTGAAACAGGCTGAGACATAAGTTACGTAAGTGTGCATAAATCACACTTCCTTAATACCTTCCTGGTTCCATTTTAGAGCGCTCTCTTAGCAATACCTACTCCATTTTTATTTTCCTTTCACAGAACCCAACAAAGTCTATTTGTTAAATTCCTCTCTGTGTCCTGTTGTTTCTCTATGGCCCAGAAAACATTTGTTTACCAAACATTTGATTTTTTTTCCTTTTCCTGTGAATTGTCTTATTTTCCTTTGAAGTCCAGACTCCTACCCCCTACCCCTTTCTCTTTAGTTTGGGATGACATCAGTGCAGTTCAGTCGCTCAGTCATGTCTGACTCTGCAATCCCATGGACTGCAAAATCCAGGCTTCCCTGTTCATCATCAACTCCTGGAGCTTGCTCAAACTCATGTCCATCGAGTCAGTGATGCCATCCAACCATCTCATCCTCTGTTGTCCCCTTCTCCTTCCGCCTTCAATTTTTCCCAGCATCAGGGTCTTTTCCAATGAGTCAGCTCTTTGTATCAGGTGCCCAAAGTTTTGGAGCTTCAGCTTCAGCATCAGTCCTTCCAATGAATATTCAGAACTGATCTCCTTTAGGATGGACTGGTTTGACCTCCTTGCAGTCCAAGGGGACTCTCAAGAGTTCTCCAACACCACAGTTCAAAAGCATTGATTCTACAGCGCTCAGCTTTCTTTATGGTCCAGCTCTCACATCCATACATGACTACTGGAAAAACAATAGCTTTGACTAAATGGACGTTTGTCAGCACAGTAATGTCTCTGCTTTTTAATATGCTGTCTAGGTTGGTCATAGCTTTTCTTTCAAGGAGCGTCTTTTAATTTCATGGCTGCAGTCACCATCTGCAGTTATTTTGGAGCCCAAGATGACATAGATCTCAGTTAGCCTGACTGCTTTTGGAATCTTTCATGCTATGTGGATTCCCAGTAATACGTAATTAAAGTTTCCTCCTGTCGTGTGTGTGTTGTACTCGGTCTCCTAAGCCTTCTCCAACTCTTTGCGACCCCATGGACTATAGCCCGCCAGGCTCTTCTGTGCATGGGATCTCCCAGGCAAGAATACTGGAGTGGGTTGCCATTCCCTCCTCCAAGGGGTCTTCCTGACCAGGTATTGTACCTGCATCTTCTGTGTCTCCTGCATTAACAGGTAGATTCTTTACCACTGAGCCATTTGGGAAGCCCCTTATGTCTCCTGGCTTATATCATTTTAATTATTCAACTAGTTAAAAGAACCAAGAGAGGAAGGGGGAACTTGTCCCCTCCCAACAATAGCAATCATAACACTCTGCAACAACATATTTATTTAGCTAAGCATTTGTAACTCTCTGCAACTAGCATGTTTATTTAATAATAGCTGGTTATTTGTTCATTGTCTCCCTTGTTAGAATGCAAGTTGCAGGAATGTTGTCTATCTTGTCCTTTTCCATATCTTCAATGCAGTGTAGGCACTCAATAAATATTTCTTGAATGACTGAGTTAATGAGTAATATTTGATGGAATGCTTTGCAGATAAAGCCTAAAGAGAGGAAGGGGGAAATTGTCCCCTCCCAACAATAGCAATCATAACACTCTGCAACAACGTATTTATTTAGCTAAGCATTTGTAACTCTCTGCAACTAGCATGTTTATTTAATAATAGCTGGTTATTTGTTCATTGTCTCCTTGTTAGAATGCAAGTTGCAGGAATGTTGTCTATCTTGTCCTTTTCCATATCTTCAATGCAGTGTAGGCACTCAATAAATATTTCTTGAATGACTGAGTTAATGAGTAATATTTGATGGAATGCTTTGCAGATAAAGCCTTATAAATCAACAATTAGCACATGAGGACAACTGAATGGAGACACTCAAAAATAGCAACAGGTACTTCAGCTCTTAATTATCAAACTCTCCACATCAGAGTATTAGGAAAAGCCCATAGTCGGGAGTGTCTGGATCAACTACCTGGGGGATCCCACTGCTTCTCATCTGGACTTTCTGTCCATCTCTGAACAGCCTGAGCTGATCCCCACCTCCCACAGGTCCAATGGGAAGTAGTAATCTCCTTACATCTGGTTCCATCCTGGTGAAAGGTGAAACATGTTTTACATGGTGTCACCCTTGTCTATTTGTCTGGGTCACTATTTGTCTATTTGGCCCAGTTTCATCCAGTTCAAGAGCAGTATCCCAGCACTGAGAACAATGCCGGGCATGCAGCAGGCACGCATTACATGCTGTTGACAAAATGAATTGTGTCAGGACAGTTTTACCAACTGTAGAAAGTTCTCAGGCTATCTGCAATTGCTTAGGAATTTTCTTCTTTGCAGTATGCATGTTTCAAATGTTAGGTTGCTTAGTGAAGTGGTGAAAAGAGCTAGCTTTGGAGTAAACCACCTATGCATGACCTTGATAGGATGAGTTCCTCCTCATTAAAAGGGGGGAATAATATCTCCTACCTCACTGGGTTTTTGTGAGATTAAATGAGATAATACATTGAAAACACCCAGCATAGTACTTGAGAAATCATAAATGCTCAGTAATTTCTAATTGTCATCTTAGTGATTGTTACTTTTGTTCCATTCTTTCTGTTCCTACTTTCTCTTCTGCAAATCTGTAGTTTGCTTCATATAATTTCTTTTTTGAGATTTAATGCTTTCCACTGTGGCTTCTGTTTGGGGTGTTTTTTTAAATGCCTTCCGAAAAAAATATATATATATATTTTTACTAAATGGGAATTCCTCAAGCAGCTACTGAGAAATTTCATTGCCCACCCCTACTTTCAGCAGGAAAATGCCCATGCATGTGATTTTTCATTAGTAAGATGTCCTTTCTACCACACTTATCATCCACCCTCACTTTAATCAACTATTCCCAGACTTTAAAAAGCAGTAATACAAACCTTTTGTTGACTATCTTAAGTTTTACATTTTACTCTTTCATGCACACTTATATTTGACTAACAATGGTTTCCCAGATATTTTGGAAATAATTATTGATGCCTATCAATCTATAGGACATGTTTTCTACCTGCCTAGATAGTGCTTGGTAAATTAAAAGACATATCAACAAACATCTTTTAAATTAAGTATTTTTAATCAAAAGCATATCAACTAAGCTTTAGAAGAGTAATCTTCCTAGTATTTCAATGACTTAGGAAAAGAAAGTTATCTGTGAGTCAGAAGAAAATTATTAAATTAAAATTTGTACTAAAAGCCTTTCACATCATTATCATAGTAATTTGAGTACAAATAAGAGTATCTATAACAAGATAAGATATACATCCACTTTGCCAGCCAGATGCCAAAATTTCCTCTCTTTATGCATTTGTGTATTAGATTTATGCATTACATAAGTATGCACTGAGTGAGTCAGTCAGGCCCTGGGGGCACTGTAATAAGTGCTAAGATGCCAAATATTAATAGACATTGTCTCTACCTTTTAGAAAAAAATTCTTCCTGGTTAATTAACAGATAAGCAAATACAAAAAATTATAATTCAGTGTCATTAGTGTTATGTAGAGAACTATGCAAGGGGCAAAGGGAACTAAAAGAAGGAACTTGGGCCTACATTAAGGGAAGGCTTTATATCAGAGGCAGTTCTTGAGCTGAAACTTGAAGGATAAATGGGAGCTTGCAGACAATGAGAAGGTGGGAGAGAGAGAAAGAAGGGGAGGGTTTTATACAGAGGACCGAGAAGGTACATGGACACAGAGACATGATGTGTTGGGAAGACAGCTGTTGTTGAAGGGAGCATGAAGAACCCGTGGGGGGAGACAGGCATGTTCAGCTGTGTAGGGGAAATGGATTATTCCACAGGCTGTAGTCATCTCGGGGATCTGCTGGGAATGGACCCCCTTCTAAGCTCACTCACACAGTTGTTGGTAGGATTCAGTCCTTTGTTGTTGGATAGCAGGTCTCAGTTTCTTGCTGGCTCCTGGCTGAAGTGGAGAAGGCAATGGCACCCCATTCCAGTGCTCTTGCCTGGAAAACCCCATGGATGGAGGAGCCTGCTGGGCTGCAGTCCATGGGGTCACGAAGAGTCGGACATGACTGAGCGACTTCACTTTTACTTTTCACTTTCATGCATTGGAGAAGGAAATGGCAACCCATTCCAGTGTTCTTGCCTGGAGAATCCCAGGGACGGGGGAGCCTGGTGGGGTCTATGGGGTCACACAGAGTCGGACACGACTGACACAACCTAGCAGCAGCAGCAGCAGCAGCAGCAGCTGGCTGAAGGCCTCCCTCTGTCCTTGCCATGTGGGCCCCTCCATAGGCAGCTCACACCAGGGCAGCTGGTTTCACGTGAAGCAACTAAATGAGGGAGAAAAAGAGAAGGCCAGCAAGATAGAAACGAGAATCTTTTTTTATAATCTTGGCGGTCATCGCATCACACAAAGAGGGGGAATTAACACAAAGCATGCATACCAAGAGGTGGGAAAGACGGGTGTTTGGGGTTGGTGACCTTAGTGTTCAGTTATGGATTTAGAAAAACATCTACAAGTTATATTTATCCTCCAGTCCAGCTCTGTACTCTCCTCTGGTCTCATGCCTTAGTCTAGAAACGGAACACAATGAAAAAGGGAAAAGTGACTAAAAGAGAAACTCAGCCACATAAACTGAAAGTACATATGGTGGCAACAACATTTGGCAACAGTGGAGCAGCTGACACAGTGGTGGCCATTTTCAAGTGACTCAACTAATGTTGCTGACAGCAGAAGGGCCCTCGAAGCAGGACAGGCAACGGTGGCCTCAGCAGGCAGTGGAGTTTGCTTTCATTTGTTTGTGAGCCTGCAAGAGACATCTTGGTGATGGGAGAAGCTTGGAGAGACATAAAGGTCCCAGTGTCATGAGTGGAGATGAGCACCATAGAATTATAGTTTACTATTAACATGACCTGTTTTGTCTCCTAGGCAAACATAAGCTACCTACGTAGGTAAAATTTCATTAGCAACAAAGGAAAATCATTGGCCTGCTTTCTTGTGGTGAGTGAGTAGGCTTTGGTCAGAGGTCTTAAAGTGGCAAGCACTACACTGAATTCAGAACAGCCATTCTTATGTTCCTCTTGTTGCTTCCATAATCAGTCACTGACAGGCTTAGGCTTGGAATCAAAATCTTCACTTATCCAAAAAGTGTAGGAGTTGGGACTTCCCCGGTGGAACCTGTTTTGTCTCCTAGGCAAACATAAGCTACCTACGTAGGTAAAATTTCATTAGCAACAAAGGAAAATCATTGGCCTGCTTGCTTGTGGTGAGTGAGTAGGCTTTGGTCAGAGGTCTTAAAGTGGCAAGCACTACACTGAATTCAGAACAGCCATTCTTATGTTCCTCTTGTTGCTTCCATAATCAGTCACTGACAGGCTTAGGCTTGGAATCAAAATCTTCACTTATCCAAAAAGTGTAGGAGTTGGGACTTCCCCGGTGGTCCAGGGATTAAGACTCTGCACTTCCATTCCAGGGAGTGCAGGTTCAATCCTGGGTAGGAAAACTAAGATTCTGCATGCCATTCAGCCAAAAAAAAAAAAAAGTTCAGGAGTGATGCAGGAAGGTGTGGGGTGATAGAAATAACCTGGCTGTTTGTTAGTAGTTTTTCCTAAATGCAATATGGGAAATTCAAGTTAAGTTGTGACATATATAATATTATGTGGCTTGCATATAGGGCTTATCGTATTTAAATTTTGCTCCATACACAGTTACTTAAACCAATATTTGATAAATACTTATTCATATAATGTGAGGATATTTTTGCACAGTACAAAATCCACGTTTCCTAGATCAAGTGCCTTATTTCCAACAATCGCAGTTTCATAATGTGGGGGATGATTTGATTTTAGAAGTTAAATTGTGACTGAAGGCAGTGTTAATAACCTGGGTGACTACTAGCATAATAGATTCAGTAACTGGAATGAATTAAAAGTCCTTTAAAAAATTTTCCTGGATTTCCCTGTTGGTACTGTGGATAAGAATCTGCCTGCCATTGCAGAAGACACAGGTTTGATCTCTGGCCCAGGAAGATTACACATGCCTCAGAGCAACTAAGCCCACATGCCCCAACCACAGAAACCAGTGCACCTAGAGAAGCTGCTGCAGCTAGCGAGAAAGCCCAAGTGGAGCAATGAAAACCCAGTGCGGCCAAAAATATAGAAAATAATTTTTTTTGGTTTTAGTTTATTTTTAAGTGGAGGAAAATTGCTTTACAATGTGTTGGTTTCTGCCATACAACAATGCAACTCGGACATAATTACACATATATCACCTTCCTCTTGAGCCTCCCTCCCTTCCCCCCATCCTCCCCTTCTAGGTCATCACAGAGAGCCAGGCTGGGCTCCTGGGTTAGACAGCAACTTCTCACCAGGCATACATGGTAGTGTATATATGTCCACGCTGCTTCCTCCATTTATCCCATTTTCTCCTTAATAAATTTTTTTAAAGTTTTTCCTCATAAATTCCATTAAGGATGTGAGAAAAATCATAGACCAGAGCACACTATAAAAAAAAATCTTACGCTCTTTAAGTAGTTATAAATTCAGTTCAGTTCAGTTCAGTCGCTCAGTTGTGTCCAACTCTTTGTGACCCCATGAACTGCAGCACGCCAGGCCTCCCTGTTCATCACCAACTCCTGGAGTTCACCCAAGCTCATGTCCATTGAGTCGGTGATGCCATCCAGCCATCTCATCTTCTGTCATCCCCTTCTCCTCCTGCCCTCAATCTTTCCCAGCATCAGGGTCTTTTCCAGTGAGTTAGCTCTTTGCATCAGGTGGCCAAAGTATTGGAGTTTCAGCTTTAGCATCAGCCCTTCCAGTGAACACCCAGGCCTGATGTCCTTTAGGATGGACTGGTTGAATCTCCTTGCTGTCCAAGGGACTCTCAAGAGTCTTCTCCAACACCATAGTTCAAAAGCATCAATTCTTCGGCACTCAGCCTTCTTCACAGTCCAACTCTCACATCCATATATGACCACTGGAAAAACCATAGCCTTGACTAGATGGAACTTGTTGACAAAGTAACATCTCTGCTTTTTAATATGCTGTCTAGGTTGGTCATAAATTTCCTTCCAAGGAGTAAGCGTCTTTTAATTTCATGGCTGCAGTCACCATCTACAGTGATTTTGGAGCCCAAAAAAATAAAATCAGCCACTGTTTCCATTGTTTCCCCATCTATTTCCCATGAAGTGATGGGAACAGATGCCATGATCTTAATTTTCTGAATGTTGAGCTTTAAGCCAACTTTTTCACTCTCCTCTTTCACTTTCATTAAGAGGCTCTTTAGTTCTTCTTCACTTTCTGCCATAAGGGTGGTGTCATCTGCATATCTGAGGTTATTGATATTTCTCCCGGCAATCTTGATTCCAGCTTGTGCATCCTCCAGTCCAGCGTTTCTCATGATGTACTCTGCATATAAGTTAAATAAGCAGGATGACAATATACAGCCTTGACGTACTGCTTTCCCAATTTGGAACCAGTCTGTTGTAAATTAGAGCAGGTTATTTCTCTCCTCACACCCTCGCTAGCCACTCATTACACTTAATCGCCACGTTGCTTTGCACAGCCTGCAGGTCCTACCAGAGCTATCCCTTGCCTTCCTCTCAAACCGCAGCTCCTCCCCTCATTCACCCTGCTCCAGCTACATGTCTCCTTGTTGGTCCCCAAACATCTCAAGCCTTTTCCAGCTTGAAGGCTTTATACTTGCTCTTCCTTCCTCCAAGAACTTACTTCTAAGTGAGCAGTTTGTGAGCCAGCCTCTTCTTACTCTTCTCAAATGTTAAAGATAACTTCACAGAGACTCTCCCTCACCACCCCACCTAGGATAGTCATTTCCAGTCACTTCTAGCACCATCGGTCTGCTTTATTGCCTTCCTACCACTTACTTACAACAATGAATAATTACATGAGTTCATTCTCTCTGCTAGAATGGAAACTCTAAGAGAGGAGAACTATCTTGGTTCATTTGGTTGTTAATATAAAATACCAGACTGAGTGGCTTAAAAACAATAGACATTTATTGCTGACAGTTCTGGAGGCTGAAAGTCCAAGATCAGGGTACCAGCATGATCAGAAAAGAGACCTCTTCTAGATCAAAGACTTCTGTGTCTTCACATGGTGGAAAGGGCAAGGAAGCTCTGTGCAATCTCTTTTATAAGAGCACAATCCTAGTCATGAAGGCTCCACTCTCATGATCTAATCATTTCAAAGACAAGCCCTCTTCACCTTCTAACATCATCACATTGGGTGTTAGGATTCCAACATGTGAATTCGGGGAGGACGTAACCATTCAGACCACAGCAAGGACCTTGTCTGTTTTGTTCCGCCTTGAATCCCCAGAGCACAGAACAGTACCTGGTCCACAGCAGGCGCTCAAGCGCTGACTGTTAAATGAATTAGTAAATATAGCAATAAACCACATGAAATATTTTAAATATTTTTAACTGAGTTTACTTCTGTAGTGTATTTAACTTGGAGGACAGTTTAAGAATCACATTGGGTGTTAGGATTCCAACATGTGAATTCGGGGAGGATGTAACCATTCAGACCACAGCAAGGACCTTGTCTGTTTTGTTCCGCCTTGATTCCCCAGAGCACAGAACAGTACCTGGTCCACAGCAGGCGCTCAAGTGCTGACTGTTAAATGAATTAGTAAATATAGCATTAAACCACATGAAATATTTTAAATATTTTTAACTGAGTTTACTTCTGTAGTGTATTTAACTTGGAGGACAGTTTAAGATCATACCACCGTTCATTTCCATGCCTCTCTCAGAAGAACTTATTCTTTTCTTCTTTGTGCCCCCACATCCCTAAAAATTCTGGGCCACTCTTCAAACTATAGAACTGATTCTGTTCCTATTGCCCTATTCAAAAACAAATAACTTGAAAGTGAGAAACCAGAGCCCTTTACAGACTGCTCTCAAGAGACTTTGTTTTGAGTGTTAAAGACACGTAGTAACTCTGTTGCAAACAGAGAACCTGTTGCTGGAGTGCAGGCGTGGCTGTAAGCTCACTCCCGGCCGCTCCTCAGTGGCGGGAATGAGAGGATGCCCTCTCCCACGGGGTTGCCTAAGCTGCGATCACTCTGGGCACCTGTGAATCGAGCTCCCCAAATTAATAGTTCCTTAGTTATAGAACCATCTCGGTGTAATCGATATGGCCAGCATTAGTCACACACCGTGTGCCCAGCGGCAGGGCACTAAGGCCATGCGCTGTGAGGCCCAGGACTGTGCGGGCTCCAGGGGGAGCTCCTCAGTCCTCCAGTGGCTTTCCCAGCTCTGTGTTTGCTTCCAGGGTTCTTCAGGGCCCTGCTCCAGACACGGCACTGCTGTCTTGTATGGAAGGTGGTGGAAGGTGAAGTCGCTCAGTCGTGTCTGACTCTTTGCGACCCCATGGACTGTAACCTACTAGGCTTCTCCGTCCATGGGATCTCCAGGCAAGAATACTGGAGTGGATTGCCATTTCCTTCTCCAGGGGATCTTCCTGACCCAGGGATCGAACCCGGGTCTCCCGCATTGGAGGCAGACGCTTTAACCTCTGAGCCACCAGGGAAGCCTGCTGTCTTATATAAGATACGCTTTATTTCCTTTCTCAGGTCTGAACAAACTGAATTCCATGAGTTATTTAGCCCCAGGTTTCTTGGTTAAGGGATTATGAGCTCTTTTTATCAGCCCCATCTTCTGACTGAGGAAACTGAGGGCACAGGGTCAAGGAATTTGCCCAAAGTGTGGCGCTTAGTGAGAGGACTGACAGACAACCGGTTTTATGCAAGGCATTCCCGAGCACCAGATCAGCACCCAGTGAGGTGCTGGTCTCCCCTCAAGCCCTTGGTGTCCTGCCCCGGGCTGGAGGCAGAGGCACAGCCTCTCTCCATCCAGAGGTCATGGGTGAGCAGGGAGATGCCCTCCGTGGCATTTCTATGTCTCTTGCCTCCTCAGGAGTTGAGGAGGAAGCCTGCAGTTACTTTCCTGTCTACTTTATTTCCTTTGTGATTTTCTGGCCAGGGTGATGTAATAAGAAACATATATTTGGTCTCTGGCCCTGATTCCATTCCCAGGTGGCGCTAGTGGTAAAGAACCCACCTACCAATGGAGGAGACAAGAGACACGGGTTCAATCCCTGGGTCAGGAAGATCCCCTGCAGCAGAAAATGGCAACCCACTTCAATATTCTTGCCTGGAGAATCCCATGGACAGAGGAGCCTGGTGGGCTAAAGTCCATAGTGTCCCACTGAGTTGCACATAACCGAAGTGACTTTTAGCATGTACACACCTGGTTCCTGGCATAGAGCTTCCAGAACCATTGTAACTTACTAGGTGAAAGGAGCATCTTTTGTTATACTATTTGATTTAATCCCTGACTGGGCTGGAGACTGAGCTAACTAATCACCAATGACCAATGATTTGATCAAGCATGCCTATAGAATGAAGTCTCCATAAAACCCTAAACAGTGAGTTGGTTTGAGGTTCCCACATTCCACAAGGACAGAAGCTCCTGTGCTCCAGACCTAGTCCTTGACTTACATACCTGCTCACCTGGGTGTTCATCTCTGTCCTCTATTGTAGCACTAACAGTGAGTGAGTAAACAGAAGCAAGTGTTCTCCTGAGCTCTGTGAGCTGCTCTAGCTAGGTATTGAAGAACCTAGGTTAAAATTTTAAGCCCCCTTTTTTGTTAAAACCCCGGAGGCAGGCCATGCCTCACAGGAGATAACTTACTCCTTATCTGGTGACTCAGAGTCTCCTGGTCCTTAACAAAGCCCCATTCTATTAATTCTTAACTGATGACTTATAACCTAGTTTCCTGACCTTGCGAAGAGACCCCCTCTCAAAGATGTATTTTCTGTCAGGCTTTTCCGGGTAATTGTTCTTCTAAGAACTGACCAAACACCGCAGGTGGTCAGTCAACTGTTTCGACTTAATTACCTGCAGACCTATCCCACCAATCAAACGTCCTCACCCCACCTACCCCTGCCTATGGCCCCCTACCACATTGTTCCCAACATCCTGACCCCTCCCACACCTGCCTGTGATTTTTCGGTATAAAAGTTCCTCACAATTGATGTTCGGGGTTCATCTCCTTGAGTGGAGACTGAACCCCGGTGCGTCGGCCTAATAAATCCTCTTGCTGATTGCATCGAATTCTGGTCACTGTGGTCTTTGGAGCGACAGATTCTGAGAAAAGGCCGCGAGGTCTTACAGTATCACACTTGAGGGAGTCACAGAAACCTCCCATTTGCAGCCAAATTGAACAGAAGTGTGGGCTACCTGGGGGTCCACTAGTGCATTTGGCATCTAAAGAGGTGGGTAGCCTTATGGGACTGAGCCCCTAACCTTTGGGGTCTGAGGAAGCTCTGAGTAATTGGTGTCAGAACTGAAAGACAGAATTGAATTGTAGGATACTCATTTGGTGCCAGAGAGTTAAAGCGGTTGATGTGGGAAACCCATACACACACTTTTGATGTCAGAAGTGTGGTGGTAGAAGAAAGCTTTTCTTTAGCCAGTGACAATAATTTAAGGAATTTTTTCCTGAGGATTTTTTACAATAAATATAAAGTCAGAATGATTTTTTATTGAAAGTAAAAACAAAAGTGCTGAAGGAGGCTAAGGTCTTTGGCCACGTCCTCAAGGTCCGATGGGGAGGCCAAGGCAGCCTTTCCCCCACAGGGCTCCTCTGGCCACGTATCTGTGGGGAGCAGCTCCCACTAACAAGCCTGCTTTAACTCTCAGTAAATCCTCTTAGGACTTCATTGGGTAAGCATGGGTAAATATTTTTAAAAGCTGAAATGTCATAAAGAAATTAAGAGTTCAGTTTCTTGAGTTTCTGGCAGGTGTTGTGGATGACATCATCAGGTCAAATGTCAGATTCCATCCAAGCTGAGACATGCATAAGTCATTACTTCCTTATGGCCTTGTTTGAGAGAGCTCTTGTAGCAACACCAACTCCGTTTTGATTTTCCTTTCATATTAAAAACAATCTGGTCTTCATGTTCATCACACCTAAGCTTATTTATGACTCAAAATTCCGCTTGTATTTCAGGAAATGTAATTTTGTTTGACAGGAGGCAAATACAAGACATGTGGAGGTAAATTAACCCCCTTTCATGGTGCTGGCTGCAACGCCCAGGAGGGGCTGTGAGTTGCGGAATAAATGCTAGGAAGGCAGAGGGATGCCTGGGGACAAAGGACACACACAGAGCTGACGCCCAGCCTCAGCCCAGGAGAAACATTCCTGACTTCCTGCAACATAATAGAACTGCAGGAACTCATTTCAATACTTCATGTGCTGGCTCTGTCTTAATAAGATGTCGACATTTCTTGAAGAAATCAGCCTCAATTATGATTATTTAAATGTTAACCAATGGCATCCTCCAAGAAAGTCACCCGTAATGGAGGTCTATACTACTTTTTTTAATGTCGACATCTCTGTCAACTTAATGGAACTACTTTTCCCTTTAATATTTAAATTAAAATAATTCATTTACTGGGCTGGGAAACTCGCATTTCCTCATAGAATAACTGAGTATTCTCAGGGGATTGTGTTACTCATAACAGTTTTGTGCTAAGTTTTTGATGTAGCTTGAAACTTTTTCTTCCTTTTGTCCTAAATTTACCCCAAAAAACACTTTCTCTTAATCCTCCACCCCATTACAAACTCTACTTAACCCAAAGTGTAGCAGGTTTTTGTTGAAGATTTGGGGGTGAAATTACATTGCTATGTACCACAGCAGATTATATTAAATTAAATATTTGAATCTCTTTTCTAGAAAGTTTCCCAGGCTGCTTCAAGAAACTTTAATTTGTTTTTCTCTTTAATATGAACAGTAATTTAGTTTGAGGTCCAGCCACCCTGCTGTGGGGCTATTTTCCCATAACCAAATTGGCTTTCTAATCATTATGTTAAATAAAATACACTTTTTTTTCTAAAGAAATTCTGGGGCCCATTTTTAAACTAATAGGTTTTTTTCCCCCTCCCTCCAAATTCATAAAACTGCAAAAGGAAACTCTCTCACACAATGTATGCTAGGCCAATAATTTTAAGCTTTTTGATGGAACTCATCTTATTCCTTCACATCTGAAAGACAGGGAGGAACATTTAAGTGGGCCCAGGGGTACCATGTATGCTTCTGTAGTATACATTACGCTGGCCACTCCCTGTCTCAGTCTGTCTGCAGTATCTCAGGGAGAACTACAGTTTCTGACCAATTTGGGGTTAGTGGGCTTATCTGACTAGTTCTGGCCAAAGGGCTAAAAGTGGAAGTGATGTGTATCATTTTCATACTTGTGTAAGACTCTCTTTCCTTCTACCTAGGCAGCCGATAACATTCTAGACTGTGGCTGCTCAATCCACCTGGACATTGTAGGGCAGATCCCTGCACGGTCATCTGCAGTGAACACAGTGAGTACGTATTATGATTGGGCAACAGTGAGCCTTTATTGTTTGAAGCCACAGCACAACTGAGCCTATTTTGACTGATAAATTGTCTAATTTTGATTCTTGTGAAAACCTTTTGGAGTAGGTAGAAACCTAAGTTAAAATTTTAAGTCCCCTTAATGCTGAAACCCGGAGGCAGGCCATGCCTCACTGGAGATAACTTACTCCTTATCTGGTGACTCAGAGTCTCCTGGTCCTTCACAAAGCCCCATTCTATTACTCCTTAACTGATGACTTATAACCTAGTTTCCTGACCTTACAGGAGAGACCCCCTCCCAAGAAAATGTATTTACGATCGGAATTTTCCTAGGTAATTGTTTTTCTAAGAACTGGCCAAACGCTGCAGAGTGGCCAGTCAACTGCTTCGACTTAATTATCTGCAGACCTTTCCCACCAATGAAATGTCCTCACCCCATCTACACCTGCCTATAGCCCACTACCACATTTCTTGACCCCTCCCACACCTGCCTGTGATTTTTGGGTATAAAAGTTCCTCACAGTGGATGTTGGGGGTTCATCTCCCTGCGTGGAGATTGGACCCCGGCGCGCTGGCCTAATAAATCCTCAATTTCAAATTCTTCTGTACAGTGATACCAATAAAATAGCGCCATATAATTTCTACTGTGTACTATTGCATTTGATCCTTGCAACAGCTCTGTAGCAGATTCTTCTTAGCCTCATTTGTAGATAATCCAAATGAGGCCCAGAGCCATTAAGGGACTTGTCTTAAGGGAGGTAGATATTACAAGACAGAGCCAGGTCTTGGACCTAAATTTTCTGACTTCAAAGGCAGTGCCCTTTCTATTTCAGGGTATCTTTCAAACCAACTACTTTCCCTTCACTGTAGAATGAGGTCAGTGAAGCGAGCAATGATGATTCCATTTACTCTTTCATTCATTCCACACATACTTATTGAGGAGCTCCTACCTAAGCGCTTCTTAAATCAAATCTGATGATAAATTCTGGAAGTAAATTAGGAGAAAATATGACCAGTTTCCAGGAAGACATTTAAAGTTAGAAAGAGGGATGCTGGTGTTTGAGCCAGTTTGTACTTAGAGCTGATTCTCTGCATCTCTTATCACTGAGTTCAGTGACCTTGCAGCAGCTTGAAATTGGATGCGGTGGAAGTATTTACACCATGGAAATTGGCACAGGCTATAAATCATGGTTGGTTTGTTTTTTCCCCCTGGAGAAACCTTATTATAAATCATCTCTCCATTAACGGGGATTTTTAATGAATAGTGGCCTTTTCCCTAGCACTTGGGAATGGAAAATAATGCAGGAGACCTGGGTTTGATCCCTGGATCAGGAAGATTCCCTGGAGAAGGAAATGGCAACCCACTCCAGTATTCTTGCCTAGAGAATCCCATGAACAGAGGAGCCTAGAAGGCTACAGTCCATGGGGGTGTTGCAAGAGTCAGACACGACTTAGCAACGAAACCACCACCACACCATATGCCATGTGGAAAATCAGGCTAATGTATTTCCTGGTCAATTGCATCCTTGGACCCAGACAAAAATGCCCATAGCTTCCATGTCCAATCTAGGAAGTGTCTGCTATCGTTTAAGAAGAGGGAGGGTCATAAGGAAAGTCATCCAGGAAGAAATAAGGAATGATGAGTGGAAAATCTTCCTAGCAACTCAATCCTACTGTCATTAAATCTGCTCTCTCCAGACATGAAAACTTGAACCTAAGAGGAAAGTCAGTATCAGGAAGCAACATCAGTAGCTGAGGGAGCATAAAGGAAGTACACATTTTGTTGTCACAGGCAAAATCTTCAGCAGCAATGTTACACAGGGACTGCACCACATATGTTCTTCAGGCAGCATTGGCGGGACTCCTACCAACATAATTCAGGAGGATAGAATCCAGAACCATCCTGCAGTGAACTGGAAGTCAAGAGAGAAAGATATCAAATTCTCAGTCCCCAGATTAATGATTCTGATTTTATCCCCACCCTTCCATGGAAAGGCTGACAATTACTACCATGCTGCTAAATCTAATGGACACTTCACTTCTCAGAAGCATTCAAGACAACTGGCCACTTCATTCTTCTCAATGCAGTGTCTCCATTTGACCCCTTGTTTTTGCTCTCCTTGGCTTTTCACAATTTTTGGACACATCTTGGTCTCCTCTTGCCCACTCCTCCTTTTCTATGTAACCTTACATTTGAAGCTCCTTCAGGCTCTGTTGTAAGCTTTCTGTCCTTCTCACTCTAGACTTTTGCCCTTGCAATCTCATCCTCTCCTACAGCTTCATTAGGAAGGCAGAAACTCTCAACCCTGTATTTCCAGCTTCCTAATTAGTAACTGCACTTGGGTGTCTCACAGACCTCTCCACTTTAAGTCTAAAAACAAACTCACCACCCAATCTGTCTTTGCTCCTGTTTGGTGAGTCAGTAAGCTGGTGCACTGTTAGCGTGTCACCATGAAAACCTGAATCATCTCTGACTGCTCCTTCGTCTATTGCCTTGTCACGTTGGTGCTTCCTCTCAAGTTGTCTCTCTATCCCATTCTTTGCACAAGAGTTAAGTGGTGCCAACCATCATTTGGATGGTTGTAGTTGCCACTAAATCTCTCTCTCTACTCCTGCCAGCCTCCATTGCCAACAATCTATTTCCTACAGAAAAGCAGTCGTCTATATAAGTACAAGGAATTGGGGTATTTGCCTGCTTTAAACCCCTTTTGTTATTTACCATTGCCTATGGAATAATTTTTTTCTTAATTGAGGTGAAATTAGTAACATAAAATTAACCATTTAAACGAACAATGCAGTGGCATTTAGTAAATTCACCATGCTGTCAAGCGCTGGATCTATCGACTCTTAGACGATTTAATTGCCCCAAAATAGAATCCTGTACTTGTTAAACTTTGGCTCCCCATTCCCTCTTCTCCCTGGCAACTGTCAATCTGTTTTCTGTTTCAGTGAATTTCCATATTCTGAATATTGTACATAAATGCAATGAGCTAGGATCTTTTGTGCGGAGAAGGCAATGGCACCCCACTCCAGTACTCTTGCCTGGAAAATCCCATGGATGGAGGAGCCTGGTGGGCTGCAGTCCATGGGGTCGCTGAGAGTTGGACACGATTCAGTGACTTCACTTTCACTTTTCACTTTCATGCGTTGGAGAAGGAAATGGCAGCCCACTCCAGTGTTCTTGCCTGGAGAATCCCAGGGATGGGGGAGCCTCGTGGGCTGCCATCTATGGGATCGTACAGAGCTGGACACAACACGACTGAAGTGACTTAGCAGCAGGACCTTTTGTGACTGCTTATTTCACTTAGCAGAAGTGTTTCCAGGGTCCATCCATATGGTAGCATGCCTCAGTGCTTCATTCTGTTTTAGGGCTGAATAATAGTCCTCTGTGTGTCTATACGTGTGAAGTGAAGTGAAAGTCTCTCAGTCATGTCCGACTCTTTGCAGCCCCATGGACTAATGATCCATGGAGTTCTCTGGGCCAGAATACTGGAGTGGGTAGCCTTTCCCTTCTCCAGGGGATCTTCCCAACCCAGGGATCAAACCCAGGTTTCCCACATTGCAGGTGGATTCTTTACAGCTGAGCCACAAGGGAAGCCTGTGTATATGAGTATCTGACTACAATTCATTTATCCATTCATCTGTTAATGAACATTTGATTTGATTCCATCTTTAAACTATTGTGAATAATGTTGCTATGAAGATTCTTGTACAAGGATTTGAGTATCTGTTTTCAGTTCTTTTGGGTGTATACCTAGGGGTGGAATTTCTGGGTCATATGAAGGTGGCCCAGTGATAAACAATCTACCTGCCAATGCAGGAGATGCAAGAGACGTGGGTTCAATCCCCGGGTCAGGAGGATCCGCAGGAGTACAAAATGGCAAACCGACTCCAGTATTCTTGTCTGGAAAATTCCATGGACAGAGGAGCATGGTGGGCTAACATCCATGGGATCACAAAGAGTTGGATACACTGAGCACATGTACACATTTGTTGAAATTCCATGTTTAACTTTTTGAGGTATCCCAGACGGTGTCACCATTTTATAACAGCTTCGCCATTTTACATTCCCCATAATGCAGATGAGTTTCTACTTCTCTTCATCCTTACTAACACTTGTTATTTTCCATATTTTGGATTATTGTCATCCTAATGGGTATGAAATACTATCTCACTGATAGTATTTTAATCTGCATTTCTCTGATGGCTAATTATGTTGAGCAACTCTTCATGTGATTTCTGGTCTTTTGCATATCTTTTTTGGAAAAATATCTGACCAAGTCCTTTGTACATTTTAAAAAGTTGGCATGTAAGAGTTCTTTATATACTCTGGATACTTGACCCTTATCTGCCTTAATGGGTCACAGACTTATCATGGCACAGGGACTTGCATAACTCAATGAAGCTATGAGCCATGCCATGTAGGGCTACCCGACATGGAGGGGTAATGGTGAAAAGCCCGACAAAATGTGGTCCACTGGAAGACGGAATGGTAAACCACTCCACTATTCTTACCGCAAGTATCCCATGAATAGTATGAAAAGGCAGAAAGATATGACACTAGAAGATAAGCCCCTCAGATCCATAGGTATCCAGTATCTACTGGGGAAGAGTGGAGGGCCATTACTAATGGCTACAGAAAGAATGAAGCGGCTGGGTCAAAGCAGAAACAATGGTCTGGTGGTGAAAGTAAAGTCTAGTGCTGTAAAGAACAAGAATGCATAAGAATCTGAAATGCTAGGTCCATGAATCAAACTAAATTGGACATGGTTAAGCAGCAGATGGCAAGAGTGAACATTGACATCTTAGGAGTCAGTGAACTAAAATGGACAGGAGAGGGGCAAATTTAATTCAGATGCCCATTATAGCTATTGCTGTGAGCAAGAATCCCTTAGAAGATATGGAGTAGCCCTCAGAGTCAACAAGTCAAAAATGCATTACTTGGGTGCAATCTCAAAAATGACAGAAAGGTCTCAGTTCATTTCTGAGGCAAACCACAACTCACAGGAATCCAAGTCTATGCCCTGACCACTGATGCCAAAGAAGCTGAAGTTGAGCAGTTCTATGAAGACCTATAATACCTTCTAGAACTAACACCAAAAACAGATGTCCTTGTCATCATAGGGATTGGAATGCCAAAGTAGGAATTCAAGAGCTACCTGGAATAACTGGCAAGTTTGGCCTTGGAGTACAAAATGAAGCAGGGCAAAGGCTAACAGAGTTTTGTCAAGAGAACACATGCATCATAGAAAATACCGCTTTCCAGCAACACAAGAGACAGCTCTGCACACGGACATCACCAGGTGGTCAATACTGAAGTCAGATTGATTATATTCTGTGAGGCCGAAGATGGAGACGCTCTATATAGTCAGCAAAAACAAGACCTAGAGCTGACTGTGGCTCAGATCATAAGCTCCTTATTGCAAAATTCAGGCTTAAATTGAAGAAAGTAGGGAAAACCACTAAACCATTCAGTTTAGTTCAGTTCAGTCGCTCAGTCGTGTCCAACTCATCGCGACCCCATGAACTGCAGCACTCCAGGCTTCCCTGTCCATCATCAACTCTCAACGCTTGCTCAAACTCAAGTCCATTGAGTTGGTGATGCCATCCTACCATCTCATCTCTGTCATCCCCTTCTCCTCCTAAACCATTCAAAGCGAAATTGAAAATGAAGTTGCTCAGTTGTATCCAACTCTTTGTGACCCCATGGGCTGTAGCTTACGAAGTTCCTCCATCCATGGAATTTTCCCTGGCAAAAGTCCTGGAGTGGGTTGCTGTTTCCTTCTTCAGAGGGTCTTCCCAACCCAGGGATTGAATCTGGGTCTCCAGCATTGCAAGCAGACTATTTTTACCATCTGAGCCACCAGGGAAGCTCAAATAGAGGTTCTTTGTGACTCTGTGGACTATACAGTCCATGGAATTCTCCAGGCCAGAATACTGGAGTGGGTTGCTGTTCCCTTCTCCAGAGAATCTTCCCAACTCCAGGATCAAACTCAGGTCTCCTGCATTGCAGGCGGATTCTTTACCAGTTGAGCCACAAGGGAAGCCCAAACCATTCAAGTATGACCTAAATCAAATCCCTTTTGATTATAAAGTGGAGGTGACAAATAGATTCAAGGGATTAGATCAGTAGACTGAGTGAAGAACTATGAATGGAGATTCATAACACTATACAGAAGACAGTGACCAAAACTATACCAAAGAAAAATAAATGCAGGAAGGCAAAGTGATTGTCTGAGAAGCCTTTACAAATAGCTGAGGAAAGAAGAGAAACAAAAGGCAATGAAGAAAGGGAAAGATACACCAACTGAATGCAGAGTTCCAGAGAAAAGCAAGGAGAGATAAGAAGGCCTTCTTAAATGAACAATGCCTAGAAATAGAGGAAAACAATAGAGTGGGAAAGACTAGACATCTCTTCAAGAAAATAGGAAATATCAAGACAACATTTCATGCAAGGATAGGCATAATGAAGGTTGGACGAAAGCAATAACCTAACAAAAGCAGAAGAGTTTAAGAAGAGATGGCAAGAATACACTGAAGAACTACACCAAAAAGACCTTAATGACCTGGATAACCGCAGTGGTATGGTCACTCACCTAGAGCCAGACATGCTGGAGTGTGAAGTCAAATGGGCCTTAGGAAAATTACTATGAACAAAGCTAGAGGAGATGATGCAATTCCAGCTGAACTATTTCAAATCCTAAAAGATGATGCTGTAAAAGTGCTGCATGCAATGTGTCAGTGAATTTGGACAACATAGCAGTGGCCACAGGACTGAAAAAGTTGGTATTCATTCTAATCCCCAAAAAGGGCAATGCCAAAGAATGCCAAAGTGCAACCTCACAATTGCACTCATTTCACAAGCCTGCAAGGTAATGTTAAAAATCCTTCAAGCTAAGCTTCAGGGGTACATGAACCAAGAACTTCCAGATGTACACAGTGGATTTAGAAAAGGCAGAGGAACCAAAGATCAAATTAGCAACATCTGTTGGATCATAGAGAAAGCAAGAGAATTCCAGAAAAACACCTACTTTTGCTTCATTGCCTGTGCTAAAACCTTTGACTGTGTGGATCTCCACAAACTGTGGAAGATTCTTAAAGAGATGAGATTACCAGACCACCTTACCTATCTCCTGAGAAATCTGTATTCAGGTCAAGAAACAACAGTTAAAATTAGACATGGACCAATTGACTAGTTCAAAATTGAAAAAGGAGTATGTCAAGTCTATATATTGTCACCCTGCTCGTTTAACTTATATGCAAACTACGTTATGCAAAATGCTGGGCTGGAGAAGTTACAAGCTGGAATCAAGATTGCCAGGAGAAATATCAAGAACCTCAGATATGCAGATGGTGCCACTCCAATAGCAGAAGGAACAGGAACTAAAGAGCCTCTTGATGAAGGTGAAAGAGGAGAGTGAAAAAGCTGGCTTACAACTCAACATTCAAAAATGAAGATCATGGCATCTGGTCCCATCATTTCAGGAGAAATAGAAGGGGGGAAAGTGGAAACAGTAACAAATTTTATTTTCTTGGGCTCCAAAATCACTGCAGATGGTGATTGCAGCCAGCTTGTTCCTTGGAGGGAAAGTTACAACAAACCTAGACAGTGTATTAAGAAGCCAAGACATCACTGCCAACAAAGGTCTGTATAGTCAAAGCTATGTTTTCCAGCAATCATGTAAGATCTGAGAGCTAGACCATAAAGAATACTGAGCCCCAAAGAATTGATGCTTTTGAACTGTGGTGCTAGAGAAGACTCCTGAGAGTCCCTTCAACTGCAAGGAGATCAAGCCTGAATATTCATTGGAAAGACTGATGCTGGAGCTGAAGCTTCAAAATTTTGGGCACCTGAGGCAAAGAGCTGACTCACTGGAAAAGACACTGATGTTGGAAAAGATGGGGGGGGGCAAGAGAATGAGGTGACAGAGGATGAGACGGTTGGATGGCATTACTGACTCAATGGACATGAGTTTGAACAAACTTCAGAAGAGAGAGAAGAACAGGGAAGCCTGCCATACTGCTGTCCATGGGGTTGCAAAGAGTTGGACATGAGATTGAGACTGAACAGCAAAGAACAAGATTCTTCATTGTGGCACAATATTCTGGTTCCCATTGCACTCCCTCTTCACATTTTACACTCTCGCTACATTGTTTCACTCTCTGTACAGCTTCATAGAGTTTTATCTACACTGTTCCCTTACCTCAATCCCAGAAAAACCTCTTTCCCAGGAATTTCTCAGAGTATTCTCACAGGGTTAACAAATAAAATACAAGATGCAGATTTAAAGGTGAATTTCAAAGAAACTGCAAATAATTCTTTTGGCACAAGTATGTCCCATTCAATATTTGGGAGACACTTATACTAAAAAAAAAAAAAAAGTCACTCTTTACCTGGAATTTAGTATTTCATAATTCAACGCTATATCTCTGTCAAATCTCTAAACCGTCCCTCCAGGGAACTGCTCACATAAGCTCATAACAAATATCATCAGTTACTCTCCTAGCCCATGTTCCCTTGAAGAAAATCCGGAGGCAAACCTAACGATGCGCAGCCTTATTTCAAATCCCTGGGCAGGAGACAAGCGCAGGAAAGGAGTGAAAGCGAATGCAAGGTGGTGCCTTGATTAGCTGCCCTTGGCTGCAGAGGGGAAGACTGCTGCTTGCTTAATTACGCAGACTGTCATCTGACAAGCCAGGTGGAAACACAGTGCCGTGGCACCGTACCTCTGGGGAAGAAGGGAGACAGACATGTCAGCCGGGGCTTTCATTCCTCCTGTCATTGTTGAAGTTCACACCTGTGCTGCGTGCTGTGCTCAGTGGCTCAGCCGTGTCTGATTCTTTTCAACCACAAGGGTTGTAGCCCACCAGGCTCCTCTGTCCATGGGGATCCTCCAGGCAAGAATACTGGAGTGGTTTCCATGCCCTCATCCAGGGGATCTTCCCAACCCAGGAATCAGACTGGGGTCTCCTGCATTGTAGGCAGATTCTCTACCAGCTGAGCTACCAGGGAAGCCATGGGGCATTAATTCCCCTGCGCTTCTGAGCTGAGTTACACAGACCTTCTGGGAAGTTGCTGGGAAAGTCTGATCCTCCACCCTCCAGTGTGATCTTCTCCTGGATGCAGAAGTGTGCAAGGATCTACAGAACTAGGGTGCATTTGGGAAGAATCAAGACTCTGTTACTACTCTGGTGGATATGATAGAAGCCATGCCGAAGCCAAGCCCTCTCCTGGGGGAGGCTGAGGACACTGACACTGTCCGGACATGAGATGATGACAGGAGCAGCATGGAGGGTCTCCACTGAGCAGGTAGCCAGGGTCCTGGGGTGAGACGGGGGCTAGAGTGTTGGGGTGGGGCAGGGAGAAGCAGGTGGAACAGAGCAGACAAGCGTCAGGGCACGTGAACTAAGCTTGGCATGATTACTGTACTGCATCGGCCATAGTCCACGCTGCTTCCTGCTAGAGCCCTTCATGGTGGCAATCTCCCCAAGAAACCACAGTCTTCAAAGAGTGACCTCTTCGGATGTGTCTGCAGGGGCCATGGTGGCAGACTCCACAATTCCCAGCTGAAGACTTCTGCCATCTTCTCTGCCACTGGAGCCCCTCCAAACTGTGATAGAAAAGGAGGATGGGAAATTCCTCACGGTCCAGTGGTTAAGATTCTAGGCTTTCAGAGATAAATCCATGCACCTATGGACACCTTATCTTGACAAAGGAGGCAAGAATATACATTGGAGAAAAGACAATCTCTTTAACAAGTGGTGCTGGGAAAACTGGTCAACCACTTGTAAAAGAATGAAACTAGAACACTTTCTAACACCAGACACAAAAATAAACTCAAAATGGATTAAAGATCTAAATATAAGACCAGAAACTATAAAACTCCTAGAGGAAAACATAGGCAAAACACTCTCTGACATAAATCACAGCAGGATCCTCTATGATCCACCTCCCAGAATACTGGAAATAAAAGCAAAAATAAACAAATGGGATCTAATTAAAATTAAAAGCTTCTGCACAACAAAGGAAACTATAAGCAAGGTGAAAAGACAGCCTTCTGAATGGGAGAAAATAATAGCAAATGAAGCAACTGACAAACAACTAATCTCAAAAATATACAAGCAGCTTATGCAGCTCAACTCCAGAAAAATAAATGACCCAATCAAAAAATGGGCCAAAGAACTAAATAGACATTTCTCCAAAGAAGACATACGGATGGCTAACAAACACATGAAAAGATGCTCAACATCACTCATTATCAGAGAAATGCAAATCAAAACCACAATGAGGTACCATTTCACACCAGTCAGAATGGCTGCGATCCAAAAGTCTACAAGCAATAAATGCTGGAGAGGGTGTGGAGAAAAGGGAACCCTCTTACACTGTTGGTGGGAATGCAAACTAGTACAGCCACTATGGAGAACAGTGTGGAGATTCCTTAAAAAACTGGAAATAGAACTGCCTTATGACCCAGCAATCCCACTGCTCGGCGTACACACCGAGGAAAGCAGAATTGAAAGAGACACGTGTACTTCAATGTTCATCGCAGCACTCTTTATAATAGACAGGACATGGAAGCAACCTAGATGTCCATCAGCAGACGAATGGATAAGAAAGCTGTGGTACATATACACAATGGAGTATTACTCAGCCATTAAAAGGAATACATTTGAATCCATTCTAATGAGGTGGGTGAAACTGGAGCCTGTTATATAGAGTGAAGTAAGTCAAAAGAAAAGCACCAATACAATATATTAACGCATATATATGGAATTTAGAAAGATGGTAACAATGACCCTATATGCAAGACAGCAGAAGAGACATAGAGATAAAGAACAGACTGTTGGACTCTGTGGGAGAAGGCGAGGGTGGGATGATCTGAGAGAATAGCATTGAAACATGTATATTATCATATGTGAAACAGATCGCCAGTCCAGGTTCGATGCATGAGACAGGGTGCTCAGGACTGGTGCACTGGGATGACCCTGAGGGATGGGATGGGGAGGGAGGTGGGAGAGGGATTCATGGGTGAACACATGTACACCCATGGCTGATTCATGTGAATGTATGACAAAAACCACGACAGTATTGTGAAGTAATTAGCCTCAAATTAAAATTTTAAAAATTATAAATTAAAAAAAAGCAAACAATTCTAGGCTCTCACTGTTGGAAGGCCATGTTCAATCCCTGGTTGGGGAACTAAGATCCTGCAAGTTCCAAGGCACAGCCAATAAATAAATAAGTAATAAGAAAGAAAAGGAAGATGATTCACTTTCCCTCTATTTGTTTCATATTCTCTTAGATGTTACCTATGAAGACACTGTCTGGATAACTGTCAGTAAAACCACAAACTGTCTAGAGCACAAGAAAAGAGAGGGTCCTGGTTTATATTATTGAAGAGCCCAAGAGAAGTTACATATTTACTTTTACATGAATTTAGTATTTTTAAAAGTTAAAGACAATTCCTTAAGTCCACTGGGAAAAAATTAGCAAGCCCAGCCCTATTTACATTTCCACAGAAAACAAGAAGTAACTTGTAAGGATTACACTGTGATTTCTCCAGCTCCTGTAACTTCTAACATTTGTCATCTTTGACCCCCACTGCATTACTGCAATAAATAGCAGTAAACTCTACAATGATATAAAACAAAGCAAGATAGAAGTCAGGATAAACATGGTGTCCTGATAAATCAGGTAACAATTTTGAGGAGGAGATATAAATCTTGTTCAGAAAGAAATACTCCAAATGACACCAAGACTGCCTCTTGGTAGGATTAGGGCTCGGGGCTGCAACAGGAGGAAGCTTGAGCTTTTTACTCTTCCATGCGTGGGTTTAGCACAAGCACATATTAATATTATATGTGTACCATTTTTAAAAGAGGGAAGATGGGAGTAAGCAGAGAATTTGATCCGTCCTCTTACAGTGTATATCATGTGAACTGCTTTCTCTTTCACATGAGGAGGAAGGATGAGTCTCTGTGTTGAGATCGGAAAGGCTCTTTTCTGCGGCTGACGATGTGGCTTTGATGTTGACACTTAGGAACTCCTTCAACTGACAATGGGCTTCCCTGCTAACTCAGTTGGTAAAGAATCTGTCTGCGATGCAGGAGACCCTAGTTCAATTCCTGGGTTGGGAAGATCCCCCTGGGGAAAGGAAAGGCTACCCTTTCCAGTATTCTGGCCTGGAGAATTCCATGAACAAAGAGCCAGACACAACTAAACAATTTTCACTTTCTTTCACCTGACAATTGAACTTTTCACCTAATGATGTCCACAAATGGCTGTAGCAAAGACAATACCATTTATTTTTCTTCCTTTTGTAATCAACCCCTAAATTTAGCTGGACATGTGGCCATGCAAAATGAAGATTACTTTTCCCAAATCCCCATCCCCTTGCAGGTAGATATGGCCATGAGGCCAAGTTCTGATCACTGAAATGTAAGCAAATGTATTGAGTATCAACCTAGAAAATTCTTAAAGGGAAGGACTGCATCCATCTCTGCCCTTGTTCCTGCCGTCTGTCATGTGGAGCCATGTGAGAGCAGCAGCAACCATCCTGGGCAAGAAGTAGAGGCCACATGCCGAAGATCAGAGCAATGCAGGGAGCCTCAGCCCCCAGCATTCTGGAGTGTGATGTGCGTCCAGCACTGCCAACCTCTGAAACTCATTTCTGAGAGACAGGAGAAAGCTTTCAAGTGTTTAAGACACTGTGAGTTTTCCATTACATGCAGCCAAACCTTATCCTAACTTATCTAATCACTGACCTGATGTAATACTCACCAGGGTCGGGAAGATCCCCTGGAAGAGGGCATGGCAACCCACTCCAGTATTCTGGCCTGGAGAATCCCCATGGACAGTGGAGCCTGGTGGGCTACAGTCCCTGGGGTTGAAAAGACTCAGACATGACCGAGAGACTACACACAGCGCAGCAGAGCCATTCTAAACAGCAAGTTAGAACATTCAGTTACCAGGAAAGGAGGGCAGGAGACACAGTTACGAACTAATTTGTACTACGGGTTTTACCAGGAAGTCATGGTTTTGAAACAGTTGTAAGTCAAAGTGTTTTACTGAGAGATTTTTGTCCAAGCAAACAGTCCCTAGCATCTGCTTTGGGTTGTTGTCCCCCCAATTAGAATTATCATGACCCCACTTACGATGATGTCTCTATCTATCTCAGTTGTTTCTTGAGTTTAAAATGTAGATTCATTAGCCCAGACTGGAACAATGGAATCAAAACCTTTGAATTCTAAAGATTCTAAACAAATATCTTAGTTTAGAATTCTAAACAAATCCTTAGTATGTGCTAGGCACACCATAATATGAGAATCATTTTTAGCTTCTCTGTTTCTTTCATAAGCTGGAGTAGACCCCAAACTGTTTTAAAGAGAGATTTTGGCTTCAGCTTCTAGATACTTCTTAAATTCATCCTCTGATGAGATGGGGTGGATATCTGTCAGTCACTTGTCTGGATCTACTCCTAAATGCTCTTTAAAGGACTTGATTTCTTTCCTTTTCAGTTGTTAAAATCACAATATTTTCCTTTTATCAACAACACAGGTTATTCCTGGAGATTACAACCTGACATTCCGTTCGGTTTTACTAAAAGCCCAGTCAGGAGAAATCATATCTGCGATGGATTTCCTAAGAACATGCAGTTCACTCTTTTATTTTTTTTAGCTGTTCTAAACTTTACCCTTGAAATCAGAGTAGCAGAGAATTGCCTACTTGGATTATATCATTTTCCTCCCTTGTTTGGATTTCTTTGTACTGTACTCTAGAGTTACGCTACCAGCCTCCGCTGAACACTGTTATAAGAAACGAAAATAGGAAACGTGTTCCTGTGGCTCTTGCAGGGCTGGCTGCTGTAGGGGTGTTTCCCGCTGTAACTTGGTTCTTTCCTCATGAGGATCCATGGGAGAATTTGTCCAGCCTCAATACCAGACAACACAATACTTCCAAAGAGCAATTCGCCTGTTTTATCTAATGAATATGATGAATACAACCACTGATTATTTTTTCCTCTTTTCCTCGGTCTCTGAGAGATTCCACAATAAGATATCGTGTGACCTACTTTGAGCAAACATGCAGGATTCTATGGTGCATGGTACTTTGGGCAGATCTTCCTCCCGACCTTTTCTGATTACAAAAATTTTCCTTCATCATATTCTCCAAACTATATATTGTGTCATTTCTGTTATATATGCTTAATAAGTGACTGCTAATCCTTTATGGAAAGAGCAGGAAGGGATGGCTGGATGGAGACAAATCCAGATTTAAATCCTAGGTTATATCAGTGCTTCCTTCTCTGTATACCCTCTGCCACCCCCAACACACACTCAAAAAAAGAACAGATAAAAATTTTAAATCCCATAGAAAGAGGAATAAAGGTGGTATTGTTTATAAACAAATATAGCTTTTTAAGGACAGGTAGGAGAGGCAATGGCACCCCACTCCAGTACTCTTGCCTGGAAAATCCCATGGATGGAGGAGCCTGGTGGGCTGCAGTCCATGGGGTCGCTAAGAGTCGAACACGACTGAGCGACTTCACTTTCACTTTTCACTTTCATGCATTGGAGAAGGAAATGGCAACCCAGTCCAGTGTTCTTGCCTGGAGAATCGCAGGGATGAGGGAGCCTGGTGGGCTGCCGTCTATGGGGTCACACAGAGTCGGACACGACTGAAGCGACTTAGCAGCAGCAGCAGAGAGAGTAGAAAGGAGTGGGGGGAAGCAGATGCAGGTTAAAAATAGAAAAAAGAGAAAAGAAATGGGAGGGGTGGGGGAAACATAAAGGAAGAAAGTGAACATGTCAAGCAGGATATATTCATACTGAAACAGAAGTTCTGGATTTTCCAGGCTAGTGTAGGACGATCAGATCCCCCAGCAAAGGAGTATTCCAACATCATGTCCCTTCATTCTGTCCTGCTGATCCTTGTACTTAGTAATTTACAAAGAGTTCTGTGGCATGTTTCAAAGTCAAAGTAGGCAAAAATAAAAGCAAAAAAACCCCAAGTGTTTCATAGTTTAAGATTGTTCAAAATGTCTTTCTCCTGAGAGCGAATGTGCTATTCTCCTGACACAAGAGGGCGCTATTTCTTCAGTTTATAATATTCATGGTATGGCCATTCCTAATCAGAGAAGGCAATGGCACCCCACTCCAGTACTCTTGCCTGGAAAATCCTATGGATGGAGGAGCCTGGTGCGCTGCAGTCCATGGGGTCGCTAAGAGTCGGATACGACTGAGCGACTTGACTTTCACTTTTCACTTTCATGCATTGGAGAAGGAAATGGCAACCCACTCCAGTGTTCTTGCCTGGAGAATCCCAGGGACGGGGGAGCCTGGTGGGCTGCCATCCATGGGTTCGCACAGAGTCGGACACGACTGAAGCGACTTAGCAGCAGCAGCAGCAGCAGCATGGAAGAAAATTAGGTCTGCGGAACTCCTAGGGCTTCCCAGGTGGCGCTAGTGGTAAAGAACTAGCCTGCCAATGCAGGAGAGGTTAAGAAGCTCGATCGGATCCCGGGGTCCGGAAGATCCCCTGAGAAGGGCATGGCAACCCACTCCAGTATTCTTGCTTAGAGAATCCCATGTACCAAGTGAACAATGTCAGGGGTTTCAGACCCTGCTAGCTGGCCACAGGGCTGCTGGTTGGAACATCCTTGAAATCAGAACCCACTAAATCTCATTTATGCAGGATTATGCAATGGCAGGATTAGTGTCTAGAATCAAAGACTTGTGAACCGGAAAAAGTTGCCTCAACTCTTCTTAGCCTAATAAGTGTGTTAGTCGCTCAGTCGTGTCCAACTCTTTGCGATCACATGGATCATAGCCCAGCAGGCTCCCGGTCCATGGAATTTTCCAGGCAAAAATACTGAAGTGGGTTGCCATTCCCTTCTCCAGGGGATCTTCCTGACCCAGGGATGAAACCCGTGTCTTCTGCATTGCAGGCAGATTCTTTACCATCTGAACTACTACAGGCTCCTCCTTTTAGCCTAATGATGAAAGTATTAACTTATAAGAGTTGTGGGGAAGATTAAACGGGACGATCAATCTAAAGTATCTGACAACTTGCGACACATAGTAGGGATTCAGTAAGCAGAAGTTATCACTTTGTTGCTTAGCATGGCTGACATAGTGGGCCTTAATACGGGTTTCAGTGAATTAACGAATTAACGAATGAAACGAATGAATCATGAAGATTTTACTGCACTGAGGAATCCAAATATTTTCAAAGTTTTTAAATGTGGAATCAGATAGTTGAATCACCTCAAGGCAAAGCAATCAGTCTGTCTGGATAGGATAATTCTGTCAGTCTTCTCTACTCCTCTTTTGAGAAACCAGAGATCAGAGGGCGAAAGTGATGTGCCCTCGGCAGGCTTCAGAGCTGATGAGGGAAGCAGGATGAGACTGACTCTTGAGTCCTAACTCAAGATTTAATTAACCATTAGGGACCTGCCTGACCAGCTGGGAGGGTGGGAGGACCGGGGGATGGGGAGGCAGGTCTTAATAGACTGCTCCTAGAAAACAAATAGGCTTTGGGCTTGGTTTCAACATGCTTATGAAGGCCACTTTTACACAAGTGACCTCACCCAGGTGTGGAAAGAACCAGAACCACAAAAGAGCTTCTTGTTTGTCCTGGGGCAGACTGAGGCTGCGCTTAGAGGCTCAGTCCTGTCTGACTCTTTGGGACCCTATGGACTGTAGCCCACCAGGCTTCTCTGTCCTTGCGATTCTCCAGGCAAGAATACCGGAGTGGATTGCCGTGCCCTCCTCGGGGGCAATCCACAACTGGCTTCTAATCTGAAGGGATCTGTAGGAAGAGGCTCTCACTTCTCCAAATATGCTTCTTCCTGTGTCACAGGAGTCTTGGGCCACCTCCTTCCTTTGTGCAACAAAAGAGCAATTCTGTCTCCGCTTTTTTTCTTTCCTGTTACAATTTTCTTTGCCTTTTCTGGGGCCCGATTCTCAGGACACAGCCCTACTGTAGCCTCAGTTGGCTCTATCAGCAGCCTCCCTGGGTTTCCTGACCTTCGCAGAATAACAGAAGACTCCTGAGCCCCGAGGCCCCTCCCTTTCCCTGAATGAAACAGGCTTCCCTGGGGTGGTCCAACCCCTCTGCTTTTGATCTGCCAGCAGGAAGCAATAAAAGGCACTTTCCACGTGCCTGTAGTAACTGCATTTTCCATATACAAAAACAAGGCTCATTACCCAACCAGGACAAGGGCCATTCTAAGGACTTTGGAACAAAAGGCGTGAAACTGAACCGTGCCAGAAATCCCAAGATGGCTAGTTGCCATGCACATACCTCACGGAAAATTGCTCCTCTGGGGAATGCCCGCTGGAAGTGCCATCTGCTTTTGCCACAGATTCAAGGCTGTGACTGTAACTCACATTCTGGCCATAGTAGAACTTTAGTTAACTCCGGCTCAGATTCTACTAGGAAACCAGGGCTGAGCAGGTGTGTGCAGGAAACCTCTTTCCTTGACTTCACTTGCTTGTTTTATCTGTGTAAAGACCCTATTCCCATGGGGGCTTTGCAAGGTGTTTTTTACCTTCAACTCAGTTATGATTCTTTTAAATATATCAATCCAAGGAGGGGAGGAGGGAATGGGGAGTAATTACTAACGGGCGCTAGGTTTCTTTCTGGGGTGATGAAAATGTTCTAAAATTAGATTGTGGATTGTGGTGGTGCTTGCACTCTGAACATATTAAAAACCATTGAATTGTACATTTTCAATGGGTAAAATGTATGTAACTATCTCTCAGTAAAACTGTTAAAAATTTTTAAAAATCAATCCAATGACTTAAGTATATGCAATAAATACATGTCAGGTACTAGGTTGTGTAGTGCTGAAGGTAAAATGTGAAAATGGCATTCATTCCAAGGGCTGGTTCTCTACTCTGGGTGTGAAATTAAATTGGAGGAAAAGGGGCAGGACAAAACCTCTGAAAGAATGACATAGCCCAAGGGCACAGCATAAACTGAATAGAACCAAATGGGTCCAAGATGACAGACAAGTCAACTTGACTAAACCTGGACACTCGGCATAAGCTCATTGTAACATATCAGCAAGCTAAATGACACAGAGAGCTGCCAGTTCCAAGGTCAACCGTCAAAGAAAAGTGGACAGTGGCCAAACACCTGGAAATCCCGCTCTTTCCCCCAAAATAGTTGGAATAATCCTGCCACTCATTAGCCTATGACATTTCCCAGTCCATAAAGGCTAATGACACCACATTTTGAGGCTGCACTCGCCCTCTGTGGTAGCCCACATTCTGTCTGTGGAGTGTGTTTTTCACTGAATAAACCCATTTCTTACCTATCACTTTGTCTCTCACTGAATTCTTTCTGCGATGAGATATCAGGAACCTGGGCTTCATTAGGTCCTGAAACCTGTGATCTCAGTTGGAAGACCGTGAGTTTTGGCTGGGTTTGAGTCCCAGGACATGGGTTCAAGTCCCAATCTGAGTTAAATGGTTTCAAAGCCATGCTTATCCTCTGGGGAGGACCCAATGACTGCTGGAGTGGCTTCTACCCTTTCACATTCAACTATAATAAAAATAATCACAGTGTGGTAAAATGAGAGCCAGACTTGACATCAGAGGTCTTGGGTCTTCAAATTTTGCCTCTTCCACTTGATAGCTGTGTTATTACTAGGCAAGGCAGATTTTCAACCTCCGACTCCTCATCTGTCAGTAAGGAAGTCATATCTGCGGGCAGTGGGGTTGGGTGGGAAATAAATGCTGGCAAGTTGTCTATGTACCTGTAACATAATAGATGTTGAAGAAAGATTTCCTTCCTTCTTTCCTTCCTTAAGGAGCATAAGGAATTTATTCAGTGGTTAAGCCAGGTCCAACACTTTGTGACCCCACGGACTGGCTCCCCTGTTCTTCACTGTCTCCTGGATTTGCTCAGATTCATCAGATTTGTTGAAGCTTTCTAACCATCTCGTCCTCTGCCACCCTCTTCTTTTGCCTTCAATCTTTCCCAGCATCAGGGTCTTTTCCAATGAGTCAGCTCTTTGCATTATTAGGTGGCCAAAGTATTGAAGCTTCAGCTGCAGCATCAGTCCTTCCAATGAATATTCAGGGTTGATTTCCTTTAGGATGGACTGGTTGGATCTCCTTGCAGTCCAAGGGTCTCTCAAGAGTCTTCTCCAGCACCATAATTCAGAAATATCAGTTCTTCAGCACTCAGCCTTCTTTATGGTCCAGTTCTCACATTCATACATGACTGCTGGAAAAATCATAACTTTGAATATGGATCCTTGTTGACAAATTGATGCTTCTGCCTTTTAATACACCGTCTAGGTTTGTCATAACTTTTCTTCCAAGGAGCAAGCGTCTTTTAATTTTATGACTGCAGTCACTGTCCACTGTCCACAGTGGTTTTGGAGCCCAGGAAATAAAGTCTATCACTACTTCTACTATTTCTCCATCTATTAGACATGAAGTGATGGAACCAGATGCCATGATCTTCATTTTTTGAATGTTGAGTTTTAAGCTAGCTTTTTCACTCTCCTCTTTCACCCTCATCAAGAGGCTCTTTAGTTCCTGTTCTTTCTGCTATGAGAGTGGCATCATCTGCATATCTGAGGTTCTTGATATTTCTCCTGGCAATCTCGATTCCAGTTTGTGACTCATCTAGCCCAGCATTTTGCTTGATATAGTCTGCATTTAGGTTAAATAAGCAGGGTAACAATATACAGCGTTGACATACTGCTTTCCCAGTTTTGAACCAGCTTGTTGTTCCATGTCCAGTTCTAACTGTTTCTTCTTGACCTGCATACAGATTTCTCAAGAGACAAGTAAGGTGGTCTGGTATTCCCATTTCTTTAAGAATCTTCCACAGTTTGTTAAAACAGTCAAAGGTTTTAGCACAGGCAGTGAAGCAGTAGATGTTTTTCTGGAATTTCCTTGCTTTCTCTAGACTCAAAGGATGTTGGCAATTTGATCTAAATCTAGTTTATATATCTGGAAGTTCTTGGTTCATGTACTCCTTGAAGGATTTTGAGCAAACCCTTACTTACTAGCTTGTGAAATGAGCACAGCTGTATGGTAGTTCAAACATTCCTTGACATTGCCTTTCTTTGGGGTTGGAATGAAAACTGACCTTTTCCAGTCCTGTGGCCACTGCTGAGTTTTCCAAATTTGCTGACACATTAAGTGCAGCACTTTCACAGCATCATCTTTTAGGATTTTTAAACAGTGCAGCTGGAATTCTATCACCTCCACTAGCTTTGTTCATAGTTATGCTTCCTAGGGCCCACTTGACTTCATACTCCAGGATGTCAGGCTCTAGAATAGTGACCTCATCATCGTGATTGTTTGGATCATTAGACCTTTTCTGTGTAGTTCTCTGTATTCTTGCCACTTCTTAGTCTCTTCTGCTTCTGTTAAGTCATGACCATTTCTGTCCCTTATCGTGCCCATCCTTGCATGAAATGGTCTCTTGATAGTTCCAATTTCCTTGATGAGATCTCTAGTCTTTCCCACTCTGTTGTTTTCCTTTATTTCTTTGCATTGTTCTTTTAAGGTCTTCTTAACTCTCCTTGCTATTCTCTGGATCTCTGCATTCAGTTGGGTACATCTTTCCCTTTCTCCCTTGCCTTTATTTCCCTTCTTTTCTCAGCTATTTGTAAGGCCTCCTCAGATCACCATTTTGCCTTTCTTTTTCTGGGAATGGTTTGATCACCACCTCCTGTACAGTGTTATGAATCTCCATCCATAGTTCTTCAGGCACTCTGTCTGCCAGGTTTAATCCCTTGAATCTATTTGTCACCTCCACTGTATAATCATGAGGAATTTGAGTTAGGTCTACTTGAATGACTAAGTGGTTTTCCCTACTTTCTTCAGTTGAAGCCTGAATTTTGCAATAAGGAGCTTATGATCTGAGCCACAGTCAACTCCAGGTCTTGTTTTTGCTGTCTTACAGAGCTTCTCCATCTTTGATGTGAAGAACATAATCACGCTGACTTTGATACTGACCCCTGGGTGATGTCCATGTGCAGAGTTGTAGCTTGTGTTTTTGGAAGACAGTGTTTGCTATGACCATTGTGTGCTCTTGACAGAACTCTGGAGTCTAGAGGCTAATAGGTAAAAAGAGGTTCTGCTGTAACTGACACACACTGTAAACTGATGTACAACCTCAGCTTGGGAGACAGATAAGGCCAAGGCTGCTTTCTGTGGCTTGTTGAACACAGGGCAGGGGAAACCGTTCAGACTGGCATCACTGGGGGCTGTTGGCTAGCTTCCTTCCTCCCAGCTCTGTTCCAGGGTCTCTACCCAAACCCACTTTGTGAGGAGTAAGTTTCAGGGGCCTTCAGCAACCTCGTATGATGAGAGCACAGGAGGAGCCAGTGGGGCAGGCAGGCAATGACTCTCTCCCCAGAGACGGGTGAAAGCCCAGGCGCCCGAGGAGAGGCTGGGTCAAGGCAGGCCAGGCTAACCAGGGGAAGCAAACAGAACATGCCGAGTAGTCCCCTGTGAGTGGAAATACAAAGCAGACATTTCAGATATGTGGTTTTCACCCTAAACCAAGATTGGGAGCTAGCACCAAGTGTTCACAATTAAAAAAAAACACACACACACACACAGAAAACCACATCTGGGTGTCCTGTAGCACTTCACTTTTCATGTGACCTTGAAGCCCAAGCTCTCAAAGATGTGTTTGTTCATACCTCCCAGCACACCAGTGACTTAAGCCGACTATCATTTCCTAGTTGTACAGAGGGAAAAACAGATTCAGAAAAATTACACAACTAACCAGGTCACACCTAAATGGCAGAGTTGTGGCTCTAAGCTAAGTAATCTGACTCTAAATCCAAACTCCTTAAAGAAAGACCTATCAATTCATGCAAAAGTTTCCTAAACTTATTGTGATGGTAGCTATCTCTTCTCTCGAATATCTGTTCTCTTTTCCTATAGCAATAGAGATTCTTATTGCGTGGGTGACAACTCAGCTGAAAACTCCTTTCTCACCCTCCCGTGTAGCCATGATCATCCATGTAATTATGTTTGGGCCAACATGAGACACAGTAGAAGTGATATGTGCACTCTTCCAGGCCAGTCCCTTAAAATGAAGGTGCGTGCTCTCCTGCTTTCTGACAGCAAGGATGCAGAATAGATGGTAAGAGCTGAGAAAACCATTTTGGAGTTTATCACCTCTAAACTATTCATCTGGAATTTTATATGAGAGAAATAAACCTAAATGTAAGTATTATATTTTGGGTTTCTTTGTTATGCAGCCTAACTAATTCTTAACTAATGTGGGTATGTATATATAATAACAGTGGACTTGAGGGGACTTCCTGGTTGCCCAGTGGTTAAGAATCCGCCCTGCAATGCTGGGGATGTGGGTTCAGTCCCTAGTGGGGAAACTAAGATCCCACATGCTGTGGGAAAATGCAGCTAGAGAGTCCATGCTGCTGCTGCTGCTGCTGCTAAGTCACTTCAGTCGTGACCGACTCTGTGCGACCCCATAGACGGCAGCCCACCAGGCTCTGCCGTCCCTGGGATTCTCCAGGCAAGAACACTGGAGTGGGCTGCCATTTCCTTCTCCATGCACTGTATCAAAAAATTCCACAAGCTGCAACTAAGACCAGACACGATAAAATAAATAAATATTTAAAATAATAATAATAGCAGTAGTCATGAAGAAAGAAGTCTGTGGATGATTTAAAAAACAAAAAACAGCGTTGGGAGTTAAAGCAGAGCATTCTGAAGGATTTGTTACCAGTAGGTTGTAGCTGATGTAAATCACTCACCCTTAGGTATACAGACGGTGCCTCCAAATTCTTTCTGTATTGAAACTGAAACAATGATCACCCTTCTTCTCAAAATGATTTCAAGTGGCATAATTCCAAGAGCACCTAACTTAAGGTCAGAATGCCTGAGATCTAATTCTGCCTCTACTTCTTCTGCCTTATCCAGGTTAATCTCTGAGTTTCCTTGTCTGTAAAATGAAGATGATGGTACCTGCCTCATGGAACACTGAAAGGTTGGCTTAGCACAGTACTTGGCACATAGCAGATATTCCCTACAGTCTCCCATCCAGCCCCTCTGTCTTGCCCCCACAGAACAGCCTTGTGACATACGAACATTCGACAGGGTGGTGGTGCTACGCCCACCATCTCATGTCTCACCAGCCCACTGTGGGAAAGCACAGAGAGAAGCACCAGCCCCACCCGAGGGGCCTGAACGTTGACGAGCACAGAGAAAGTGCCAGAGCAACACTGGCTCAGTCCAGGAGTCGTTTCACGAGTAGAGTGGATGAGTGAAAGCTGACGGGAAGAGAGCCTTGTGGCGTTTGGGAAGCATAACAGTGGGGGCCATTATGTGGCCGAAGGCTGAAATCATGATGGGAGCCACTGGGCTCTCAGCATGACATTTGGGGCCAGAGGTGCCTGGGCAAGAGTGGCTGCTTGGTTTGAGTTCAGGATGCCCCAATTCTGGTGGCTCCAGTCTCCACCAAGAAACCTGGGAAAACCTCTCTGTTGGCACAGGAACTGACATCAACCTGAACCACTACCAGGTATCAGGAGAAGCTTTCTTAACAAATCTGGAACAATTAGACATTGCGCAAGCAGGTGGGTCACCCAAATCCCAGAACAAGCATTCTTGGATATCAGCTTACAGCCTCTGGAGAGACATACTATTCCTCTGGCTGTGTAACTCCTCAACACAACCTCCAGCTTAGTTCTCAGCCCTCACTTGTCCCCATGCAACTCTTAGGCAATGGGGCCTCAACCACAAATGTGCCTCTGGGACCTGCTGGACTTCTGTAGACTGAGCTCCAGTCTCCACATGCCCATTCCTTATCAAGAGTCTGTCCATCTCCTTCTAATCTAATACACTCAAGTGCAGGTTTGTAAGCATGCCAGCCCATTCTCCTCCCATCTAGACAGAGATTGTGGCTCAAGGCTGGTCAGGGATGGGTCAGACCAGCCAAAGTTTAGCTCTCTCTACTTTACTGGAATTTCCCAAAGTACGTATGCACATTTTAGGTAGAATGGGAAAAAAAATTATTTTAGAGTCATACATTTATTTTAGTTAGTATCAAAAAAATAATAAACCCACTAAACTGGCAATTTCCTAGATAGGGTAATGCTGAATTTAAAGAGTAAATTTAGCACAGATCTAAAGCACGTATTGAATAAACTATGCTACAGGTGACGCCTGACACTGAAATAAGCACAGTGCTCTTCACTAGGCTGATTGTCCAGTTGAAAATGAGAAATATGTTTGCTCAATTGCTAACACGTGCAGAGTTGCCAGATGAAATTCAATTTAAATGTTAGATTAATTATTCCACGGGACATGCTTATACTAAAAATTATTCATTGATGGTCTGAAACTCAAATGTCACTGGACATCTTTCCTGTATTTTTGTTTGATAAATCTGGCAAACCTACTCTGAAAGTTTGTTATTCTCAGCTCCTCCTATTTATCCTGCCTGCTAGTCCCGGTAAATCAACCTTGTAATATTTTTCAACCCCTTTCCTCCTCCCCAGTTTAGGTCTTTGCTGTGTGTCAGCTGACGTGGTCAGGATCTCCTAACTTGCTTTCCTGCTCTGCACACGTAGAGCCACTGATTCCTTCTGTTGCCAGAGTTACCTTCATAACATATAATTCTGACCCCTACAAAACAGCCTGTGCTATGTCACTCCTTTCCCTCAGTTCAGTTCAGTTGAGTCACTCAGCCGTATCTGATGCTTTGCGACCCCATGCACTGCAGCACATCAGGCTTTCCCATCACCAACTCCTGGAGCTTGCTCAAACTCATATCCATCAAGTCAATGATGCCATCCAATCATCTCATCCTCTGTTATCCCCTTCTCCTCCTGCCTTCAATCTTTCCCAGCATCAGTATCCTTTCCAATGAGTCAGTTCTTCACATCAGGTGGCCAAAGTATTGGAGTTTCAGCTTCAGCATCAGTCCTTCCAATGAATATTCAGGACTGATTTCCTTTAGGATTGACTGGCTTGATCTCCTTGCAGTCCAAGGGACTCTCAAGAGTCTTCACCAACACACAGTTCAAAGCAACAATTTTTCAGTGCTCAGCTTTCTTTATAGTCCAACTCTCACATCTATACACGACCACTGGAAAAAACATAGCTTTGACTAGATGGACCTTTGTCACAAAGTAATGTCTCTGCTTTTTGATATGCTGTCTAGATTGGTCATAGCTCTTCTTCCAACAAGCAAGTGTCTTTTAATTTCATGGCTATGGTCACCAGTCACCATCTACAGTGATTTTGGAGCCCAAGAAATAAACTCTCTCACTGTTTCCACTGTTTCCCCATCTATTTGCCATGAAGTGATGGGACTGGATGCCATGATCTTCATTTTTTTAATGTTGAGTTTTAAGCCAGATTCTTCACTCTCCTCTTTGACCTTCACCAAGAGGCTCTTTAGTTACTCTTCACTTTCTGCCATAAGGATGGTGTCATCTGCATATCTGAGGCTACTGATATTTCTCCCTGCAATCTTGATTCCAGCTTGTGCTTCATCCAGTCTGGCATTTCACATGATATAGTATGCATATAAGTTAAATAAGCAGGGTGACATTACACAGCTTTGACATACTCCTTTCCCAATCTGGAATCAGTCTGTTGTTCCCTGTCCATTTCTAACTTCTTCTTGACCTACATATAGGTTTCTCACGAGGCAGGTAAGGTGGTCTGGTATTACCATCTCTTTAAGAATTTTCCACAATTTGTGGTGATCCACACAGTCCTACTGAAGTCAATAAGGCAAAAGTAGATGTTTTTCTGGAACTCTCTTGCTTTTTCTATGATCCAATGGATGTTGACAATTTGATCTTGGTTCCTCTGCCTTTTCTAAATCCAATCTGAACATCTGGAAGTTCAGTTCAGTCGCTCAGTCATGTCCAACTCTTTGCTACCCCATGGACTGCAGCATGCCAGGCCTCCCTGTCCATCACCAACTCCCGGAGTTTATTCAAACTCATGTCCATAGAGTCAGTGATGCCATCCAACCATCTCATCCTCTGTCGTCCCCTTCTTCTCCTGCCTTCAATCTTTCCTAGCATCAGGGTCTTTCCAATGAGTCAGCTCTTAGCATCAGGTGGCCAAAGTATTGAAGCTTCAGCTTCAACATCAGTCCTTCCAATGAACATTCAGGACTGATTTCCTTTAGGGTGGACTGGTTGTATCTCCTTGTAGTCCAAGGGACTCTCAAGAGTCTTCTCCAACACCACAGTTCAAAAGCATCAATTCTTCAGCACTCAGCTTTCTTTATAGTCCAACTCTCATGTCCATACAAGACTACTGGAAAAAACATAGCCTTAACTAGACAGACCTGTGTTGACAAAGTAAATGAAAGTGAAAGTGAAGCTGCTCAGTCATGCCCAACTCTTTGCGACCCCATAGATAGTAGCCCGCACCAAGCTCCTCTGTCCATGGTATTTTCAAGGCAAGAGTACTGGAGTGGGTTGCCATTTCCTTCTCCAGGGAATCTTCCCAACCCAGGGATCAAACCCAGTTCTCCCACGTTGTAGACAGACGCTTTACCATCTGAGCCACCAGGGGAGTCTTTTTTGACAAAATAATATCTCTGCTTTTTAATATCCTGTCTAGGTTGGTCATAATTTTTTTCCCAAGGAGTAAGTGTCTCATTTCATGGTTGAAGTTCACATATTTTTGAAGCCTAGCTTGGAGAATTTTGAGCATTATTTCGCTAGCATGCAAGATGAGTGCAATTGTGCATTAGTTTGAACCTTCTTGGGCATTGCCTTTCTTTGGGATTGAAAAAATGAAAACTGACCTTTTCCAGTCCTGTGGCCACTGCTGAGTTTTCCAAATTTGCTGGCATATTGCGTGCAGCATTTACACAGCATCATCTGTTAGGATCTGCTTGGCTAGAATTCCATCACCTCCACTAGCTTTGTTAGCAGTGATGCTTCCTAAGGCCCACTTGACTTCATACTCCAGGATGTCTGGCTCTAGGTGAGTGATCACATCATCCTGGTTATCTGGGTCATGAAGATCTTTTTTTTATAGTTTGTCCATGCCATGTTGCTCCCTTCCCTACTAAAGTCCAAACTATTTAGCATGTCTCATCCAGCCCATGTTTTTCTCCACCATCCCACCACACTGGACTCTGCTATTCCTTCCTTACTATGTACTCTTTTGTGTATCCTCTGGCTGTTTTCTGCTGACCACACAGCCTGGAAAGGTCTGCTTTGGGTCTTCATCCTTAATCAGTGTTGACTCCTCAGTGAAGTCTCCCCAGCACCCCAGCTCTCCCTGCAGCCATTGGAAGGCACTTCTCACATCCATGACTCCCCACCTTGGGACTGCAGTGAAGTATCCAAGACAGAGTGCCTGAGCAGGGTCCTGACCACAGCAGAAGGATTCTGGAGACCCTTGAGGCACTAGGAGGTTAGGTGAAGAAGAAAAGGGATGGAAGTAGAAAGAAGTAGAAAGATATAAAGAAGAAACTGAACATGTGGGTGCTTCCTCCTCTTCTATTTTAGTCACCATTTATTGAGCAACAAGAGCTCACTAGCTGCTCTGTGCAAACGACCCATTAATCCTCATGTCAGCCCTGCAGAATCATGCCCGATTTCCAAATGGGGGGTTGATGATAACAGAAGTTGCATGCCCTCCTCCCCTATCTCAAAATGAGTTCTGGAAAACAAACCATTTCTTCTTTGCAAGCTAAATGTTCATTTTCTGTACGTGACAGCTTCATTCAGCTTAGTATATTGAATAGGCAATGATAAGGATTTTGCCATGAGTGTTTTCAGAAGAAAAATTAGGAAGAACAGATTCTTTAATTGCTATGGGGAAAACAGCTGGCTAAACAGGGACTGATGCAATTTGCAAAAGAGAAAAGCCCTGTGTCCTCTTTATTGCATCATATCAGGAGGCACATCCTATCTTGTTCCCCACTTTGAAAAGTGCTCAGATTGATAGTGCTGCCAACTCTTAAGCATCCCTTCCCCTCTCACTCCTCCCAAGGCTTTGCTGGCTTCCGATCTGTTCCTTGCCCTTCCCTCAATGCATGAATCTGCCCTCTCCCCAGCCCACCAGACACAACTTACACCTTATAGCTAGATACCTTATAGCTATTTTATACTTATCCACTCAAACAGGGCTTCAGTCTGTGGCTTCAGCAGTTAATCTCATGGTCTAATCAGAGAGATAATGCTCAAGCCATAGGGCCTTCTGTCTCTCCCACTGCCACTTCTCAGACCAATTTTGCAGTTTATAATCCAAAAATCTCCACACTGGAAACTAAGAAAGTCACGCAGTTTGAACCTATCTGAACTTGAATGACTTATAACATCCCCATGAGTGATTGCCTGCGATTGGCTCGTGATCTTTGCTACTGGAGACCACAGCTGGAAGGTTAGTTGTTATAGACGTTGATGCCTCTTTGTTAATGCCAAATCTGACTTTTAAGAAATTTTTACTCAGTCATAGGACTGCCTTTTAAGTAAACCTAGAGGATTGGCATCGATGGAGGTAATTTTTGGTTAGGACTATTCAAGCATTCATTCTTTTACTTTGCATTTTCTCTTTTTAATTCTGGTAAAGCACACACACACACACACACAACAAATTTCCTCCTGTTTAACCGTTTTTGCGTTCTTGTGTTTTTTTGTGTGTTTTTTTTTCTATTTTTTGTTATTTTTAAGTGTACACTTCCGGGATTGCTGGATCATATGACAATTCTTTTTTTAGTTTTCTGAGGAATCTCCATACTGTCTTGCATGGTGACTTCATTTTACTCTCCTCCCAGTGGTGCAGAAGGGTTCCACTTTTTCCATATCCTTGCCAAGACTTGTTATTTTCTGTTTGTTCTTTTTTTCATAGTGGCCCTCCTAACACCTATGAGGTGATGTCTCACTGTGGTTTCAACTTGCACTTCTCTAATGATTAATGATGTTAAGCATCTTTTCAAATGCTTGTTGGCCATTTGTATATCTTCTTTGAGAAATGTCTATTCTTGTCCTTTGCCTATTTTTAAATTGGGTTACTTGATTTTTTGTTATTGAGTTACAGGAGTTCTTTATATATTCTGTATGTTGCCTCTTTATCAGATATATGATTTTCTTTTCTTCCCTGCCATTCCATGGACTGCCTTTTCACCCTCTTATTGTTTCCTTTAATGTGCCAAAGTTTTTTAAAGTTTGATGTAGCCCCATTAGGCTATTTTTGCTTTTGTTACATGTGCTTTCAGTGTCATGTTCAAGAAATCATTGCCAAATTCAATGCCATGATGCTTTTCTCCTGTGTTCCTTCTAGGCGTTTTATAGATTTAAATTTAGCTGTTTATTCCATTTTGAGTTAATTTTTGCATATGGTCTAACATCGGTCTTTTGCATGTAAATATTCAAGCACCATCTGTTGAAGAGACTCTTCTTTCCTCATTGTGTAGTCTGGGCATCCTGTTTAAGATCATTTGACCATAAACACAAAGGTTTATTTCTGAGTTTTCTGTTCTGATCCATTGGTCTCTGTGTCTGTCTTTATGTCTGCGCCTCACTGTAGCTTTGTAATATGTTTTGAATCCATGAAGTATGAGGGCTTCAACTTCATCCTTTTTTCAAGATTTTTTGGCAATTCAGAGCCCCTTGAAATTCTATATGGATTTTAGAATTCTTTTTCTGTTCCTGACAAAAATCATTGAGTTTTTGAAAGGGATTGTGTTGAATCTGTAGATAGCTTTGTTAATATAAACATTTTGGCAATATTATATTGTCTTTTAATGCATGAACACATAATGTCATTCCATTTATTTGTGTCTTCTTTAGTTTATTTTAGCAATGTTTTATAGTTTTCAGGTCTTTTTCAGGACTTTTATAGGTTTAGAGGTCTTTCATCTCCTTGGCTAAGCTTACTCCTAAACTTTCATTCTTTTTATACTTTTCTAAACTGAATTCTTGTCTTAATATCCTTCTTGGATTGTTCATTGTTAGTTACAGAAATGCAACTGATTTTTGTGTGTTGATTTTGTATCTTGAAACTTTGCTGAATTTCTTTATTAGTTCTAATAGGTTCTGGGGAAATTTTTAGGGTTTTCCACATATAAGATCATATTATCTGCAAACAAAGATAGTTCTACTTCTTCCTTTCCAATTTGGATTCCTTTTATTTCTTTTTCTTGCCTAATTGTTTGGCAAGAACTTCTAGTACTCTATGTAGAATACAAGCGACAAAAATGGGCAAAATTGCCTAGTTTCTGATCTTAGAAAGTTTTATGTTTATTATTTTTAAGTATCATGTTCATTGCAGGCTTCATATAGTTTATTTCTTAAAACACAGAATTCCTGAACTAATTCTGAAATATGAAAATTGGGCAGACACTAGCAGGCATTTGAAATGATAGCTCACTGTAAATAATTACCAACTAGCAAACGAAAATCTATAATGGATTTTCTAGACACATGCTAGTAAAGCTCAAAATTCTCTAAGCCAGGCTTCATCAATACATGAACCAAGAACTTCCAGATGTTCAAGCTGGTTTTAGAAAAAGCAGAGGAACCAGAGATCAAGTTGCCAACATCTGTTGGATCATTGAAAAACAAGAGAGCTCCAGAAAAACATCTATTTCTGCTTTATTTAGTATGCCAAAGTATTTGACTGTGTGGATCACAATAAACTGTGGAAAATTCTGAAAGAGATGGGAAAACCAGACCACTTGACCTGCCTCTTGAGAAACCTATATGCAAGTCAGCAAGCAACAGTTAGAACTAGACATGGAACAACAGTCTGGTTCCAAATAGGAAAAGGAGTACGTCAAGGCTGTATATTGTTACCCTGCTTATTTAACTTATATTCAGAGTACCTCCTGAGAAACGCTGGGCTGGAAGAAGCACAAGCTGGAATCAAGATTGCCGGGAAAATTATCAGTCACCTCAGATATGCAGATGACACCACCTTTATGGCAAAAAGTGAAGAGAAACTAAAGAGCCTCTTGATGAAAGTGAAAGAGGAGAGTGAAAAAGTTGGCTGAAAGCTCAATATTCAGAAAATGAAGATCATGGTATCCGGTTCCATCACTTCATGGGAAATAGATGGGGAAACAGTGGAAACAGTGTCAGACTTTATTTTTGGGGGCTCCAAAATCACTGCAGATGGTGACTGCAGCCATGAAATTAAAAGACGTTTACTCTTTGGAAGGAAAGTTATGACCAACTAAATAGCGTATTCAAAAGCAGAGACATTACTTTGCCGACTAAGGTCTGTCTAGTCAAGGCTATGGTTTTTCCAGTAGTCATGTATGGATGTGAGAGTTGGACTGTGAAGAAGGCTGAGCCCCGAAGAATTGATGCTTTTGAACTGTGGTGTTGGAGAAGACTCTTGAGAGTCCGTTGGACTGCAAGGAGATCCAACCAGTCCATTCTAAAGGAGATCAACCCTGGGATTTCTTTGGAAGGAATGATACTAAAGCTGAAACTCCAGTACTTTGGCCACCTCATGTGAAGAGTTGAGTCATTGGAAAAGACTGTGATCCTGGGAGGGATTGGGGGCAGGAGGAGAAGGGGATGACAGAGGATGAGATAGCTGGATGGCATCACGGATTCGATGGGCGTGAGTCTGAGTGACCTCCGGGAGTTGGTGATGGACAGGGAGGTCTGGCGTGCTGTGATTCATGGGGTTGCAAAGAGTTGGACACGACTGAGCGACTGAACTGAACTGACCTGAACTGTGATACTGTATCTGTTCTGTGAGCCATGTTTTCTTGGACTTAGGCTTCCAGGACAGGGATTGACAAATCATATACAACTTGTGTGGCTAAAAGTCACTTGCCTCATATGATCCTTTAAAAACCCACCCTGGCAGTTTACACATGTGAGTTCAATGGGCCAGTTTCTATAATGAATGGGGGACACTCTCCTTGGATTTGTTGAAAAAGAACTAGGAGAGAGAGTAATCACCACTTTCCTTCTAGGTGCTTAATGGCTTTAGGGATTCATGGTCTCTAACTTTAGAGGTCCTTCCCCTCTAGACTTAAATGAAAGGCAGTAGGAAAACAAGCAATGAGGACAGAACAAAATAATGCCCTGCTGAGTCTCGGAACAATGTGCTGCTGATAAAGAAATAGACATTCGGCAAATAAGGAACTGTAATTACAGCTACAAGAAATTCTGAGATACTACCTTGAGTAGACCAAATTGTATATGGAAACTTTTTGTTTTGGACTAATTTATTTTTATTTTGGCTGTGCTAGGACTTCACTGCTGTGAACGGGCTCTCTCTGGTTGTGGTGAGTAGGGGCTACTTTTTGTTGTAGAACACAGGTTCTCAAGGCGAAGGCTATAGTAGTTGTGGCAGACAGACTTAGTGGCCTGGTGGCATGTGGAATCTTCACAGACCAGGGATCGAACCCATGCAGCCTGCGTTTGCTGGAGGATTCCCAACCACTGGACTACCAGGCAACTCTGTGTCTTGGCTTTTTAAGTGTTAAGCTAACTTGGGATAAAAGGAAGGAGAGAAGTTTCATTTGTTTATTTACCAACCGCTTCCTAAGAGAAAATAAGTGTGGGTAAGCCATCTGCTGAGTAGGCACTGTAGAATATTGAGAAGACATGCCCAGACTTCACTCTGATATGAAGTAGAGATAAGCACCCTGAAGCAGTGAGAAGGAATGGCTCCGGCAGTGCGTCAATTCAGTTCAGTTCAGTTCAGTCGCTCAGTCGTGTTCAACTCTTTGTGACCTCATGAATCGCAGCGCGCCAGGCCTCCCTGTCCATCACCAACTCCCGGAGTTCACTCAGACTCACGTCCATTGAGTCCACGATGCCATCCAGCCATCGCATCCTCTGTCGTCCCTTTCTCCTCCTGCCCCCAATCCCTCCCAGCATCAGGGTCTTTTCCAATGAGTCAGCTCTTCACATGAGGTAGCCAAAGTACTGGAGCTTCAGTTTTAGCATCATTCCTTCCAAAGAAATCCCAGGGTTGATCTCCTTCAGAATGGACTGGTTGGATCTCCTTGCAGTCCAATGGACTCTCAAGAGTCTTCTCCAACACCACAGTTCAAAAGCATCAATTCTTCGGTGCTCAGCCTTCTTCACAGTCCAACTCTCACATCCATACATGACCACAGGAAAAACCATAGCCTTGACTAGACTGACCTTAGTCGGCAAAGTAATGTCTCTGCTTTTGAATATGCTATCTAGGTTGGTCATAACAGTAAGCCTTCTTTTAATTTCATGGTTGCAGTCACCATCTGCAGTGATTTGGAGCCCCCCAAAATAAAGTCTGACACTGTTTTCCCCATCTATTTCCCATGAAGTGATGGAACTAGATGCCATGATCTTTGTTTTTTGAATGTTGAGCTTTCAGCCAACTTTTTCACTTTCCTCTTTCACTTTCAGCAAGAGGCTTTTTAGCTCCTCTTCACTTTCTGCCATAAGGGTGGTGTCATCTGCATATCTGAGGTGATTGATATTTCTCCCAGCAATCTTGATTCCAGCTTGTGTTTCTTCCAGTCCAGCGTTTCTCATGATGTACTCTGCATAGAAGTTAAATAAGCAGGGTGACAATATACAGCCTTGACGTACTCCTTTTCCTATTTGGAACCAGTCTGTTGTTCCATGTCCAGTTCTAACTGTTGCTTCCTGACCTGCATACAGATTTCTCAAGAGGCAGGTCAGGTGGTCTGGTATTCCCATCTCTTTCAGAATTTTCCACAGTTTACTGTGATCCACACAGTCAAAGGCTTTGGCATAGTCAATAAAGCAGAAATAGATGTTTTTCTGGAACTCTCTTGCTTTTTCCATGATCCAGCGGATGTTGGCAATTTGATCTCTGGTTCCTCTGCCTTTTCTAAAACCAGCTTGAACATCAGGGAGTTCACGGTTCACATATTGCTGAAGTCTGGCTTGGAGAATTTTGAGCATTACTTTACTAGCATGTGAGATGAGTGCAATTGTGCGGTAGTTTGAGCATTCTTTGGCATTGCCTTTCTTTGGAATTGGAATGAAAACTGACCTTTTCCAGTCCTGTGGCCACTGCTGAGTTTTCCAGATTTGCTGGCAAATTGAGTGCAGCACTTTCACAGCATCATCTTTCAGGATTTGAAACAGCTCAACTGGAATTCCATCACCTCCACTAGCTTTGTTTGTAGTGATGCTTTCTAAGGCCCACTTGACTTCACATTCCAGGATGTCTGGCTCTAGATTAGTCAACACATCATCATGATTATCTGGGTCATGAAGATCTTTTTTGTACAGTTCTTCTGTGTATTCTTGCCACCTCTTCTTAATATCTTCTGCTTCTGTTAGGTCCAGACCATTTCTGTCCTTTATTGAGCCCATCTTTGCATGAAATGTTCCCTTGGTATCTCTAATTTTCTTGAAGAGATCTCTAGTCTTTCCCGTTCTGTTCTTTTCCTCTATTTCTTTGCATTGATCGCTGAGGAAGGCTTTCTTATCTCTTCTTGCTATTCTCTGAAACTCTGCATCCAGATGCTTATGTCTTTCTTTTTCTCTTTTGCTTTTTGCTTCTCTTCTTTTCACAGCTATTTGTAAGGCCTCCCCAGACAGCCATTTTGCTTCTTTGCATTTTTTTCCATGGGGATGGTCTTGATCCCTGTCTCCTGTACAATGTCACAAACCTCAGTCCATAGTTCATCAGGCACTCTATCTATCAGATCAAGGCCCTTAAATCTATTTCTCACTTCCACTGTATAATCATAAGGGATTTGATTTAGGTCATACCTGAGTGGTCTAGCAGTTTTCCTTACTTTCTTCAATTTAAGTCTGAATTTGACAATGGGGAGTTCATGATCTGAGCCACAGTCAGCTCCTGGTCTTGTTTTTGTTGACTGTATAGAGCTTCTCCAACTTTGGCTGCAAAGAATATAATCAATCTGATTTCATTGTTGACCATCTGGTGATGTCCATGTGTAGAGTCTTCTCTTGTGTTGTTGGAAGAGGGTGTTTGCTATGACCAGTGCATTCTCTTGGCAAAACTCTACTAGTCTTTGCCCTGCTTCATTCTGCATTCCAAAGCCAAATTTGCCTGTTACTCCAGGTGTTTCTTAACTTCCTACTTTTGCATTCCAGTCCCCTATAATGAAAAGGACATCTATTTTGGGTGTTAGTTCTAAAAAGTCTTGTAGGTCTTCATAGAACCATTCAACTTCAGCTTCTTCAGTGTTACTGGTTGGGGCATAGACTTGGATTACCATGATATTGAATGGTTTGCCTTGGAAACGAACAGAGATCATTCTGCGTTTTTGAGATTGCATTCAAGTACTGCATTTCGGACTCTTACAGTCCCTAAAGTGCTTTCTTCCACTCTCTCCCCATTTCCTTCTTACTAACCCTACTTCTCTTTCTGGTCTACCAGTCTAATGGTAACCATGATATGGTTACATGGATGTGAAAGAAAAAAGCATCAGGCAAACAAACAGAACCAAGACACAGAACCAGAGAGAATTCTAGAAGCCTTAAACACAGCTGCAGAATTAAAACAAAATTATCAAGGGAAGAGAGTGTTCCAGCTGACTTAACTTCCTGTTGATAAGTCTCTGGGGAGGAGGGGTGAGGTCTGGAGTTCTAGAATTGGGGTAGAGGGAGTGCAGGGGCCTGGCCAGAACCGGGGCAGAATGCCTTTGCAGGAACCGTTATTCAGAGCTGGGTTCCCATCTGCAAGGTTGTTGACACTCACTTCCTGAGCCTCCTCGTGGTCAGAGAGGCTTTCAGCTACTGATGTGCCCAACCTACAGAAAAACAGGATGTTAGCTTTCAGATCTGATTAAGCCATGAGATGCAAATTCCTTCCCCACTCCACCCCCACCCCACTCCTCAACCACTGCCACCCACACCATTCTGCCTTTCACAGCAGAGACACATTCATCTCCCTGTGTGACTTCCAGCAGAAGCTGTCTGTGTCCTTTGCTTATTGACAACTCATCTGTGCAAGGCCAGATTGAGTGCTAAACCCACTTCATTACGGCTTTAGATTTATGGTTGTTTTGATTAGGAGTTCCTTGCCACATCCTTGGGTAACTAATGAGAATTTTCACCAAATTAGAAAACGAGAATGGTTAAATAACTTTGCCCTTTAGAAAGCACACAGGTAGTAGGGTTCTGGAGTCCCCAGTCCTCAGCTTGGCCCCTTTGCCTACAGAGTCTTTATAGGTAAGTGATTGTCAAGCCTCTTCCCCTACTCACTCTAACCCCATTTCTATTTCTTGCCGCCTAAAATCCCCACCATGCACAATAAAGGAAAAAGAAACAGAAAATATAAACAGAAGCAACTGTGCTCAGGTCAGTCATCTTCACGATGCAAATATCGCCTATTTTTGCAGAGGCAAACACCAAGCCCAAAACATTCCCAGAATAGGATTCCAGGGGCAGCAGTCTCCCTATAAGGAGGACAGGATGGATTCTAAAGTTAATGCCCACTTAAAGGGATAGTGTGCACCATGTCAGAGCAGACCCTGCAAACCTGAGAAGAGCAGTCAAAGCAGGCCTCTGACAAACCCTCTTGTCCTTCCCCAGCTGCTCCTCAGTCTCAAAGAGCCCTCTGCTCATGCGAGCCTTCCAGGCGCCCAGAGCTCCAGCAACTCTTATCTCACCAAGCCCACTTAGGGCAGTTGCACCTTCCTATACCCCAAGACACTCCCTGAACCTTCCATCCTTGACCTCTTGGCCTTCCTCAGGACCTCACAGAATCCAGTTTTACACCGCTTCAGGACATTTGGCGTTTACTTTGCATCAACGTGGTGCTAGTGGTAAAGAATCTGCCTACCAACGCAGGAGACACAGGAGACTCTGGTTTGATCCCTGGGTGGGGAAGATCCCCTGGAGAAGGGCATGACAACCCACTCCAGTATTCTTGCCTGGAGAATCTCATGGACAGAGGAGCCTGGTCGACTACAGTCCATATGGTCGCAAAGGGCTGCAAAGAGTCAGATACAACTGAAGCGACTTAGCAAGCACCACTGATTCAAAGGTCTATTTGATTATTGCCTTGAAGGGTCTATTAATTATTGCCTTCTCAGATAAATGATAAGGTTATAAGATAGGACACTGTGTGGGCTTCACAGACTGAATAATATTGAGGACACCAAGATGAGAAAAACATGAAAAAGTCTCAAACACTATCACAAGGCAGAAAAGTTGAATGTAGATGTATGAGCGTAGGAAATGTAATAACGACGTACTCCAAAACTGTAAAATCGTGAAAAAGACTTCGGCACCAGAAGTTACAAGGTAGTACAAGGGGATGAAAGCAAGTAGATGAGTCAGTAAGTGGTAAGAGTTAGGAAAGAGATCAAATCCTTGACTACACCAGAAAAAAGACCATAGTTTCTGTGCATTAAATGTATGAATTATTTGCACCTGTGTAACTTAAAGCTTACACATAAGCGCACGGGCTGCGCTAGACCACGCAGAAGCGTGGCTGGGAGGAGCTACCCCTCGCCCAAGGTTGGGGTGGTGACTAAGGGTGCCAGGCTGCGTTGGCACAGGAGCAGCGGAGAGGAGCTACCCCATGCCCGAGGTCAGAGGTGGTGGCCGGGAGGAGCTACCCCACGCCCGAGGTCAGGGGAGGCTGCCGAGATGAGCAACCCCACGTCCAAGGAGCGGTGGCTTGTCGGCACAGTGGGGCCGAGAGGAGCTACTCCACGTTGAAGGTCAGGAGGGGCGGCCGGGAGGAGATACCCCTCGTCCAAGGTAAGGAGCAGCGGCTGCACTTTGCTGGAGCAGCTGTGAAGAGATAGCCCACGTCCAAGGTAAGAGAAACCCAAGTAAAACGGTAGGTGTTTCCAGAGGGCATCAGAGGGCAGACACACTGAAACCATAAACACAGAAAACTAGCCAATCTGATCACACGGACCACAGCCTTGTCTAACTCAATGAAACTAAGTCATGCTGTGTGGGGCCACTCAAAGAATCACTTCCCATTTTCCTTGATTCATGGACCTGACATTCCAGGTTCCTATGCAAACCAGAAGTAGAATTGTTTGGGTGTTACTCACTTACAGAGGCTTGACTTTGTAGTTAGAACTAGCCAGCAAACCAAGATGATATAAGCATCGATATTATTCTTCAACACTTCTGGAGGTGAAGTTTTGATCTTTTGATTGTTTTTGTTAGAAACAAGTAGAGGTAGTAGCTGTGCATGGGATTCTCCAGGCAAGAATACTGAAGTGGATTGACATGTCTTCTTCCAGGGGATTTTTCTCAATCCAGGGATTGAACCTGTATCTCTTAAGTCTCTTACATCGGCAGTTGGGTTCTTTACCACTAGTACCATCTGGGAAGTCCTTAGAGGTAGGCCTCAGGCAAATTGTTACATAAAGATTATTGTCTTTTTCTTAAGAGCAATGAAAATTCATTGAAGGGTTTTGAGCAGTGAGAATGCAGTTAGATTGCTAAAAATATCATTGTAATAGGGATAGAGTAGGATAATTAAACAGTTAGTTTAGAAATCCCTCTAAGGGATTAAAGACAGAAAGGGAATTTTAAGGGAGCTTGGAGAGACTGTTGTAAACTACTGACCACTCAAGAAAAGAATCAACTAATCTAGCAAAAATCCACACTACCTTGAAGAAAGACCAGGTGCATCTAAGCACCAGGCACACTCAAGCCACAAACTCTGATTGTTAAAACACACGATAATATATACAGGGTCTGAATCTTGTTATTAATACATGAAGTCAGGGAGTTAATGGTCCTTGAAAAGTAGCATTTCTGCATGTAGTCAAGACAGAAACACATGTGAAAAGGGAAAGAAAGTAGGTGAAAGGGGACATTATACCAAAACCCGAGATGAATTACTATGTGGTGGTGGTGTAGTCACTAAGTTGTGTCTATCTCTTGTGACTTCATGGACTGAAGCCCACCAGGCTCCTCTGTCCATGGGATTTCCCAGGGAAGAATACTACAGTGGGTTGCCATTTCCTTCTCTAGGGGGACTTCCTAACCCAGGAATTGAACCCAGGTCTCCTGCATTGCAGGTGGATTCTTTACTGAATGAGCCACCATATGTCACCATCCTTCTAATAATATAGATCTGATTTAAATAGTGTCATGACAGTCTCCATTAGAACATATAAGGTCAAAGGAAGAACTAATGAGGCAAGCCATGCCGTCTACCCAAAAACGAGGAAGAAGATGATCTTCTCCCCTGCCCACTTATTCTTTAACTCTAAAAAAGCAAAAGCCCTTTTTGTTCTCAGGGCTGTGCTCCCTTGTTCGCCTGCTTGTAGCTCTCACAGGAATCATAGGGGGACTTCCTAACCCAGGAATTGAACCCAGGTCTCCTGCATTGCAGGTGGATTCTTTACTGAATGAGCCACCATATGTCACCATCCTTCTAATAATATAGATCTGATTTAAATAGTGTCATGACAGTCTCCATTAGAACATATAAGGTCAAAGGAAGAACTAATGAGGCAAGCCATGCCGCCTACCCAAAAACGAGGAAGAAGATGATCTTCTCCCCTGCCCACTTATTCTTTAACTCTAAAAAAGCAAAAGCCCTTTTTGTTCTCAGGGCTGTGCTCCCTTGTTCGCCTGCTTGTAGCTCTCACAGGAATCCTGTGCTTATATAAATTCACTCCTGTCTATCTTTGCCTCACATTGAATTCTTTCTGCAAGGAGACAAAAGAATCTAAGCTTCATTAAGTCCTGGCACAAGGCGAGCAGTTTCAATTAAAAGACAGTGGATTTGAGTTCCCTCTCAAGTTAGGGAATTGTAGGTTCAAGGCACAATATGAGGTGTGGCTGAGTTTGAGTCCCCACCAAGGAGTGTGGTTTCAACTCTGCATGTAGTTTGGAAAAAATTGGAAGGTGGCAAGCATATATGTAGAGACTGCTGGGGGAGGTTATGACAATAATGTAATTCTCTTTCTTCCATCCTGAGAGGATGGGCTTCTTCCTACAACAGATATTCTTAACGTCTTAATTTTTACCACTAAGCCTTTCTCTCTTCCGAGGCCTCTTTTCCATTAATACTGCCTGAAAAATCAAGTATTTGGCTTTTCCAGCCTCTCTTGAAGCTGGTGGTGGTAGTGTGACACAGTTCTGGCCAGTGAGATAAAAGCAGAAATACACAGGAAAAAAGAAATCTTCTGGGAAATGTTCACTCTCCTGATAAATGAGGGAGATGGAACTGGTGCCCAGAGTTGGGACAGGTATTATGAGGTCCTGTGGCAAGAAATGAGAAAAGGCTGAAAAAAGAATAGCAGAGATGCCAGTTCTGATTCTGATATGACTATGCCACAAACACAAAGCCAAAAGCTATCTACCTTTCAGTTCAGTTCAGTTGCTCAGTCATGTCTGACTCTTTGAGACTCCATGGACTGCAGCACACCAGGCTTCCCTGGCCATCACCAACTCCCAGAGCTTACTCAAACTCATGTCCATAGAGTCAGTGATGCCATCTAACTATCTCATCCTCTGTATCCCCTTCTCCTCCTGCCTTTAATCTTTCCCAGCATCAGGGTCTTTTACAATGAGTCAGTTCTTCTCATAGGTGGCCAAAGTATCAGAGCTTCAGTTTCAGCATTAGTCCTTCCAATGAATATTCAGGACTGATTTCCTTTAGGATTGACTGGTTTGATTTCTTTGCAGTCAGTCCAAGGGACTCTCAAGTCTTCTCCAACACTACAGTTCAAAAGCATCAATTCTTTGGTGCTCAGCTTTCTTTATGTTTCAATTCTCACATCCATACATGACTACTGGAAAAACCATAGCTTTGACTAGACAGACCTTTGTTGACAAAGTAATGTCTCTGCTTTTTAATATGTTGTCTAGGTTGCTCATAGTTTTTCTTCCAAGGAGGAAGTGTCTTTTAATTTCATGGCTGCAGTTACCATCTGCAGTGATTTTTGAACCCCCCAAAATAAAACCTGTCACTGTTTCCGTTGCTTCCCCATCTGTTTGTCATGAAGTGATGGGACCAGATGCCATGATCTTCGTTTTTTGAATGTTGAGTTTTAAGCCAGCTTTCTCAATTTCCTCTTTCGTTTTTATCAAGCGGCTCTTCAGTTCCTCTTCCCTTTCTGCCATAAGGGTGGTGTCAGATGCATATTTGAGGTTATTGATATTTCTCCCAGTCATCTTGATTCCACCTTGTGCTTCATCCCATCCAGCATTTCACAAGATGTACTCTGTATATAAGTTAAATAAGCAGGGTGATAATATACAGCGTTGATGTACTCCTTTCCCAATTTGAAACCATCCATTGTTCCATGTCTCGTTCTAACTGTTGCTTCTTGACCTGTGTACAGATTTCTCAGGAGGCAGGTCAGGTGGTCTGGTATTCCCATCTCTTGAAGAATTTTCCACAGTTTGTTGTGATCCACATAGTCAAAGTCTTTGGCATAGTCAATAAAGCAGAAGTAGATGTTTTCCTGGAACTCTCTTGTTTGTTCGATGATCCAGTGGATATTGGCAATTTGATCTCTGGCTCCTCTGCCTTTTTAAATCCAGCTTAAACATCTGAAAGTTCTCAGTTCACATACTGTTGAAGGTCTGGAAGTAATAGCAACTCCATGTATATCTACCTTTAACTTCGCTTAATGTGGAAAAACTGTCTTCATTTAAACTAATGGTAGTTGGGTACTCTGTTACTTGTCAGAAGCATTCTGTTACATAGTCTAACACCAGAAAGAAGAGTTCATTAAGCACTTTTCCTATAAATATTTTAACTAATCCTTCATTGTCATCTCAGAGGAAAAGACATCCATACCACACTCCAACACAAATGTCCCTCAAGGAAAGAGCTACTTCTTCCAGTGCTTTAGTCAACCACTATTTCCTCTTTGAGCCTCACTCACATAATCCTTTGTATTACCTCACGTTTTTATCTTCTACCTGGAATGAATCTCTCCAGTTTGTTCTCCTGGCAAATCACTAATTATCTTTAAAAACCCAATTCAAAAGTTAATGTTCTTTATGAATGTTCTCCTGCTTTTTACTTTCCACCTTATAGCAATCTTTACTAAGTGTTCCCATCACATTCTACTTATGTCTCACTATGGAATCGATCACAGTATATCAGTATTATTTGTCTCCTGAGTTAGAAGCTGAGCTTTTTTAAACAGGGTTTGTGATTACTGAGGCTGTTGGTGCAAGGGAGTCACTTGAGAATTTTTTTAAAAATATAAACATTACCCTGATAATTCTCATGTAGCTGTTGCACAAGCCAGCATTTGGGAATGATTACCATAGTTCTTCTGTCTCAAGCACCCCAAAAATAATGAGCACACTCACAAAGAAATAATGAACTGTTACTTAAATGAAAGATTGGATTCTCATTACCTGTAAAACTAGACAATCTTTCTCGTTTAAAGGATGGTTCTTCTAGGTCTTCTGCCATTGATTCACTAGTGGATACACTTGACTTAGAAACTGTGCTGCTTCCTAAAACTGACCTTTAGCAATGAAAAACAACATTATTTATTTATTCATATGTCCTTATGGGCAATTAAATGTATAAATGAAACTATCAGATATACACAGAGAAATCAAATACACTGTAATCATATAAGCAAAAGTGATAAAAATAATTCTTTAAAAATTAAGTTGATGATTAGTGTTCTTTAAGTAAAAGTCTTAAAGTCCTTTTGTCTAAAGTCTATGTCTAAAGTCTTTCAATGATTCCCAACAGTATGTTTAGGATAAAAATCTAAAATACAGCCTATCTACCGAGATTCTCCATCTCATCATCATATCACTATTCTTTTTTTTTTTTTTTTTTTAAGTTCCTCAACCTTATGAGTTCTCTTACCTCACAGCCTCAGCCTGGAATACTTTGCCTTTAATTTTTGCTCATTATTCAAATCTCATCTTAAATGCACTTTTATTCAATTTGATAAATGTCTTCTCAAAATTTAAAATAAAGTTTATATATTTGGTGGGAAATCAATATATTGAAGAGTCCAAAAATAATTTCCTTTAAACATAGGAACTTAACATTACTCCATGATATTACATATTTTTTCCTTTCTATTTATAGTTTCAACTGGCCCCCAAAAGATTGGGCTCAGTGTACTGGAACATCCTTTATTTTGCACAGAGAACTCCCATGGCATCTGTATGCCAGTTTGGAGGTAGATTCCAGATAGCATATTTTCTCCTAAAATTTCGTGCTTAGTCAACATCTAGAACTTTTAATTTGTCAGATTGAAAGTTGCACACTAAAGTACTTCCCCATAATCTTTAGATTGTTTCAGGAGTACTGTTTTATTATCACAAAGATTGAACTTCTCTATTGGAAGCTCTAAAAATTTTCAATTATGTTAAGTATCTGCATATGTAAATGCAAAACATATGATTTACCAAAAAAAAGTTATAAAACAAGACAGAAATCAAAGCATAGGAGGATAAGGATTTGTATGGAAGAATAGGGAGGAAAAAAAGGGAAGCCCCTAAATTGCAGTATAAAAGAAACTAAAGAAAACTAAAGAAATATGTCTGTAATGCTAGGTCCCATCTTTTGGGTTCCTCAGGAAATCTTGAGTAAATCTATATATGTTTTCACAAATGTGTTGGTAGGAGCATAGATGTAAGCCCCGCATCTAGTTAAAACAAAAGACAAACACAAGAGGTGGCACACTAGGATGAGAGAGCAGAGCTGGCAGACAGGACAACTGACATCTAACTTCCACATGTGCAACTTAAATGAAAATATGTAATAAGATAAACACAAAGAAGCATAGAATAGTATACTCTACCTTGTAAACTGCCCTAACATACTAGGATTTAATGTGTTCTGATAAAGGCTATAGGAAGCTATAAAGTCTGAGGTATGTGATCCGTCTTGTGATGTCAATAGTTTATTTGGCTTTCCTGTACTGGAATGTGGATCTGGACGGTAAAGAGGTTTGGGAGTAACATCAACTCCATGTATATCAGTCACCTGTAGAAAATAGGGATTTAAAATAAAATAAGTAAAAAACATGGGGTTTCTGTATAACAAGTTCTAAAACTAGAGACAAAAATGGTAGAGAAAAAGATAAAGTGTGTAGGATAGGACAAACATGGACAATTGAATGATAAAATATTTTATGTTTAAAAAACTTAACTGAGGTAATACAACTTTAAAAAAATCTCATTCATGTTTTATCTATATACAAGTAATACATATTAATTTTGAGAAATTTAATTAATTTGAGAAAATTAAAAATGTAGAAAGATAATTCAGATAGTTAATATTTTGGTATATTTAATTTTATGTATAATCTTTAAAAAACCCACAATTTTTCATTTAACATTTTATTAATACACATTACCCAAGTTACTACACATTTTTGGCTTATATGTTTTTGACTAATTTTCTGTATGTGAAATTTAACACATACAGAAATGTAATTAAAACATAACCATATAGTTAAATAATACAAAGCAAACACTGTTATAATCGTAACTAAAGTAAAAAATTAACTTTGCTCCTTCTAGACAAAACAGGTCTGCTGGTTTTTGCTCCTTCTATGTTACTGCCTCTCCCTCCCTCCCCAGTGAATATCATTAACTTGATTTTGGTAGTATTTTCTTTTTCTTTTAAATAGTTTTTTTAAGTATGCATTCCTAAATAACAGCATTTACTTTTCAAAACTTATATTGAAGTATAAATACACAGACTTATACACATAAATGTATAGCTTAATATATTTTCATAAACAGAAGACATCCAGGTACCTACCATTCAGACTTACAAACAGAAAATTACCCGCATGTTAGAAGTTCCTGCCCTAAGAATCTCCATCTCTTACACCAAAGGTAATGATTATTTTGACTTCATGGATTAGTTTGGCCTGTTCGTAAACTTTATTTTGATGAAATCAGGAAGCATGTACCCTTGGTATCTGGTTTCTTTTGTTCAAAATTATATCCACATTTGTGAGAGCCATTCATATGGTTAAGTAGAGTTGCAGATGGTTAATTTTCACTGCTGTACAATACTCCAATGTGTCAATATATCACAATTTATTTATTGTTCATGGATTTTCTGTAGTTTCCAGATTTTTGGCTAGTACAAATGACGCCACTATTAAGATGGATGTGCATGTGTTTTGCCGACTATACTGTATGAATTTATGTTGGGTGTATACCTGAGTGAGATCCCTAGGTAGTGAATTATTTTTTTGTTCACATATAGTAGATATTGCTAAAAGGTTTTCCTCCCAAGTGGTTCCCACCAACAAAGTATGAGAGAGTTCTGGTTGCTACAGATTTTGATTAGCACTTAGTATTTACCTAGTTTGGCAAGGCAATTTAGTTTTTAAAATTTATAATAGTCATATATTATGACTGAATTATCTGACATCTTCTGTTCAGCAGCTCATTTTTATTTATCTCTCCATACTGTTGCATGTATAATAGTTTGTTTATAATCACCAATAAATTGGTTGTCTCTGTTGGATTAGCATATAATATTTTATTTATCCATTTTACTTTTCAGTTCAGTTCAGTTCAGTTGCTCAGTTGTGTCCGACTCTTTGCGACACCATGAATTGCAGCACGCCAGACCTCCCCATCCATCACCAACTCCCAGAGTTCATTCAGACCACGTCCATCGAGTCAGTGATGCCATCCAGCCATCTCATCCTCTGTTGTCCCCTTCTCCTCCTGCCCTCAATCCCTCCCAGCATCAGAGTCTCTTCCAATGAGTCAACTCTTCGGATGAGGTGGCCAAAGTATTGGAGTTTCAGCTTTAGCATCATTCCTTCCAAAGAACATCCAGGGCTGATCTCCTTTAGAATGAACTGGTTGGATCTCCTTGCAGTCCAAGGGACTCTCAAGACTCTTCTCCAACACCACACTTCAGAAGCATCAATTGTTCAGTGCTCAGCCTTCTTCACAGTCCAACTCTCACATCCATACATGACCACAGGAAAAACCATAGCCTTGACTAGACGGACCTTAGTCAGCAAAGTAATGTCTCTGCTTTTGAATATGCTATCTAGGTTGGTCATAACTTTTCTTCAAAGGAATAAGTGTCTTTTAATTTCATGGCTGCAGTCACCATCTGCAGTGATTTTGGAGCCCCCCAAAATAAAGTCTGACACCATTTCCACTGTTTCCCCATCTATTTCCCATGAAGTGATGGGACTGGATGCCATGATCTTTGTTTTCTGAATGTTGAGCTTTAAGCCAACTTTTTCACTCTCCACTTTCACTTTCAACAAGAGGCTTTTGAGTTCCTCTTCACTTTCTGCCATAAGAGTGGTGTCATCTGCATTGACACTGAATTGTTTCCAGTTTTTGGCCATCATGAAAACTGTTTCAATAAATGTTTATGTAAAAACATATTGTTATACACAAGAATGCATTTCTGTAAGGGACAGATAGATGTGGAATTGATGAGTCAACATGATTAGATAACACCAAACTCTTCCAAGTTGACTCTAAGCTGTTAATGATTACCAGCATTGTGACAGTTGCTGTTATAATATACTCTCATCAACAACTAGCATTGTCAGATTTAGAAATTTAAACTAGTATGGGTACAGGTATACAGGTACCTCATTTTGACTTTTTCATAAAGTTGGACTTCTTCTCATATGCTTATTCCCATTCTGACTTCCTTTTTGGAGGAAAATGTCCCATACATGTCCTTTGCACACTTTTCTATTGAGTTCTGTCTCTTTAAAATTTACATTAGAGTTCATTAAACATCCTGCAGTCATGAAATTAAATGACGGTTGCTTCTTGGAAGGAAAGCTAGAAAATCCCATGGACAGAGGAGCCTGGCAGGCTATAGTCCATGGGGCTGCAGAGTTGGACACAACTGAGCGACTCCACTTCACTTCATTAAACATCCTGCAGTCATGAAATTAAAAGACGGTTGCTTCTTGGAAGGAAAGCTACGATAAACTTGCTGCTGCTGCTAAGTTGCTCCAGTCATGTCTGACTCTGTGCGACCCCATAGATGGCAGCCCACCATTCCTCCCTGTCCCTGGGATTCTTCAGGCAAGAACACTGGAGTGGGATGCCATTTCTTTCTCCAGTGCATGAAAGTAAAAAGTGAAAGTGAAGTCACTCAGTCATATCCGACTCTTAGTGACCCCATGGACTGCAGCCTACCAGGCTCCTCCATCCATGGGATTTTCCAGGCAAGAGTACTGGAGTGGGGTGCCATTTCCAGTGTAAAACACTAAGATCATTAGTCAAAAAACTAAGATCATGGCATCCGGTCCTGTCACTTCATGGCAAATAGATGTGGAAACAATGGAAACAATGACAAATTTTATTTTCTTGAGCTCCAAAATCGCTGCAGATGGTGACTGCAGCCATGAAATTGAAAGACACTTACTCCTTGGAAGAAAAGCCATGATCAACCTAGACAGCATATTAAAAGCAGAGACATTACTTTGCTGACAAAGATTCATCTAGTCAAAGCTATGTTTTTTTCCAGTAGTTATGTACGGATGTGAGAGTTGGATCATAAAGAAAGCTGAGCAGTGAAGAATTGATGCTTTTGAACTTCGCTGTCGGAGAAAACTCTTCAGAGTCTCCTGGACAGGAAGGAGATCAAACCAGTCAATCTGAAAAGAAACCAACCCTGAATATTCTTTAGAAGGACTGAGGCTGAAGCTGAAGCTCCGATACTTGGCCACCTGATGAGAAGAGCTGACTCATTGGAAAAGCCCCTGATGCTGGGAAAGACTGAAGGCAAAAGGAGAAGGCGATGGCAGAGGAAGATGGTTAGATAGCATCACCCATTCAACAGACATGAATATGAACAAACTCTGAGAGACAGTGAAGGACAAGGGAGCCTGGTGTGCTGCAGTCTACAGAGTCACAAAGAGTCAGACATGACTTAGTGACTGAACTACAACAAAATGTTCTGACTATGAATCTTTTCTGTTTTATGTATTGAAAATGTCATCTTTCACTTTATGGCTTCATTTTCCTTGTTGCTGTTGTTCAGTCACTCAGTCATGTCCAGCTCTTTGCGACTGCATGGACTGCAGCACGCCAGACTTCCCTGTCCTTCACCATTTCCCAAAGTTTACTCAAACTCATGTCCACTGAGTCGGTGATGCCATCAAACCACCTCATCCTCTGTTGTCCGCTTCTCCTCCTGCCTTCAGTCTTTCCCAGCATCAGGGTCTTTTCTCCTGAGTCGGCTCTTCACATCAGGTTGCCAAAGGATTGGAGCTTCAGCTTCAGTATCAGTCCTTTCAATGAATATTCAGGATTGACTTCCTCTAAAGTTGACTGGCTTGAACTGCTTGCAGTCTGAGGTACTCTCAAGACTCTTCTCCAACACCACAGTTCAAAAGCATCAATTCTTTGATGCTCAGCCTTCTTTATGGTCCAACTCCCACATCCATACATGACTATTGGAAAATCCATAGCTTTGACTATACAGACCTTTGTTGGGAAAGTAATGTCTCTGCTTTTTAATATGCTACATTTTCTTTGTAATATCTTTAAATAAAAACAAAGTTTTTTTCTTAGCGCAGTTGAATTTATCACATTTTCCTTTATGGTTTACATCTTAGATGTTTCATCCAGGAAAACATTCCCAATCCTTAAATTATGAAAATATTTTTGCTTTTCACGTTTAGAACTATAATACACCTGGAATTGAGTTTTGTGTATACAATGAGAAAGGAAGCCAATATTTTTTATTACATATGAACACCCAATTGTTTCAACAAGAATTTTTGAAAACCCTATTATTTTCCCATTACTCTCTAGTGTACATTTATTATAAAACAAGTGTTTATATGTGCTTGAGTCACTTGTAGACTTTTTGTCTATACCTTTGTTAATGTTCACTTTTTATAAAATTTGTTACCTAGAAGAGTAAGCCCTTTCACATGGTTTTTATTCAAGAGTATCTTGGCGACTTCTCAGGTGGAACAGCGGATAAGAATCCACCTGACAATGCAGGGGACACAGGTTAGATTCCTGGTCCGGGAAGATTCCACATGCCAAGGAGCAACTGAGCCTGTGCTCTAGGGCCCACGAGCCAGAACTACCAAGCCCACATACCACAAATACTGAAGCCTGCATGCTCTAGGGCCATCAAGCCACAACTAAGGAGCCCTTGTGCCACAGCTGCTAAAGCTTGCGTGCCCTAGAGCCAGCAAACTGCAACCAGTGAGCCCACAGGCTGCAGTTACCAATGCTCATGTACCTGGAGCCTGTGCTCTGCCACAAGAGAAGCCACCATGATGAGAAGCCCATACACTGCGACTAGGGAGTAGTCCCCACTCTCCGCCTCTGGAGAAAACCCACACACAGCAACGAAGACACAGTGCAGCCAAAAATAAAAATAAACAAATGAACTCTTTTAAAAAGAGTATCTTGGTTATGCCTATGCTTTAGCAGTTTTATGTAAACTTTAGAATTACCTTGATAAGTTCCTGGAAAAAATAAAATGAAAAACAAAAAAACAATTTTTGAGATTTTGACTGAAATTGCAAAGAACCTATAAATCAAAATTTGGGTAAAACTGATACACTTAGAATATGGGCTCTTATTATGCATAAGAAATTCTCTCTCCATTTGTTTGGGTCTTAATATCTCACAGCAAAATTTATAGGTTATGTGTATCTTTGTTAAATTTATGCACAAGTATTTAATGCATTTCAGTACTATTATAAATGGCATCATTAAAAAATATGTAATTTTTGAAATGGTGTGGCTGGTATATACAAATATATATTTTTTGCTTTTGATTATTTTTGTTATCCAATAATCTTGCTAAGTGAAGTCGCTCAGTCGTGTCCGACTCTTTGCGGCCCCGTGGACTGTAGCCCACCAGGCTCCTCCGTCTGTGGGATTCTCCAGGCAAGAATACTGGAGTGGGTTGCCATTTCCTTCTCCAGGGGATCTTCCCAACCCAGGGATTGAACCCCAGTCTCCTGCATTGCAGGCAGACGCTTTAACCTCTGAGCCACCAGGGAAGCCAATATCTTGCTAAGCTCTTATTAATTTGATAATTACTAGGTAATTTAAAATTTTATATGTAGATAATTGTGTCATCTACAAATATTCAAAGTTCTGTTTCTTCTTTTCCAGATCTTATATTTTATATTTCTTTTTCTTGTCATACTGAAATGGCTAAGACCTCCAAGAATGTTGGATAGAAATGGATCCTTCTTAGAAATGCTTTACCATTAAATATGATCATTGCTGTAGGATTTTATAAATAAGATTAAGGAAATTTCTTGTGATTTCCAGTTTCAGAAGAATCTTTTAAATCTAGAATAAAATTTTAATCTTATCAAATACTGTATTGAGATGATCATATGCACTTTTTCCTTTAAGCTATGAATGTGATAAATTACACTGATGGATTTTTAAATGTTAAACTAATATTAATTTCTTGATATAAACTCAACTTTCTTACAGGGTATTATCTCTTTCTACTGTTATTGAATTTTAATATTTTATTGAGGATCTCCATCTATGTTTCCAAGTGAGATTAACTTGTAAAGTTTATTTCTCATACTGTTGTAGTCAGATTTTGATATCAGGGTAAGTCTAGCTTCATAAAATGTTTTACAGTATACCCACTTTTCTTGTTCTGTTTTTGTCCTTATGTGTTTTGGCATATTTCACTAGTGAAACCATATGGGCCTGGAATCATCTTTGACAAAAGATTTTTCAATTACTCATTTCTTTAATAAAAGCTTCCAATTTTCATTTTTATTTTTCTTTTAAAATGTTAATTTTTTCATTTTATATTTTCAAATCTTTCAAAATTTAAAATTGGCATAAAGTTACATACAATCTGCAAGAATTATCTTTTTAAATAGCTCTGAAAGTGTACATGTCAGTGGTTTTTAGCATATTCACGATATGAGCAACCATCACCACAGTTAACTTTAGAACTACCTCAAGAAGAAACTCTGTATCCTTTAATTCTGCCTCCCTAACACTTGTCTTTCTCCCAGTTCTTGCTGTTGTTATTCAGTGGACAAGTCATATCTGACTCTTCACACTGTAGACTGTAGCATGCCAGGCTCCTCTGTCCTCCTCTATCTCCCAGAATTTACTCAAATTCCTGTCCATTGAGTCAGTGATGCTATCTAATCATCTCATCCTCTGCCGCCCCATTCTTCTGCCTTCAGTCTTTCAGTCCAATCTCCTAGTCTTAGGCAACAACTAATGTATTTCATGTCTCTACAGATTTCTCCATTATGGACTTTCATGTGAGTGGAATCACACAGAATGTGGTATTTTGTAACTGTCTTGTTTCATTTAGTATAATGGTTTCAAGATTCATCCACAATGCTGCATGCACCAGTAGTTCCTTCCTTTTTGTGGTTGAAAAATGTTCTACTGTATGAATATATCACAATCTGTTTAGTTATTTGCCCACTGTTGGATATTTGGGTTGTTTCCACTTGCTGACTATTATGAATAGTCAGGGTTTGAAGTTTCGGGTTTGAAATATATCTTAATTTCTCCTGGGTGTAGATATCTAGAGGTAGAATTGCCAGGTCATATGGTAAGAGTGATGTTTAAACTTCTGAGTTACTACCAAACCATTTTCCAAAGTGTCAGGACTATTTTATATTCCTATCAGTAGGGTTCTGATTTCTTGATATCCTTGCCCAACAGTTGTCACCTGACTTTTTGAGTCTAACCATCCTAATGAGTATAAAGATCTCACTGGTTTTGATCTGCATTTCTCTGATGACTAATAATGTCATGCATCTTCCCATGTGCTTTTTACAAATTCCTGTCCATTGAGTCAGTGATGCTATCTAATCATCTCATCCTCTGCCGCCCCATTCTTCTGCCTTCAGTCTTTCAGTCCAATCTCCTAGTCTTAGGCAACAACTAATGTATTTCATGTCTCTACAGATTTCTCCATTATGGACTTTCATGTGAGTGGAATCACACAGAATGTGGTATTTTGTAACTGTCTTGTTTCATTTAGTATAATGGTTTCAAGATTCATCCACAATGCTGCATGCACCAGTAGTTCCTTCTTTTTGTGGTTGAAAAATGTTCTACTGTATGAATATATCACAATCTGTTTAGTTATTTGCCCACTGTTGGATATTTGGGTTGTTTCCACTTGCTGACTATTATGAATAGTCAGGGTTTGAAGTTTCGGGTTTGAAATATATCTTAATTTCTCCTGGGTGTAGATATCTAGAGGTAGAATTGCCAGGTCATATGGTAAGAGTGATGTTTAAACTTCTGAGTTACTACCAAACCATTTTCCAAAGTGTCAGGACTATTTTATATTCCTATCAGTAGGGTTCTGATTTCTTGATATCCTTGCCCAACAGTTGTCACCTGACTTTTTGAGTCTAACCATCCTAATGAGTATAAAGATCTCACTGGTTTTGATCTGCATTTCTCTGATGACTAATAATGTCATGCATCTTCCCATGTGCTTTTTGACCATTTATATACCTTCTTTGGAGAAATGAGTATTCAAATCCCTTGACCAATTTTTAATTGGGTTATTTGTCTATTGAGTTTAACTCTTTATATATTTCATATACAAATCCCTTAACAGATAGATCATTTGCAAATATTTTACCCCATTCTGTGGGTTGACTTTTTACTTTCTTGATTATGTTCTTCAAAACACAAACATTTTTAATTTTGGTAAAGTCCAATCATCTGCTTTTTTTTTTCCTTTGTGGTTCACATTTTTGGTGTCATATCTGAGAATCCTTTGCAAAGTCCAAGGTCATGAAGATTTACCACTTCTAAGTTTTTTAGTTTTAGCTTTATATATATATGTCTTTGATTCATATTGAATTAATTTTGATATGGTATGAGATAAGGGTCCAACTTCATTCTTTTGAATGTGGATATCCAGTCAACCCTAAACTATTTATTGAAGACCCTCTTAAAATAGTCATGATACCCTTATCAAAAATCAGTTGACCATTGATGTAATAGGTTTATTTCTAGACTCTTAGTTTTATTCATTGATCTGTATGTCTATCCTTGTGCCAATCAATACCACATTATCTTGATTTCTGTTGATTTGAGTAAATTTTGAAAATGGGAAGTGAGAATCTGCTTACTTTATTCTTCTTCTTCAGGAGTATTTTCTTTATTTTGGGTTTCTTGAAATTCCATATGAATTACAGGATCAATTATCAATTTGTACAAAGAAGTCTACTGGGATTTCTAATAGGGATTGTATTGAATCTACAAATCAAATTGTGGAGCACCACCATTGTACCAATGGTAAATCTTTCCATTCATAAATTTTGGATGCGCTCCCATTTATTCAGATCATTGTTAATTTCATTCAGTAATGTTTTACAGTTTTTGGAGCTGAAGATGTCATTGCTATTATTAAATTTATTTGTAAGTACTTTATTGATTTTGGATGTTACTGTGAAATTGTTTCCTTAATTTTAAAATTATTCCAAATGTAAAAACTATAATTTATTTGTATACTGACCATGTATCCTGCAGCCTAGCAGAACTCATTAGTTAGTTTTAATCATTTGCTTGGCCATGCCGCCGCTTCCTAGTCCTTAACCGGGGACTGACCCTGGACCACCACAGTGAGAGGGCCAAGTGTGAACCATCACCAGTTCCCTAGTTTTAATACTTTTTGGTGGGTTTCTTAGGAGTTTATGTACATAACATTATGTCATCTGCAAACAGAGATTTACCTTTTCCTTTCCAAACTGGTTGCCTTTTTTTTCTGCCTAATTGCCATTTTTAGACCCTTCAGTACAACACTGAACAGAAGCAGCAAGAAAATTTTGTCTTGTTCCTTACATCAGAGGGAAAGCATCCAGTTGCCTGTTAAGTTGATGTTAGTGGGTTTTTCATAAATGTCCCTTATCAAGTTGAATTCCCTCTATTATTAGTTTTTTAAGCACTTTTATCATGAAAAGATGTTGGATTTTGCAAAGTGCTTTTTGTAAATCTATTGAGATGATCATCATTTTTTATTCTACTGATATGGTGAAGGTGAAGGTGAAGTCGCTCAATCGTGTCCGACTCTTTGCGACCCCGTGGACTGTAACCTACTAGGCTTCTCCGTCCATGGGATTCTCCAGGCAAGAATACTGGAGTGGATTGCCATTTGAGATGTGGTAAATTACATTGATATTAAGATGTTAAAGTACTTTGCATCCCTGAGATAAACCCCACTGTTTATGGGTAACTGTTATGGGCTGAATTGTCTCTCCCTACCAAAAAATTCATATGTTGAAGCTCTAACTCCCGGGCCTCTCAATGTGACTGAATTTAGTGATTCAGTTCAGTTCAGTTCAGTCGTGCAGTCGTGTCCGACTCTTTGCGACCCCATGAATCGCAGCACGCCAGGCCTCCCTGTCCATCACCAACTCCCGGAGTTCACTCAGACTCACGTCCATCGAGTCCGTGATGCCATCCAGCCATCTCATCCTCGGTCGTCCCTTTCTCCTCCTGCCCCCAATCCCTCCCAGCATCAGGGTCTTTTCCAATGAGTCAACTCTTCGCATAAGGTGGNGATGCCATGATCTTCGTTAAGAGATAATTAAGTTAAAATGAGGTAATCCAATCTGACTAGCATCCCTAAGGAAGAGCAGATTAGGACATTGTTTAAGCCATCTAGTCTGTGATATTATGTAATGGCAGTCTTATGAAACTAAAGCACTCAAGGCATAAAATTCTTTTTATACGTTACTAGATTACTAGTAACTGTAGGTTTTTCAGAATGCTCCTAAGGAAATTCTTTTCCAAGTTAGTTGAAATGGTTTATTAATTTTCTATCATTAATGGATACTGAATTTTTCAAATTCTTTTTATCTGTTGTTATAATCACATTGTTTTCAGTCTACTGATAAGACAAGTAGTACTGACTTTTGAATATTAGAATAACCTTGCATGTATTACCTCCAGTTGGTCATGATGCATTATACCTTTTACATAGTGGTGTTGACACTATGTAATATGTAGGTAATATACAATAACATATACATATTATATATAATGTATATGTAATACATAATGTATATGTAATATATATATATAACTATTATGGACTGAATGTTTGTGTACCCCCCAGATTCATATGCTGGAACTCTAATCCCAGTGTCATGGTATTGGGAGGTAGAACCTTTGAAAGGTAATTAGGTCATGAAGGTAGCACTCTCACAAATGAGATTAGTGCCTTTACAAAAAAAGCTAGAGAGCTAGCTAAATCTCTTTCTTCTATGTTAAGATACAAAGAAAGTTGGTAGTCTGCAACCTGGAAGAAAGTCATCACCATATATAATGTATATGTAATACATAATGTATATGTAATATATATATATAACTATTATGGACTGAATGTTTGTGTACCCCCCAGATTCATATGCTGGAACTCTAATCCCAGTGTCATGGTATTGGGAGGTAGAACCTTTGAAAGGTAATTAGGTCATGAAGGTAGCACTCTCACAAATGAGATTAGTGCCTTTACAAAAAAAGCTAGAGAGCTAGCTAAATCTCTTTCTTCTATGTTAAGATACAAAGAAAGTTGGTAGTCTGCAACCTGGAAGAAAGTCATCACCAGTACCTGACCATTTGCTACTGTAATCTTAGACTTCCGGTCTCCAGAACAGTAAGAAATAAGTTTATAAGCCACCCAATCTACAGTATTTTACTATAGCAGCATGAGCTGACTAACTAATTCTTAAGGTCATGAGTAGACTCTCTTCATTACACTCTAATAATAATGATAGGAGCCAACTACCAATATTATGCTATAAGATATGTTAGTTACATGGTAAGGACTCTAACAAAATCAATATTATCAATATAGGTATTCCTCATTTCAGGCTTTCTCAGTGGCTCAGTGGTAAAGACTTCACCTACAATATTGGAGCCATAAGGAGTTCGGCCCCGGGTTGGAAAGATCCTCTGGAAGAGGGCACAGCAACCCACTCCAATATTCTTGCCTGAAGAATCCCATGGAAGAGGAGCCTGGTAGGCTACAGTCCATGGGGTCACAGAGTCGGACACGACTGAAGTGATTTAGCACAACACAGCATACCTCATTTTATTTCACTTCACTTTATTGCACTTCAATATTGCAGCTTTTGTAAAATAAATTGAAGGCTTGTGACAACCTTGCATCCAGCAAGACTACTGATACCATTTTTCAAAAGCATTTGCTCATTTTGAGTCTCTGTGTCACATTTTGGTAATTCTCACAATATTTTATTTTCATTACTATTGTATTTGTTATGGTAATCTGTAACCAGTGCTCTTTGATGTTACTATGATTCATTGAAGGCTGAGAGGATGGTTAGCATCAGTTCAGTTCAGTCGCTTAGTTGTGTCCAACTCTTTTCAACCCCATTAACCGCAGCACACCAGGCCTCCCTGTCCATCACCAACTCCCAGAGTCCACCCAAACCCATGTCCATTGAGTCAGTGATGCCATCTAACTTTCTCACCCTCTGTTGTCCGCTTCTCCTCCTGCCCTCAATCTTTCTCAGCATCAGGGTCTTTTCCAGTGAGTCAGCTCTTTGCATCAGGTGGCCAAAGTATTAGTTTCAGCTTCAACATCAGTCCTTCCAGTGAACACCCAGGACTGATCTCCTTTAGGATGGACTGGTTGGATCTCTTTGCAGTCCAAGGGACTTTCAAGAGTCTTCTCCAACAAGCATTAAAGACTTTTTTTAAATTAAGTCATCTATATTGGATTTTTTAGACATAATTCTATTGCACACTCTATTTAGACTACAGTATAACATAAACATAATTTTTATGTACACTGGGAAGCCAAAAAACATACATAACCCACTTTATTGTGATATTTGTATTATTCCAACTGAACCCATGATATCTCTGAGGTATGCCTGTACTGTATTAGAAGTAAGTTATTGTTTCAAAGCAGCATACTTCCCTGGTGGTCCAGTGGTAAGATGCTGCTTTTCAATGCAGGGGGCACGGGCTCAGTCCCTCGTTGGGGAGCTAAGATTCCACATGCCCTGTGGTGCAGAGCAAATGGTGCTAAAATTTGAATACCTCTATGCAAAAACAGCAACAACAGCTGACCATACCTTGTACCATATACAAAGATTAAGTCAAAATGGATCACAGACCTAAGTGTAAAACCTAAAAATAATTTTGAAAAAAAAAAAACAAACAGCATACTTTCTATCTTTAACATTTCAATCAAGTTCTTACCAGTATCATTTTCAAACAAGTTTAGAATTCTAAAGAATATTACCTGTGTGACTGTCTTTGCAGAAGAAATAGTCATTTTTTCTATTTGTTTTGCTTCAGGTAGAATCATCATGTTTTTTGACATAGTCATTCTGCTTTGGTTTGCACCAGCATATCCTCCTTTCATTAGAGCTTCTTTTCCCGTACCAACAAAGCTAATAGACTTCCTTGGCCCTAAGCCAACGTTTCTACGTTAGGAAAAGAAAATATAACACAGAAGATCCAGGATTGAAGAAATATTAGCCAACAGAAAAAAAAAAAAAAAAACTTTCACTTAGAAACATGGAAACAATCTGATTATATAAACAAGAAGAAAAATAGTACCCACTTGAGAGCTCATTATATGTAAGCATAGTTCTAGAATGTTTACAAGCACTGTGTCATTTTTTCCTCACAATAATTCTAAGAGGTTGCTATAAAATTATTTTATTTAAACCATAAAGGCTTAGAGGGAAGCATTCCTACTAGAGTTGAAATTTGAAACCCAGACAGTCAGATCAAAAGTCTGCACTTATTTCTCTGGGTCTGTTTCCTTATCTGTAAAATGGGGGTAATAATAGTATCTTTTAGGTTACTGGCTTCCCAGGTGGCTCAGTGATAAAGAATTCACCTGCCAATGCAGGAGACATGGGTTCAATCCCTGGGTCAGGAAGATCCCCTGGAGGAGGAAATGGCAACCCACTCCAGTATTCCTGCCAGGACAATCCCATGGACGAGGAACCTGGTGGGCTACAGTCCATGGGGTTGCAAAGAGTCAGACAGGAGTGAGCAACTGAACACACACACATAGGTTATTATGAGGATTAAATGTATTCATTTATATATTATGGTTAGGAAATGCCTGACACATAGTAATCATAAATAGGTGTAGACTGCAGTTATGTAGGCAGACTGAAGCGTGAGTAATAAAACCTGGAAAAGAATATTGTGTTCTTGCCTGAACAATTACATAATAAATTTTAATAAGAAGAGAAAATATAATCAAAATATTTGCATACAGGAGAAGTAGTATGATTTCACTTTTGGATCAATTCTCCAAATTCCTTAAGACAAAAACCTAGTCATTCTTTTATTCTAGTACTCTAATTGTGCTGCAGACTTCTTTAAAATAAGAATGATTGCCCTTTAAATGATAAAAAGGCAGTGTGTTTCCAAAGAAAACATTTCAAACAATACTTTTACTTTCCAAATCATAACAAGATCAGACAAAAATACAATACTTTAAAAAGACCACAATCTGCTTTTCACATTTTATTTTTCTTCATAGCATTTATTACTACTGACACTTAGCACGTTGTCGTATACTCCTCTCCTAGAATGTAAGCATCTTTAGGACAAGACTTTGTCTTGTTCATTGCTATATCACTAGTACACAAGACAGTACCTAGTATATTGTGGGCACTGTTGTTTAGTTGCTAAGTCTTGTTCGACTCTTTTGCATCCCCATGAACTGTTGCCTGTCAGGCTCCTCTGTCCATGGGATTTTTCCAGGCAAGAATACTGGATTGGGTTGCCATTTCCTCCTCCAGGGGATCTTCCTGACCCAGGGATTAAACCCGCCTCTCCTGTGTCTCCTGCACTGGCAGACAGGTTCTCACCACTAGCACCACCTGGGAAGCGCTTAACTGATGTGATTGCTCAGTCGCACATCAATTCCTTTGCCAGTGGCAAATCCCAGTGCTTTTCCACATGGTTCCCTCCTCTTGGTATCCGTAAGTGATAAACCATTTTTTTAAGGCAATGATATCCTGATCTGTTGTCCTTACTGTTCCTGAAATTTTATATTAATACACTACATTTAACTCAGCCTGTGTGGGTAAGTGAAGCTAGAGAAAAAACATCTAACCACGATGCCAGGTCTCATTTTAAATTACAGACTGTTAAAGTTGGTCTGTAATGTGACAGCAACCACACTGCATTACCTTGGTTAATTTTTACTACCCCTTCTAAAGTCATCACTTCACACTTCTTGAATATCAACATTTCCTCTCCTATGTTTACCTTCTGCTAACTAAATGAGAAAGCTGAAGCAATCAGGTAACTTTCAAATACTCCCCCTGTTACATCTGTGCACTTGCCTCTCTCTGTGTCTATATCCCCTATTTCTCCCGTTACTCTGAATGAGTTATCCATGATTCTTGCTTAGGTCAATTCCTCTACATGTGTTCTAGATTCCATTCCTTTTTGCCTATTTACGGACATTGCTCTAGTCATTCTCTCATGCATCATAAGTTTTTCTCTACTGGATTATTCCTTGTCTGCTACTGTTGCTGCTGCTAAGTCGCTTCAGTCATGTCTGACTCTGTGCGACCCCATAGACGGCAGCCTACCAGGCTCCCCCATCCCTGGGATTCTTCAGGCAAGAACACTGGAGTGGGTTGCCATTTCCTTCTCCAATGCATGAAAGTGAAAATGAAAGTGAATTTGCTCAGTCATGTCCGACTCTTAGCGACCCCATGGACTGTAGCCCACGAGGCTCCTCCGTCTTGTCTAGTAAACCTAATTCTCTTGCAGTCTTCCCCCTTTTTTTGTCAAAGGTAATGTTTTTCTTCCAGTTGTCCAGGTGAAAAAATCTTCAAAATATATCCTGAATCTAATCATTTGTCATCACTCTTTGTTGCCACTATCACCGAGGATGAGATAGCTGGATGGCATCACAGACTCAATGGACATGAGTCTGAGTGAACTCCGGGAGTTGGTGATGGACAGGGAGGCCTGGCGTACTGCGATTCATGGGGTCGCAAAGAGTCGGACACGACTGCGCGACTGAACTGAACTGAACAATGGACTGTAGCCCACGAGGCTCCTCCGTCTTGTCTAGTAAACCTAATTCTCTTGCAGTCTTCCCCCTTTTTTTGTCAAAGGTAATGTTTTTCTTCCAGTTGTCCAGGTGAAAAAATCTTCAAAATATATCCTGAATCTAATCATTTGTCATCACTCTTTGTTGCCACTATCACCGAGGATGAGATGGCTGGATGGCATCACAGACTCAATGGACATGAGTCTGAGTGAACTCCGGGAGTTGGTGATGGACAGGGAGGCCTGGCGTACTGCGATTCATGGGGTCGCAAAGAGTCGGACACGACTGCGCGACTGAACTGAACTGAACATGATCCAAACACTATCCTCTCTCTCTTGGATTACTGCAAAGCCTTCTAATTGATCTTTTCACTTAACCTAAATTCCCTTAAGTCTTTTCTTCACATGGTAACCAGAGTGATCCTTAAAAACACAAGTTAGATCATATGACTACTCTGTTTCCCATCTCATTCAGAGTAAAAACCTAAAATCTTACTATAACCTAAAAAGTCCTACATGCATCTAGATTGAGCTCTGACTTGATATGATCAATACTTTCTCCCTTGTTTACTCTGCTTCAGGCACACTGTCATCCTTGACATTTTTCACACATGCCAGGCCTTTGCAGTTGCTATTACCTCTGCCTGAAATGTTCTTCCCACACATGTACATGTTTAGCATCTTTTCTGTCTCCAGGTCTTAAAGCCACATTCTTAATGTGGACTTCTTCAGCTCCCCTATCTAAAATGTCAAATACCCCTCAAATACTTCATATCCCCTTGCTTAATTTTTCTCCTTAGTACTTCCAACTAACATATTTTTGCATATTTAATTTATGAATTAGATGTTCCCCATCTAACCCCCCAACCCTGAGAATCTAAGTTCCACAAGTTTAGGAACTTTGTGCTCTTTTGTTGCCTGCTGTATCCCTGCTGCTGCTGCTGCTAAGTCACTTCAGTCGTGTCCAACTCTGCACGACCTCATAGATGGAAGCTCACCAGGCTCCCCTGTCCCTGGGATTAGAACCTACAATAGTACCCAATACACAGTAGCTGTATAATTAAAAAATTGCTGAATGAATTCCCAAATCATTATATCCAATTTGAAACATTCTCTCAATCTTCATATTCAAATGCTTACCAGCCTAACTGGATAGCTGCAGCTAAATGTCTTCTAGACATCTCAAGCTAAATAAATACATAATGAAATCATATCACATTTACTCATAAACCAGCCCTTCCTCTTTTATTCCCTACAGGGACCAAATAGAAACAAATTAGCAATGATGTTGCATTTACCAATTAGGTAGTTACTGTGATCTAATGAGAATCCTCAGTAAACTCTCCCAAATTTTCAGACAGTGAGTTTTATGGAAGGAGCCATGTTTTATCATGTCTACCATGAAAGCCCCAACTCTTAGTACTCTGCCTGATACAGTGGGAAATTTGACACAGAAAATACCAGTAAATTTAAAAAATTGAAATAAGTACTTGTAGTCAATTATGTTAGAAACGTATGGTACATATCTATCCTAGCTGTGTTAGAGGACAGATACTTTTAATAGAGGCAAATTAGTGGGCAATGAATAGGATGACATTCAGGAGATATTCACTTTGAAAGTTTTGCCTGAAAAACAGCCAGGACACAAGAGGTATGTAGCTGTAGGTTCCTGAGTTTCTGAAGCAGAGACCTAATCTATTTTGTTCACTCCTATGTCTTCAGTATCTACGTCAGTAACTGGAAAATATAACACATTCTATATAATTGGTATCTATACAATGAACACCTGATGATCACTTCTATGAAAAGACTAATGACTTTAAAGCATACAACACATACATAAATTTCACAATGAAATAACCGCAGGAGGAAAGGAGGAGTGACTTAAGAAAAAGTGTCTTTATTATTCTCTTTTTATTTTAATGAGATGAAGGTAGAAATTTCAATCTAAACCAAATCCATTTCTTTCATTTATCCAACTGTTATTTATAAAATTACTGTGCATAAGGCTACACGCTGACAGGGATACAGTATGAATCAGATACGGGCCCTAAGGAGTTGACAGTCTTGATAAAAGAAAAAACATATATATGATTACAATGCAAGTACAGAATTGTATTTGCCTCAAAAGACTTACACATAAGATATAACGAAAGTTGTGGTGAAGATTACCTTGGGTGAGAGGAGTAAGCAGAGAAATCATGAAGGTGGCATTTGAGTCAGGCATGAATGTAGGTCAAATTCAAAAGAGGTGTATGTGGTGTGTATGTATGTTTGTTTGTGTCTGATGCAGCTACAGGTGAGGAGGGATGAGGGTATTGGAGCAGGACAGGAAATACTCCCTGAGCAAAGCTCACTGTGAACAATAAAAGTAGAAAAGCAGGTGGCATATAAGGGAATCTTACATGATTTGGTTAGATGCATGAAGGAAAATAAGCTTTGAAAAAATAAAATGACCAGGCTAAGTCTTTGAAATTTACTAAGCAAGGAAGAGAGTGCCTTTGAGGGAGAAGAGTAAGCTACTCAAAACTATGTTTCAGAAAAATTTAGCTATATGCAGAACACACTAGAAGCAAGAAGACCATTAGTTACAAGGCTATGGAAATAGGCCAGGTGAGAAGTAATCAAAGCTTAACCTGGGGTGGGGAAATGTAGAAATAAAACAAATCCTAGATAAAGCATGTGTTAAGAATATCTTTTTATTTTCTGTATTTTAATGGTTTGACATCTAGGAATTTGCTGCACCTGAAGGGACTGCCCCTCCCAGGGCTAATCAATTTTTATGCATAGTAAGGGACTTGCCTACAAGTACACCATTTATATTGGCTTCCCAGGTGAAGAACCTGGCTGCCAATGCAGGAGACATAAGAGATTCAGGTTCCATCCCTGGGTCCAGAAGATCCCCTGGAGGAAGGCATGGCAATGTACTCCAGTATTCTTGCCTGGAGAATCCCATGGACAGAGGAGTCTGGCAGGCTAAAGTCCATAGGGTTGCACAGATGGACATGACTGAAGTGACTTACCATGCACACACAATTTATATGCAAACCAATCAATCCAGAGTCCATACCCTCAACCTCCTCCTTCAGCAGGCTCTCAAAGACCTCACTCTCTGGGTCACTATCCACTTGCAGTTATCAGTGCAAGGACAGGAACCTGAAACCTAGGGATAGGTTCAATACTCAGAACCTTTAAAATTATTCAAACAAGCTATTCCTACATCTGCTTATTCTGGTTTGTCCCTTCCTTGCCATGGAAACCACAATAAAGCTTCTTGCCCAGGTTTTCCTCTTGCTGGTTCTACATCCTGCCTGGCCCTGGTGCCTCTTCATGTGCCCCTCTATGTGGTTCAGCATGCCACGCCTCCTGGTTTTAGGGATCTATGAGTATTTAAAAACAAACTTCTTCCTTTATGTAGTTCTTTCTGTGTCTGTTTCTTACCATACTCGATTAAAACACAGTCCAAATGCCCTTAAAACACAGCAGATACAGAACTAATGCTTGCATGCATGCTAAGTCACTTGTCATGTCCGACTCTTTGCAACCCTATGGACTGTAGGCCACCAGGCTCCAGTGTCCATGGGATTCTCCAGCCAAGAATACTAGTGTGTTGTCATGCCCTCTTCCAGGGAATCTTCCTGACACAAGGATTGAACTTGTGTCTCTCACAAGGCAGGTTCTTCACTGCTAGTGCCACCTGGGAAGCCCTACAGAACTAATAGGACTTTGCAACTGATAATAACTATCCTGATTAACATTTAAACTTCAAAGTACTTCCACTTATTTTTGCAATTCAATTCTTTTACTTATTTCACCCTTTAAAAATGGAAATATAATTGACCTACAACACTGTTGGTTCTAGGAGCACAATATTGTGATCCAGCATTTCTAAACATTACAAATGATAACCATCCTAATTCTTATAATAACTTACTAGATATCTAATTGCCATGTTTTACTTGTGAACAAACTTAGAGAGGTCAATTTAAATGCCCAAACTCATCCAATAACTCACAGACTACGTGTTCCTGAGCAAGTTTCTCAATCTGCTTCTTTCCTTGTACATAAATTAAGGTTAATAATAGTACTGGCCTCATAAAGTTAAGGTCATGATTAAATTATCCTTTATTTCTAAAGCCCAATAAGAAGTTAAATTGTAGACATGTTCAATTTTAGATATTATGAGTGCTAATATGGTAGAGTTGTTTGGTAGCAGTTGAAAATCAAGAAGAAAGTGAATTTCAAGGAACAGAAGTGAGAACTAGAGATACAGATTTGAGAAACTTTCATGGAGATGATAATAAATGAACTGAGTTCCAAAATAAAAACCTAGAGCTACAAAGAGAGGGTAATAGGGCCAAGGAGAGAAACCGGAAGTAGAAGGTAAGACTAGAAAAAAGGCACCTAGCCCAGTAATAAGTGAAACACTTCAGGGTTGTTCACGGTTAAAGAGGGGAAGATTGATATTGTTAAATGCTGTGAGGTAAAAAGAAAGCCCATTGAATTTGGTGACTTTTGAAACCTTTAGGTTACTCATTATTGACCTCTCAGTAATTTTCAGACAGCAATGGAGACAATAGAATGCAAAGGTTAAAGAGTAAACATAGATACCTGTGGTTTATGGTCTGATATGTAAAGGCTGCAAAAGACATCAATCCAGTACTCACAAAAAGGCTTAGCAAACTGAAAATCAATGGGTCTTCTTAGACCCATCAGAGAATTGAGGTTAAATGCAACCCCCTGTACGGAAAGACATGTAGGAATAACAGAATCACAACTTACTGAAACTGCCACTAGAGCTAACAAGTGGAAGGAAAACCTAACCTAGCCTAATTGCTGAAAAATGAGTGTAGACTAATTCAAGAGAAAAAACTGCTGGGGGCCCAGCCTTAGGGAGGCCCCCACACTTATCAAGTTTTACCTTCAGGAGCTCCAGCAAGCTCCCAGGATGAAGGTCAGAGTAAAACTCCCTGACAGTTTCAGCAGGGGGACAGGAAGCAACCATTCTGAAATATAATGTTCAGTTATCCTTAACAGAGGCCTGCCCTCAAGAAAACCATTTTACCAGAGTGTAAGCAACATGAGTGAGTGAGTGAAGTCGCTCAGTCATGTCTAACTCTTTGCGACCCCATGAACTGCAGCCCACCGAGCTCCTCTAGCCATGGGATTCTCCAGGCAAGAATACTGGAGTGGGTTGCCATTTCCTTCTCCAGGGTAAGCAACATGGGGAAAGGGAAATACCTTACTTAAAGTCTATCTAACCTTCTTATTTCACCTAAAAAAAAATTCTGAGAATTACTTATGAAGGTCATGGCCCAGGGAAAAAGGCACACTAAAAGATTAAGACCTAATCATAGGATGAAGGCACACTTCCCTTTGCCTTCCCATTCTCACCCAGCACATCTTACCACATCAACAGAGCTCCTGTATAATAACAGGGGATTACAATGGGAAGAACTCAAGGCTCAGACTCTAAGCAGGAGTCTCTAGGGAAACCTAAAAACCAGAGTAGACAAAAAACCAGGACACTAGAGGAAACTGAAGTCTTGGAAACCTACAGCTACAGTAAACAGCCTGATTCCTAAGCAAATAAACATAAAACTTCATACTAAGTGCTTATTTATCTCAGTTTATATTACCTGCTGCAACATGTTTAGCTTTCAACAAAATACATGGCATACCAAAAGGCATGAAGCAGTCTAAAGAAACAAGCATTAGAGCCACAACAGATATGGCAGAGATTTTGGAATTGTTAAGACTGGGAATTTAAAATAATTATAATTAATATGCTAAAGATCCTAATGCAAAAAGTGAATAACATACAAGAACAGATAAAAACTACTCTCCCCCTCACCCACCCAAATCAAAAGGAAATGAATAGATGAACTGGGCAAAGAAATGAGATAAAAGTATTGAAGACAGCACTAGTGCTTTTTGTTTTTTTCACCAGAGTGGAAGACTGTCCAATACAGCCAATCCACAAACTAAGATTTTTAGACTTTACAATGTTGTGAATGTAATACACATTGAGTGAAGTCACTCAGTCGTGTCCGACTCTTTGCGACCCCATGGATGGCAGCCCACCAGGCTCCTCTGTCCGTGGGATTCTCCAGGCAAGAATACTGGAGTGGGTTGCCATTTCCTTCTCCAGGGGATCTTCCCGACCCAGGGATCGAACCCAGGTCTCCTGCATTACAAACAGAGGCTTTAACCTCTGAGCCACCAGGGAAGCCCTTCCAAATGTAATACAGTTCCTTAGAAATCCTACTTTGAATTTCTTTTCCTGGGCCAACAATATAAAATGATACTCCCACAGCTCCCAGTCAATCGCGCAATCACAAGGGCAGGCAACAAATACAACCACTCTGTACCCACACGATCATTTACTTAATTTTCAGTACAGTAGTCAATAAACTATATGAGATATTCAACACTTTATTATAAAAGACTTTGTGTTAGACAGTTTAGTCTAACTATAGGCAATGTAAGTGTTCAGAGCATGTTTAACGTAGGCTATGCTAAGTATGCTTCCCTGTTGGCTCTGATGGTAAACAATCTGCCTGCAATGCAGGAGACTGGGGTTTGATCCCTGGGTCAGGAAGATCCCCTGGAGAAGGGAATGGCTACTCACTCCAGTATTCTTGCCTGGAGAATTCCATGGACAGAGGAGCCTGGAGGGCTACAGCCTAAAGGGTCACAAAGAGTCAGACGTGACTGAAGCAACTTAGCACGTGTGCCCATGATGTTTGGTAGGCTCAGTGTATTAAGTCCATTTTCTACTTAATGATATTTCCAACTTATGATGGGTTTACTGGGACATAACCTCATGGTAAACTGAGGAAAATCTGTATTGTTAAGTCAATAGGAAAGACCCAATATAGGAAAAACTGGAGTGGGAAAGTGAAAAATTGATAAATACATGTTTCATGAGATCCTTTCTGAGATCAGTAGTAAATCCTAAACTGAGAAAGATGAGAAATAATATATTAGGTCAAACCAATGGCTGTAAACTTTATTATGTATGAAATTTTGTTTTTAATTAGATAATATGGCTACCTCAAAAAGTGAAGGTTATACTACTTTCTATCTCCCACCCCAGTTCAGTTCAGTCACTCAGTTATGTCTCTTTGTGACCGCATGGATTGCAGCACACCAGGCTTCCCTGTCCATCATCAATTCCCTGAGCTTGCTCAAATTCATGTTCATGGAGTCAAGTCAGTGTCCATCTCCCACCCTACTCTTCCCTTAATAGGTAATCTCCCATCAATGTGTCATTGTTTCAGAAATCCCCAAGGGAACTTTTCTAACACTCTCTCAGGTACTATGAGAGTTTTATGACTTTTTAAGAATTTACATGAAGTCGACTTAATTTTACTTTGAGATTTCCATACCAACAAGTAAAAAAAACCAGACAAGATGAGCAGTAACCAATGTTACTAAAGTATATATTACACTCATTTGTTTGCTGCTGCTGCTAAGTCGCTTCAGTCATGTTCGACTCTGGCAACCCCATAGGCGGCAGCCCACCAGGCTCCCCCGTCCCTGGGATTCTCCAGGCAAGAACACTGGAGTGGGTTGCCATTTCCTTCTCCAATGCATGAAAGTAAAAAGAGAAAGGGAAGTCACTTAGTCATGTCCAACTCTTAGTGACCCCATGGACTGCAGCCTACCAGGCTCTTCCATCCATGGGATTTTCCAGGCAAGAGTACTGGAGTGGGTTGCCACTGCCTTCTCCCATTTGTTTGCTGCCAGCAAATATTTATCATCTTCCGTCCAGGCAACAGCAGTGAACAAAACAGAAACCTCTGTCTTCACGGAGTACCTCATATCATGAAAACAGATTAACAAAAAAGTATATAATATACCAAACAGAAGAAACTTTTTGAAGAACAATAAAGCAAGTTGAGGAAATTGAAGTATTGGGAAGAGTTTATTATTTTATGTTGGGTAGTTAGAGAAGGACTCTTTGATAAGGTGACAGCTGAAGAAAACAAATGAATTATGAAATGACTAAGGGTACAATATTCCAAAGAACAGTAAATGCCGCTGAAGAGGCCCTGAAGTGGGAAAAGGTGTTTGATATTGTTTTGGAGCAATACAGAGTATAACTAGCCAAGGGGAAGAGTCCAAGGTGAGATCTTGTGTGGCCTACAGAGGATGAGCTATCACTCTGAGTGAAATGGGAAGAATCGGAGACTTTTGAGAAGAGCCACAGTGATTACTAGGTTGAATGAAGGTAATGGTAAAGAGACCATTTAGGTGTTTACTGCAATGTGACAGTTACTGACACTGGATTGGTAGTCTGCACTTATTCTGCATGCAGAGATGGTAGAAACTACTAGTGGACGGGGGTATTGAGATGTCAAAGGTAAACTAAAGTTTTTTTACTGAGTAACTGGAAGAATGGAAATTGTCACTTACTGAAATGGGAAACTGCAGATTTGATTAGAGGGGAAAATAAGTTCAGTTTTAAATATGAATTTTGAGATGCCAATTAACTTCTAAGTGCAGCTATATGATTTTAACTTGTTTTCTTGGGAGAGGTATTGGCTGGAGAGATAAACTTGTAAACCGTGAGCAAAAGGGTAATTTTTAAAGGCAAAAAACGAGTGGAGAGAAAAGGTTGTAAGACTGACCGACCCCATCAACACTCCAATATTTAGATATGGGAGAGACTGAAGAGGTAACAGCAAAGTATTTTGAAAAGGAATAGGCATAAAGCAAGAGGAGAAGTAGGAGACAGTGGTGTCCCAGAAACCAAATGAAGTGATTCAAAACTCAGGAAGTGGTAAATCAGATCAAAGCTGCTGATGGGTAAGTTAAGAACAGAAATGGCCATTACACTTGGCTGGGCACTTATTGCTGACCTTCACACAAGCTGTTTTTAGTGGAGTGGTAGGATGGACAAACCCTGGTGGTTCAGATGGTAAAGAATCTGCCTGTAATGCAGACCTGGGTTTGATCCTTGGGTTGGGAAGCTCCCCTTAAGAAGGGAATGGCTACCCACTCCAGTATTCTTCCCTGTAGAATTCCCCTGGACAGAGGAGCCTGGTGGCTACAATCCATAGGATGGTGAAGAGTCAGACACGACTGAGTAACTAACACTTTCACGTTTCAGGATGGACAAAAACCTGAGTACCGTATCCAAGACAAAAAAGAAGATTCTCTCCCAACACCTTTAAAAGAAGTTCTGCTCAAGAAAGATTAGCTGAGCTGGAAGAGATTGCAGAGGGGAGATGCTGAGGGTTTGAGGAGAGAACAAAAGGGATCTGGAAGTGCGGGAGAATGAATCAATTAGGAAATTTTAGTGGGATAGACTAAGCGACCATTTGAAGTTTTAAGTGAGACAACTGTAAAGCTGTGGGCTTCTGTCCAGCCCTTAATCCAACTGCTGCAGAACAGAAGGTTGTAAGTTGGAATGAGTTTTAAGGCAGGATGGTATGAGGAGAAGGCGTAAAAAACCTCGACTACAGAGCATAGTAATGTTCAGTCTGGTGGCTCACAGAAGCTGAGAGATTGAACATCTGGGTACAGCTTGAAGGCAACAGTTGGAGAGAAATAAACCACCACACAAGGAGTGCCAGGAGGAACGGCGGTTCTAAACAAACTAGGTCTTTTCTCAAAAGAGGTTTGGAAAAGGCTGTACTATGCCAAGGAAGGAGACATCGCCACCTCGGAGGTTACAAAGTTGCTGACTCAACACAGATGAAGCGATAAGTTCTAAAAGGGTTCCCTGCGGGACCCAAGGGGATGGACTAAAGTTTTAGCGTCCGAACTTACACCCCGACGTTCGGCTGCCTGCGGCTGTTTACTGGAGAGATGGGCATGGTGGCGACTGGCTGCGGAATGGTCAACTACCCTTTTTCCTCGCTGCTTCTGAAGGCCCTGTAACCCCAAAGCCGGCGTTAGTGGCTCTGGCTAAGGCACGGGAATGTTTGCCGGGCGTCATGGAGACGGTGGAGCCCTGGCTCAACAAGCGGCCGCGCGGTTGGCTGGCGGCTGGAAGCCGAGGAGGAGGGAGGAGGCGGAGGGGAGGGCAGAGGGTTGGTGGAGCAAGAGGAAGCTCCGGACGACGACTAGAAGAAGGAGGCGGGCGGCCCGGGCCTCAGGCCCCTCCCAGGCTCTGAGTCTCCCGGGCTGCAGGCGGATGGATGGGGCTTCTTCAGGCGGTGGCGGCAGCAGCGGAGGTGGCGGCGGCGGCAGCAGCAGCGGCTGTAAGTGCAGCCTCCATAAACCATCTCTCCTCTCCTAGTCCTGTTCGCGATAAGGGGCTACCGAGGTGTCCTCGGTCTCCTTTCTCTCCTTCCCCTCCCCCACCGCAGAGTACCGCCCGGAAGACCCTTCACTTCCGGGGAGGAGCTAAGAGAGCGCGCCCAGCGGGCTGCCCCGCCCGGAGTGGCGCGGGCCACCCAAGGCGCATGCGCAGCTCCTCTCCACGGCCCACCCCCGCCCAACTGGGTCTTTTGCTTTGGCGTTGGCGGCGGCGCGCTGGGAATCCGCTGCGGAGTGAGTTCGCCTCGCCCTGTCCGCTTCCGCCCCTTCCTCCAGTCGGCCCAGGAACCCGGTCGGGTGGGGCCAAGCTGACCACCCTGCTGTGGCCCCGCCTCTTTCGCGCTGTATCTCCAGGTCCTGTCTCAGCCCAGGGAGACTCCTGCTCCCACTGCATCCCTGGTGGTGAGCAGAGTCCTCGGCAAACGGGTCCTGGGCAAAGCATCCCTTTTCGGAGGGAGTCAGGGAGGGAGAGGCCCGAAGAGGGCATTGTTGTGAGGGAAAGAGGTCCTCGTAGCCCGTGGGAGGATCTCTGGGGACAGATGCCTCCCCCACCTTTGAATGGCCTTATTCTTTCAGCTTTTGGTGGAAAGATTTCTGGCCTGGAGACCATCTCTAGTCCTCGTTTGCTGTGTGACCTTGGGCGAGTCACTACTCTCTGGGCCCCAGTTATCCCTAAAACTTCCTCCAACGCTAAAACTCTTTAATTTTGCAGAAAAGCTTATGCAGTTACAACTGGCCGATCTACTGAGGCCGCTTAGCCGAGGTGACCCGGACTTGAGTGAACCTTTCTTCAGTCATGGGTGGAATGAGGCGACCTATTTATTGAGTCACTTTTATTCCTTTATCATCAGTTGCAAATTGCATGACTCAAGGCTCATTAATGTTTTTCTAAAATTATCGTGGGATTCCTGTCCTAATTCCTCGCTGTCTTTAAGAATTAGAGATGGGGTGAATACTGAGCTTGTAAGATCATTGTCTCCAGTCTCGTTACTACTGAGGCTCTCTTTCCTTTGATCCAGATGGTGTGGTGGCTCGATTCTCCCAGTGCCTGGCTGAGTTTCGGACGTGGTTAAGAACCAACTGGTTGAGGTTCAATGCAGACAAGACGGATGTGATGCTGGTAGGCAGGGGCACACTTGGAGATTAAGGGAGGGAAAGTCCAAACTCCCTCAAGTATATAAATGTTATACTACTCTTCCAGTGTTTGAGAACAGTTGATGGGCCAATAATTTCCAGAGTTTGGGTGAGATTTAAAAATCATGTCAACAATATTATCAAAATACCAATTTGTGATAATTTGATTAAATGGAGCCACTGGAAAAACTGTATGTAAAAATTACGAAAAGGAAAACCAGAACTGTTCTTTGCAGAACCAAAAGGCTATTATATACGTGTTTTGGGGTGGTGTTAATAAAAATCAAACTGAGAAAAAGATACTAAATTGTCGCATAGATGTGGGACTTACAATGTGATGCTTTACTGCTTTGTAATTTACATGCCTGTTACGGTAAAGGTAAAACTCTCTAAAATGTCATTTTTAAAAACAGGTGAAGTTTTTTGACATTTAGGTATTCTCAATCGAATTAGTAGTTACCCATAAATTTTTACCTGCACACGATGTGCAGGCTGTCACTTTTAAATAAAAATTTAAGGAAATGGTCTCAAAAGGGACTTTGAAAATTGTTAGATACAGAATTTGGTTTTAGGGTTTTGAATGTACTGTGTTAATCTATTTCATTCAAACAGCCCCAGAGCCTAAATTGTTGCAAATTATTTTCTTGATGCATTTTGAGAGGTACTTTTTTGAATTGCATAAAATGTGTATATAATATTCCTTATATTTGAATCAGGTATTGGTCCTGAATAAAAGGATATATTTCTTAGGTACATGTAAATTGCCAGGTTTATTTATTGGTTAGTTTGGGGTACTGGCTGAAGAAAAATTGAGACTTTAAAATGCTTTTGTTAAAAGCAAAATAACTCTGAAGGGTTTGTGTATGTGTGTATGTGTGTGTATTGCAGCCTCTATAAAACTGTTAAATAACTTTTTAAATGGAATATGTAGTAAATTGCTTAAAAATAGTTTCCCAATATAATAGCAGTTTTGAATAACTTAATGTGGTAAAAGTTAATGTAAGTTTGCCTGAACACAAGAAAGCCTTTAGGTGGGGAATGGGAGCTAAAGAGGCATTTATTCAGGCTTTGTAGTGATTTTTTTGTTTTGGGACATTAGCCACAAATCTTACATATAATTAGAATTAAGCACACCTTTTTGTTTAACTATAAACATTTTACTACACAATTCTAACAGAACTACCATTTTGGATGTCACAATAATAAGACTATAAACTGTAATAATTTTAAACAGCTCATATGTAATGGTGAATTTTCTCATGGCTTCAACTTTGTAATGTCCCCTTTTCAGCTCCTCTAGTATCAGTAGTCTTTAAAGATTTATTTTTTGTTAACCCAAGTATAAATATTGAGTGTTTATATTTGGATACAAAGAAGACATCTGTTGAATTAATCCAAAGTGCTGAAGAACTCAGGGTAAGGGGTGATAATAACAAGGAGGTAGACTCTGGTTTGATAAAAAGAAGAATGTTCCAAACATTAGAGGTTTTTTGGAAAAGAACAGCCTTTTTATGAGACGGTGAGTACATTGGAGATGTTTAAGCGTAGGCAGGAAAGCCTGGTAGTGGGGAAACAGAATGAAGGATTCCTACCTAGACAGTTTAGAAATTGACTAAAGACCTCTAAGATCACATCCAACATTAAGATTCTGTGACTAATGAATAGTTAATTTATACATATTTGATACTGAAGAGGTATACAACAGTTTTGAGAACGACTTTGTGTTCTTTAAGACCCAAGTTCTATCCCTGGGTTGGGAAGATCCCCTGGAGAAGGAAATGGCAACCCACTCGAGTACTCTTGCCTGGAGAATCCCATGGACAAAGGAGCCTGGCAGGCTACAGTCCAGGGGTTGCAGAGTTGGGCACAACTGAGCAACTAACACATGACATGATGACATGACAAGATGGCTCCTAATTTTTTTTTTTAATAAGCAGTTTATTTTATTTTTTGGCCACGTGGTACTGCACACATGTCCTTAGTTACCCAACCAGGGATTGAACCCATCCCCTTGGCATTGGGAGCATGGAGTCTTAACCACTGGACCGCTAGCTAGGGAAGTCCCTCCTAAAAATTTTAAAGATAAGTATATCAGTAGAATAAGATGGGAGATGGGTAAAACTATACTGAATTCAATATGTGAACAGTGACTTAACAACATTGGAGCTGTTTCTCTTTTCCTTTAGCATATCTGAATCAAAAAAAAATCACTTAACCCACATCTACCAAATAAAATGTACAGGGAATTTTTTCCCCTTAAATGATAATGCCACTTAAAAATAGTAAAATTGATGCACAGTATTAATAAACTTGAAGTCATTTATCAGTAAAATGGATACCCATTCAAGTATGTCCTAGACCCTGATATTCCTGACAATTTCAATAGTTTAAGAGACTGAGTCCCAGCTCTTTATCACAATCAGGATTCTTGTTGATAACTGAAGAATCAGAGATCCTTCAAGCAAATTATTCCTATGCCTTGCATTTTGACAATACTGTTTAATCTTCCTTTTGATAACCAGCTAAATTTCATATATTAGCTTTCCCATTTAAATGGATAATTCTCCTTTAATCAAGCTGTTTTTTAAGCCTGAGTTTCTACCTCTAGGCCCCTTATTTACCCACCTCAGTTCTATGCACATCTATTGTTCTTTGCCTTCACAGCTGTTTCCATCAAGCATCTCAAAGTGAAAAGTGTTGGAACTGACTTATAAAAGTCATTTCTGTTTCAAATCAGGACTAAGGTAATTCAACAGGGTAACTCTTAGAAACTATATACCTATGCTAAAATATTTATTCCCCCAAGGAATCCTGAAAAACACTTTTATATAAGTATTCTAAAAAATAAAGTGAAAATTCTGTACAGTACAGTAAATGGTAAAAATTGTTTGTAGATTTGGGAACCTTAAAGTTTTCCTTTCTCTTCTTTCCCTTGCTTTTCTTTCAGTAGAAAATGTGCATCAGATGTTTATGTTTAATTGGTTTACAGACTGTCTGTGGACTCTTTTCCTGTCATATTACCAGGTAATGTCCTTTCACTTAGCAGCTACTTCATATACCTATAAATGCACAAAATATTCATGCACAAATTATTACTGGGCATAATTTCAAGTTAAATGTTGAATCTTTGAAAAAAGAAGCTAATAGAATCTAGAATTTTAAGAGAATACAAATAATCTAAAACATTCTTCCCATGTTTCATTGTAAGTTGTGTTTTTTTTTAAAGAAAAATTGTATACGTGCACACTTATTAATATATTGTGCTGGCAAAGCATTATTTGGAGGGAACAAATAAGTTTCATGTTGAATTGGTTGATTTTGGAAGTCACTTTTGAAATTGCATTAAGAACCCTTGAACATTTGGGGGAAAACGGTCTTTATGAAATAAGACTTTCTAACTTCTGGTTTGGTAAAATGTGTTAGTACACCTTTTAATATCATGTTTGCATTACCCAGAATCTGCCATAGTAATGGAAGTGAAACACGTTTGATATTTTGCAATCATTGGCTCTGAGAATCATCAGAATTGGCACCAAAGCCAGTTGGCAGTTCTCGGCCAATACAATAAACTTTTAAATTGCAGGCATTTCAGGCACTGCACATAAGTAAATTCTCCACCTATGCAGTCGAGTTGGAGATTATATCTATTAAAGAGCAGCTTTTCAGTATTTCACATTTAGAAATGTTCTCTAGTGCAGAACCATTGCACAATTACATTACTACTGGCATTGCAGAAGGTGTGTGAGGAAAAGCAAAAGATACATGAGGATGGCAGTCTACCCAGTGCAGTCCCTTTTCTTAATCCCTGCTGTGACCTGTAAAATTCTGTTATATGAGATTTTACAATTTCTGTCGGGAAAGATCCAAGAGAAGTAGCCGTCAAGGGATAACCGCTTTCAAAGCATCCTGCTTGACGTTGCAATCACAGCAACATCCGTTTTTCCAACAAATGGGACTTCAAAAAAGGTCTACACGTAAAATATATCGTATCTTTTCCCCAGCGATATGAATGCTGAACGTGTCTCCTTTGGCTAGTTTCCTTCATGCCTAGTCCCTAGAGCCCTCTCCCCGGCTGGGGTCGCGGATCGCTGGGCTGCGATGCCCACCTCCCGCTCTACACCCACCTTGGCTCCGCCTCCTCCGCGCTCCTCTGGGGGAGGGCTGCCTCGGGGCCGCGCGCGCTCCTGTTGCCGCGCGCGCGTTCTGGCCTTTTCCCTCCAGTCCCGCTGAGCCCCGGCGCCGCGAGGGGGCGGAGTGGGGTGTGGTGGGCGCGTCGGGCGGCTCCTGCGCGTTCCCGCCGAAGCAGCGGCGGCGGGAGCGGCAGAGGCGGCGGAGGCTGGAGTCCCGTTGCCGAGTCTCACATCCGGGTTCTGGCCGTGACCCAGCTGCGGCCGCCGCGGAGATGTGACCCGTCAGTACGGCAAATATGGCGGAGGTAAGGGAGGGAGCTCCCCCTCCCCGTCCCGGAGCCGGGCGCCCCCAGGTTCGGGCCGGGGAGGAGTGGAGTGGGCCTGGCTAGGGAGGCCGAGCCCTGCTGGCGCCACTGCCCACCTGTTGTCCAGAACAGGCCGCGCTCTGGGCGGGAGCTTTTCGTGGAACTTAGTTGGGATGGGTCTGTGGGTAGGAGAAAGCGGAGGCGTAGTTGGACTTCGGGGGCACTTTAAAGGGTCGAGCGCGGCGTAGCTGTGCGTACGGAGAGGGGCGAGGTGGGGTGGGGGGCGCCCGCGGAGTAGGGGCGCCTGTGGCGCAACTTCGCCGGCCGGTGCTAGGGGCCGAGAGAGGAGCTGCTGCTTCCTCTTGCGAAGTTTCTTCCCTCTCTGACCGAGATGCTGTTGCGCCCTACCGCGTCACCCCCATCGGTTTGCTACTGACATTCCGCCTGTGTTGGGGAAAACGTAAGGAAAACGGCCTCTGATTAAGTCTGTAATTTTCTTGATGGTGACCAAATGAGCGTAGAGAAATGAACCTGGTCTTTTCGCAATCCATCACTCTAGGTTAGGGCAGCCTCCCCATTTCTTCAAACATTCCCCCTTTCCCTCCCCGTAGAACCTCTTTTTTCTATATTTCAGAAGAGTTGCTTTCTCCCTTTCTTAATCACTTTCCGGGCGTTTTACGCCTTTGCGAATCGAGGCTTTCTATTCCTGTCTTTCTCTTTCAGTTTTTTCCTCGCTTAGGGAAGATTTCCTCCCCTCCCCCTCCCCCGCCCCAGTTTGCTCTTTTTCTAGTAAACGAGTTCCCAAAGCCCCCTTTCTTCAGTGGCGATTGTTTTACATTTTGGGGCCTTAAATCCAAAGGCCCTTAAACCCCCATGTTGGGGAAGACAACCTCTGTTGATTAATCTACAATTAGTATATACTACTGGAGATTAAAATTTTTGCCTCTGATGTAAACCTATAAACACTGACTTTTTAAAAATACATTTTTTCTTCGTTACCATCAGAAGAATTTCGATGTCCTATACTCCCTGAAGTTGAAGAGGTAGTATATTTAGACTTCAGTGTCTTCCTTGAGTAGAGCCACTTTAAATGTTGGCAAAGACATTTTTCTCTTTTGAAAATTATCATTTTCATTGTCTCAGGGGCACCTAAAAACAGATTTAGGAAGTAGGTAATTATATTTATCATCCACCCCCTATTTTTGTCTTTATTTGCTAAATGAAGCCAGTGGTGAGTACACGTTCATCAATACCATAATACTTCCTTTTTAAATCTTCGAATTCAGAAAAATAGATTTTGGAGAAGAATGTTAATTTGGAGACCTGTTCAAGTACCTGTTGAGTGGAGGGACCCAAAGCTTAAGAGTTTTCTGGAGTCGCGCTTAGGGTACTCCTTCCCCTTGGTGTATGGAAACTGACTTTATGTTCTGGAGTATTTGCTATTTAAAAGGAATAGCAGGATGGATTGCTGCCAGAATTTTTAAATTTTTAACATTCTGATATAAAAATAAATTTAGATCTTAAGATTTACTTCCATTTCTTTTGCTCTTTGTGGTTAAAGAATTGTATTCCAAGGAATACGAATTGGAGAAAACATAGTACTTTGTATTTCACTTAGTGTGACTGGATTTATTCCACTGGGCTGAAAGATATTTAGTCCCCATGAGGTTCTTAAGGGCTTGTTTCCTTCGTGTGTAAAAGGGGAAGGGATTCTGTGTACCTGGCTTTACATATATTTTGTCAAATAGTCTTTGGTGAATGCCCATTAGGTAAGCAGCGCTGTGCTATGATAGGTAGGTGATGGAGTTTCTTCCCTCGTGGTGCTGCTCAGGATGGTTTGAATTTTAAGTTCTGTAGTCACATTTTTAAAGCAGGATATTACGAAGGAAAATATCTTAGTGTATAAAAATACAGTGAAATTTAAATGTTTTTTTTAAACTTAGAAATTTTAACTACTACCACACTGAAAACAATATGTAAGTAAAAGCATTTTAACATTTTATTTCTTTTAGAGTTAAAGATGATTGTATTCATTAGTGATTGAATCACTGATCGTTAATAGTTTCAAGTGGGCATTTTAGTTTCCTTAAAAATCGCATCACTTGGAGAATGGAACTTTCATGTTTTGTAGGAACACACGGATAGTTCAATTTCAAGAAAATTTTAAAACCCCTGAAATTTGTTTCCAATGCATTTTAGTGACCTAGTTATCTTTTAAAAATTAATCTTTCATGTTCTTCAATTACTTGTAGATGGTTTTATTTATAATGAATTTTGAGGAAGAGTGGAGAAAACTTCATCTCTGTCCTACAGAAAATCTAGAACCAGTGAAGTAGTGAAAATGAATTTGTAGTTTTCCTATCAGTATTTTAGAAATTAGAATGATTTTAGAGACTAGTCATTTTAAAAATTAGACGAAGGAGAAGTGCTTGATTTATAGAGTGCTTTTACTTTTATTTGAACTCTGAAGAGATTTTTTTTTTTTAATGCTGCTGATATAAAGCATGTGGTAAAATAATTCAAATGCCAAGCTCTTTGCGCTTTTGGTTAAGTAGACCTGAAGACTCACGCTAACTGGTGAAATAACAGTAAGGGCAAAGTGACAATATGTGTTCATTTGATAAATCTGAAGGGAAAACAGGTCACTGAAGAAACATGTCTCTGGAGAAAAATGTAGGTATTATGCTTCTGGGCTTTTTTGTTGTTGTTTCCTGCTTAGAGTGACCCTGATCTTGTTTTTCCAAAAAATATTTGATTCTTAAATACTGTTTGCTTTAGATGTGTACAGAATACTAATTTTTCATGCTTGATCTGATCATCTTAGTCCATAATAAGTATGTCATGCTTATTAAAATTGTAGTAACATTTAAAACCTGTATAACATATGCAGAAGTAATGACATATCTCCATTTCTTAATACTTTCTGGTAATATTTCTCCCTGCTTATTATCCCCTAAAATTATTAATCAACCTTTGAAAAGGAGGCTCTCCTAATCACACTTAAAGGAAATTACAGGGTAGTGGCAGTTGTACAAAGGCAGTGAGGAAGAAAGAATAAGAGGGAAAAATAGTCCTTTGGGTTTTATAAGGAATGTGGTGTACAGACCTTTGGGAATGAACAATTTGTCTTTTATTTCAGAGTTTGTAAACACATAAGCTACTTCTCTTTCAAGGGAAAAAAGATCATAGCATAAGTTTAAGACCTGTCTTTTCACCTAGGCCATATTGTTGTCTCATAAAAAGAAGAAAATTTAATGGATTTGCTGTTTTGTGTTAGTTTTAAATACTTTAGTATTGCCAAAAATAATACATCGTATGTAGTCACTGTCACATTTATCCCTTTCTGTTAAAAACAGACTCCTTGTGTAACATTTTTCAAGGGTATTTGGATTTTGTTTCTTAAGGAAATAGGATCATCTTGAATGCTATTCTTATAGTGTTAATTTCTACTCTAAACAAAACTTGTTTCACTGCAATGAATTCAGACCTAAAATAATTATTCCAGTAATGAAAAAAAATGTTTTTTTAGTGTTTATACTTACAGAGCTATTAAGGATTTATCCAGAGTGCTTAACACCCATGATGAAAGTTTAGAAAGCTTAATTCAGAAGAAATAATAGTCAAAGTGCTTGATAAGGTAGGAAAGATTAGCTGGGAAATAATAGAAGTGAATTTCTTTTAGAGAATTCTGGAGACTAATCATTTTCCCAAATAATTAAAAAATGCAACATTGCCATTCAAACTTCAGCATGTCATTATGAAAAGTAACCAGCTATACAGAAATTTCTTGCATGAAGTTCAGATGGAGTCACTGTTTATTTCTAAAGGTTTCCAAACGGTTTCAAAATTCATTGCAGTGATTAAGTTCACATACCAGTTGTTACTGGGGACCACTCTGTTTGACTTCTGCTGTGACTTAGAATGTTTGTTTATGTTGTATGAAATTCATAAAGTAGCAACCTCCAAAAGCTTCTTGCAAATTAGATTTTTTCCCCCAATAGCCCTAGATTTAAAAAATAATACATTGAGAATAGTCTTAAACATATCCCATCCATGAAGCTAAGTACTCCTCAGTAGTGTTATGTTTTTTGAGCAGTTCATAAAAAAAGTAAAGAACTTAGATCTCAAAGGAAATTGAACTAAACCTGAAGAGATCTAAATCTTTTCATTCTAAAGGAAAATGAAACTGAGCGTTTGTGTAGTTTGTCCTGGGTTGTGCTGTTTGTGTCGTACAGTAAAGCCTGGAACATAGAAGGCTTCTGAATTGCTAGTGCTTAGTAATAGCAGTTCATCCTCTATAAATTATTACTGTTGTAGTAAATTTTCTAATTTTAACTCCAAAACTTTCTTATCCAACAGTTAAGTGATTTAATTTTGTGTGAAGGAAGAGGGATGGTGGGCCCTTGGCACAGTCTCCCTGCCCTCTCTCCACCCTGTAATAGGGCCCCTACCTCCTTTCTGTCTTCATCCCTATCACTGTGAGAATCTAGTGTCTGCATTACTAAGTAAGTGATATTAATACTTAAATAGTGGTGGAATTGGTTTGTGGGAAAAAATTAGTTAAGACAGTTACACTCACTGAAAATGTGCTTTTGATTGTCTTGGATAAAAGAATCTAATTACTTCGTGTTTTTACTACCTTATTTATTTATGTTTTACTAATAGTGATATTCTAGTTTATCTTTTATTTCTTTGGTATATGGGATATTTCTTATCACAGTCTAAAAATATACAGAAGAGAAACATTTGAACAAATTTGAGGCACTGAATATTTGTTACAACTATTAGCAGCTTGATCAACTAAATGAAGTATATGAGTGTAGATATAAAAGTTGCCATAAAAGTTAACACAGTTCTTTCTGATTCTTTGATTTAGCCGATTCATACCTTCTCTGCTGTTTTCCATCTCAGATAAAACAATTATGTTAATACCTAAAAGAAAACTAGGTATTTTTCAAAATTATATAAACTTGTTTTTAAAAAATAATGGCAAATACTAAGTTTTCTTGAAAATCTAAAAATAAAAAAATGAAAATGGCTCATAATTCCACTGTATAATCTCCACTGACTTTCTGTTTAAAAAACAAAGAATAATGCTTACAAGTGGTTAAAAAATTCCAGCAATACCGAAAGGCATAAAATGAAAAACCTCCCAACCCATGCTCTAGAGGTAACTTGTTAACAGATTTTTGTGTATTGTTTAGGAGAAAAATTTATGTACCAGCCCAATTTTCCCCTTCCTCTACACTTTTCTTTTACTCCTAATATAGCTATCTGTTTATAGACACATACACACACACATGTATTTAGCATTTTTTCCCTCAGTCAGCACAAGCAGAACTGTTTCATTCTTTTTAGTGAATTAGTAATTTCCTTTGCTTGGAAAAACTATGTTCCATTTCTAACTAGTTAAATAATGTACTTAAATGTTTTCCCAACTTTTTGCCATAGGCAATGCTGTAGTAATAACTGAGATACACATGTCTTTATGTGCTTTTTTAGTTATATCAGTAGAGTAAGTTCATGTTGGCGAGATGATCTGCCAAACGCTTTAACTCATATTTCTATCTGTAATATATGAGCGTGTTTTAAGTACATTTTAATCCCCAATGTAAAAAATCTTCTTTACTGATTGCATTTTATAATTTTAGATTTTTCTGAAAATAAGTATTGTTACAAATGAGTACCTGTTTAGCTTTAGTTGTAGTTTTTCCCCATCCTTCCTGATTTACTATAATCATTAATGGTAGATGTTGCAGGTTTTCTGGAGGGTATTGTTAGATACCAGTTCCTAATGAGACATAGATAATAGTCTGACATGACAGATGACAACTTGCAGTCACATTTTAAACATGCTTTGACTAGATGAAAACCATTTTTTTTTTTTTAAAATAGAGGGGAAGGAGGAGAGAGAGAAAGAGAAGTTTTGTGGGTTTTTTTTTTTAAATATTTAATAGTTATTTCCTTTGGAATATAGAAGGAATTAGGTCCTAGGCTTTACCTTCACCACCTACTGTGGACCTTTATCAAGTCAGTTTTTCTCCCTGGGTTTGCTAATCTATAAAATGAGGTAGGTGGGGTAGGTTTTTATTGCCAGGTTCATGATCAAGTAAATTTATGCATTTGGAAATATGTAGTACTATATGAACTTCCTCTCTGGGTGGAACTTCTGCTTTGGGCTGTCCTGTTATCCCCCCTCCAGAGAAGGCAATGGCACCCCACTCCAGTACTCTTGCCTGGAAAACCCATGGATGGAGGAGCCTGGTGGGCTGCAGTCCATTGGGTCGCTGAGAGTTGGACACAACTCAGTGACTTCACTTTCACTTTTCACTTTCATGCATTGGAGAAGGCAGTGGCAACCCACTCCAGTGTTCTTGCCTGGAGAATCCCAGGGACGGGGGAGCCTGCTGGGCTGCCGTCTATGGGGTCGCACAGAGTTGGACACGACTGAAGCGACTTAGCAGCAGTAGCAGCAGCATATGAACATAAGCTGGTTCTGCTATTCTTTTAAAGATCTAAATTAAAAATGCCCTCATTTCATACTAAAATTTCCGATATTATACTAAACTCACATTTATATGTATTTATATACTAAACTCCTCATGAAGGATGATCAGTTTGTTTGTTGGTGGGCAAAAGTAATGCTTACAGTATAAACTGTTTTCAAATGCCTGTTTTCCAGAAGTTGACCTTTGATTTAATTGGATATAATGGACTTCCGTGGTGGCTCAGTAGTAAAGAACCTTCCTGCCAGGGAAAGGAGATGTGAGTTCGATCCCTGGGTTGGGAAAATCCTCTGGAGGAGGAAATGGCAACCCACTCCAGTATTCTTGGCTGGAAAATCCCTTAGATAGGGAAACCTGGCGGCCGTAGTCCAGGGGGTTGCAAAAGACTCAGACATGACTTAGTAACTGAGCGTGTGTGCATGCATGTGGGTGCAGGCCCGAACACACACAGTCACTCTCTGTCCCTCCCCTTCCCTCCCTCCCCCTCCTCCCCTTCACCAATTTCTTGCCTGTAGATAGATAGGCAAACCATTCCTGCTTCTCCTCCCCCAGTGCTAATCCAGGTATACCATCCATCAAATCATGCTTCTTAAAACAGTCTAGTATGCCTCACATTTCATGGTTAGTGCTATCTTTGAGCACTGGGTGTTCTATTTTATGCCAGTTATACGTATAAATGCTATCAGTCGTTTAACATTTGGCATCTTAATGAATAGAACATATTTTAGACCTTTTTCAGAGCATTACAGTGGTAACTGTTTACCAGTAAAACAAAACTCAGTATGGTATTTATTCACATTTAGCGCAGTTTGAGGAGTTTTACAAACTATACAGACCCCAGTTGCAATTCAGTCTATTATTGCCAATATCTAATAACATCAGTGAACGTGTGCCTTTTATTCTTAAGTAGAATAACATTTTTTTATCAGAAGACTGTTAAATGGAATAATTATTGGAGTTTTCAAAAAGAACCAAATGCTCAAAGAGCCATTTCTTTTAAGCTAGTTTGAAAGATGTGCTGATTTATCTTGTTTAAGCCTTTCAGACCTATTTCAGAAGTTTACTAAAAAGAAAAAACTGTCATTGTAAGGCTACTCTGTGTCTAGTGAACCTGGGACCAGATGAAGATAATCATTAACTTTGCTGTAGCCTTGGATAGAGAGAGGTTGTGCTTAAACTTGGGAAACAAAGTTTGAAGTGAAAGTGGATTAATATTTTTAAATGTTGATTTACTGTGTAATATGTGTGGTGGTTTAATCCATTTTGAGCTAGAAGTGAGCTAGAACTGTTCAAAAGATGTTGTTCAGTTTCCCAATCATGTCTGGCTGTTTGCGACCCCATGGACCGAAGCACACTAGTCCTCCCTGTCCCTCACCATCTCCCAGAGTTTGGCCAAGTTCGTGTCCATTGTATTGGTGATATCATCTAGCCATCTCATCCTCTAACATTCTCTTCTTCAACATCAAAAGATGTTAAGCTAAAAACTCTTTTCTCTGGTTACGATATTCCTGTTACCCTGCTCCACAGCTTCCCATTAGAGGAACCAAATTTAAAAGCAGCACTGTTTTGACTATGGCAGCTCAAGATGGTGGTGCGACACTTGAAAATGTGTAATACTGAATAATGGTCTTTTGTTAAAATGAGTCAATGCTATAGACAAGAGCCATTCTCTTGTAAGAATTAAAAGGAACAAATAGGAACCTTGGAAAAGTATGCCTTAAAACAATGTTAAGTCACCATGTAGACTCTAGAATGTCACACTTAAACGGCAATAGCGTGATGTAGACTGTTTTCAAAATGGAATTTTTAATATCTCATAAGAATTTATTTTAGAGGCCTAGCTTTTGAAAAATTGGGCACTTTCTGTCTTTTCAATTTTGTTCCTGCCTTTCTGCTCCATATCTTAGTAGAAAGAAGGAAAATACTAGAATATCTGTATCTTTTTGCTAGTACTTCTGAATTTCCAGCATCTGTGACTTCTGATGAGCCTGAATAGACAGCTTGGAATGAATAGGCAAGGTTTTAGTTAAAAAGATTTTGAGGCATCTTTTGAATTTCTGTTCTTGAATTTATTGTATAGGAGTTGATGTTTCTAGATGACTTGTTTATAACTGTTGAATTAGTTGGATTACAATAAAACACAGCCACAAACTGTCTAGTGGTGGTAACACTAAAATTATTTGCTAATAATTCTATCTTTAAATTTTCCAGATGTTTGTGGTTAAATTTATAAGAGGTAGAATGGTACAGTAGGAGTGCTATAATAGGAAAGTCTTTGTGATCTTCTATTAGATAACCTTCCTGGATTGACCTTGTAAGATTGCTAACTTTGTGGTAATTTAAAAGTATGTTGTTTGCTAACTTTGTGGTAATTTAAAAGTCTGTTGTGTGTTAGTAAAGGTAATGTTTGTACTTAAGTAACATTTAAATTTTTCCTTCTGCTTTCTTACAATATAGTTTTTATTCTAAATAACATCTTAAATTATTTCTGCCTCCCTTCTCACACTCATTTTAAGCCAGAGAACAGCCTAGAGCAGACCTTGGGTTTAATTTTCCCTGTATTAATGGAAGAAAATATTTAGAGAATTCAGAGATCTGAAACCACGTTTTGTGCGTGTGCTACCTCACTTCAGTGTGTCTGACCCTTTGCGATCCTGTGGGCTGTAGCCCTCCAGGCTCCTCTGTCCATGGTATTCTCCAGGCAAGAATACTGGAGTGGGTTGCCATGCCCTCCTCCAGGGAATCTACCCGACCCAGGGATCAAACCCATGTTTCTTAATGTCTCCTGCATTAGCAGGCAGGTTCTTTACCACTAGTGTCACCTGGGAAGCCCAGAATCATATCTCTTGAATGACATATATTGTAAGATACATATTTGCCTTTGAAATCTGAATCAGTTATACATTATTGTCTTTGTTTCTAGATTCAGGAATGTTTTTGATTTTTCTCTATGTTTAAATAAACATAATGTCAGAGGAGGGATTATGGAGGAAGTTTTAGTTTGTCTTAGTTCAGATGTTAAAATGTAACTAGTTTTTGGTGTCATAACTAGTTTTTAGTGTCATATCAGTTGTTGAATAATTCTGTAATGTTCATGAAGATTTATTACACAGAGATGCTAATTTTTCTTCTTTTCTCCCCTCTTCAGCCATCTGTTGAGTCTTCAAGTCCAGGTAAGTATTTTCTATATTTTTTATCATCTTTATTTAACTAACATTTGACCTGTTAGTTACATAAAGGTTAGAGGAGTTAGACTATCATCTGACTGACTTTTCTTCTGAATGCTTCTTTTCTCTGGGGAAAAAGAAATGGATGAAATATTTGACTGCTCATGAAAGTACAGGTGAGGCTGCTGTGAGTTCAACCTCATGACTTTTTGTGGGTTTCTTCTCTCTCTCTCTTTTTTTTAAATGAATTGCCACATGTATTTTGTGTATTTTTTATTAGCTGTTTGATTTGAAGTGTATTTTTAAAAAGGAGTCTTTAACTGCTTAGAGATATTTGCTTATATAGAAAATTCAAAGTATTTTTTACAAAAAATATTGTTAATGCTTTAATGAGAGAGGGAAAGGTAAAATAAAAGGTTCAACAAATGAGTATTGTAAATTAAGGAAGTTATTTTAAATTTTTATTAGAATCAGGCTTTCTCCTCTGACCATGTATCTGACCTTGTAGTCTCCTCCAAATACAATATAGATTTCATTTTTTTCTTTAACTTTGAGGTTGCAAATGTATGATCTTTGTGCCAAATCTAGGCCATTAATGTTTTTTGATCAGCTAGTGTAGTGAGCCTAAAAAATTAGACTATTTTATTTAAAATCTGGATTTAGGTTTCTTATGCTCAGTCGAAGGTTCTGATACCACTGGATCCAGCATTCCTGTGTGTCAGCAATTGGTAGAAGCTAAACAGCAGTCAGGAAAGAGTTTGGTACGTGTTGATCTTCCTGTCTCAATGTCCAGGGATTTTACTGAGAGAGGAGACTGACTTCTGTGGAGGGGTGGGCAGGTGAAGGAAGAGCCTAAAGTGGCTTAGGAAGAATGAGAAAGGGAACTCTCCTGAGGCATGGCATTGTTTTATTTGAAAACATCTCACATTGCATATTTAATAATGCTATATTACTGACCTTTTCAGATCATTGAAGCAGTCACTTTTTTGTGTTTAAAATTTTAGGAAGTTTTGGAAAATACTGAAAATAATATAAGGCTTTTTTAGTTGTTCAGGGTTCTTTTCTTGAACACAAATCATTGTTCTCTGTGTCAGGTAGGAGTTGAATTAAAATAACTCTAGATCCCTTCTAAATGATTCAGTTCAGTTCAGTCAGTCAGTCGCATCTGACTCTTTGCAACTCTATGGACTGTAGCATGCCAGGCTTCCCTGCCCATCACCAATTCCCTGTACTACAAATTGACAGTTGATTTTGTCATTATTTATTTTAGCTGAAGATGTCTTTCTGATATTCTTGGAAGTGAAGTACATTATTAGGCTTTGTGACATTTCTGAAACTCAAGGATTTTTTTTTCCTTGTTTATAAATATGTTCTAGATGGAAGTAGGTTGGAAGAAGTTGGAAATAACTGACCTCGGATAAATCAAATTACCATATCCTTTTTAGGACATGGTATTATTGTGCCTTTATTTCTTTTTTTCTTTCAAATACAGAGATCATTTTCATTGAAAAGATAAATTCTAGTTTTTGTAGTGTTGTGACTTTGCAAGTAGATCAAATTTTAAACATTTTTCTGTAAACTTTCAAGACTTTTGTTAGGTAATACATAGGTACGTAAAAATAATTACTCTAAAAGGGATATGAATAAGTGGCTTTCTCAGTTTCCATTGCATTTAAAACAGCTTAGGGTGAATGGAAGAATAGTGGAGCTGGAAGAAAACAAATGTCTTTGATAGCTTTTATTACTTGCTGAATGCTTGTATTAATACAAGTGAATGAATTGTTTTGTTTTCAGAGTAAGGAACATCTTTTGAGGTAGACAGCATTTGTCGCATCAGTCTCCTGTCCACAGAAACGTTTACTGTTTTACAAGTAGTGCTAATTGTAGGCAATTTAAAAAATTGGTGGAGAAATTTGAAATAAAAACTTAATGTAAAAAAATTTGGTCCATTGGTGAAATACTGTGTCCTTTGTCCTTTGTAACATCTTCACTTTGGAATTGAAGATCACTCAGTCATGTCCGACTCTTTCCCACCCCATGGACTATGCAGTCCATGGAATTCTCCAGGCCAGAATACTGGAGTGGGTAGCCTTTCCCTTCTCCAGGGGATCTTCCCAACCCAGGAATCGAACCGAAGTCTCCTGCACTGCAGGCAGATTGTTTATCAACTGAGCAAGGAAGGAATTGATGCTAATAATAATAGTCATGTGACGCAGGCTAAGTAGTTTGTCTGTTGAGTCCACCAGTGTAAACTAATTACATCCATTAGCCATTAGAGGTTGGGTTTTAGGGTAGGAAGGTAATAGAATGATTAAACAAGTCCACACTATATATTAAACTGAATTTATTTTCTGAGTCATTGCAAAGAGGTAAGGTACTTTTTTAGTAATTTGGCAGTAGGATGGAATTCTGTGATAAAGCAGGGATATTGCATTAATTCTGAAGCAAAATATTTACACAAAGCACCAGACTCCTTAGCCCTAATAATCTACTTTTGGGATTCTTTTCCCTAGGAGATAGCCTAATGATGGGCCTTAGTAATTAACAGAAAGGAATAGGATGGTTAGTTGGTCTTGAGAACAAGGTAAAAAGAAGTCAACTGAAACAAAGAAGTCAAGATTAAGGCAAGAAAAAAACCTGAAATTGAAAGTTTATAGAGAATGGTGCAGTGTATGTGTGGGGAAAGGAATTAAAGAGTGTTGAGAGAAAACATTCACTTCACTCACACTTTGTAATTTTATATAATGGGAGGGTTAAAGTAACAAGGCTTTAAATATAATTGGCTTTGCAAATAATGAACAAAAATGGGAGACTTCAAGTGTGTGTGTGTGTATAATACTTGTGATTTGGTACTGTTTTCTCATGTGAGCTTGATTTTTAAGTTGGTAAAATATTGTAAGTAGTTAGAAATGAAGCATAATTATTTTTAACAATATTTGCATTCAGTAGGAATTATATTATGATTAGGATAATAATATGCAAAATGGTAGCATGAGGTTTTTTAGGATCTTTCTGCCAGCAAGGGAAAAAAGTATAGCAACATCCGTAGGAATACATAATTACTGACTAAGCATCCTAGAAGATTGCTGTGTGAAATGAAAAGTTTTGGGACTGTTTTCTATTGAAAACTGAGAAAGAAGGGATAATGATTGGGACAAAAAAGCTATAACTAAATTATTAATTCTCAAACTGCTCTTAGGGAACCCTGTGTCTAGTCCTTCACCCAGTTCTAAGATTCCTTTCTAAAAGTATACCACGTTATTCTTCATTTCTAGAAGAAATTAAGATAATACTTTTCTAAATGTTGTTTTAACTTTATAAGTTGCTGTAAGACTTTGGTAACTAATTTGTACTGTACAAGATAGACTAGCTGATTTAGCAGTTATATATTTCATTATTTTATATTTAATAGCAATATTTTGTTCTGTTCTTCCAAGAGCACAGTGACTTCGAGTGCTCTGCCCTCTGACCTAGCTTGCTGTTTACTCATCTTAGTAGCCCATAGGTTCTCGTCCAGTATTCTTCGAGGCAGAATATCTACTGCTTCTGAAACTCTTGACTAAACAGGAGCCTTAAAGAGCAGTAAAAGCACAGGCATTGGAATCAGCAGATCCAGAATTAAACTTCCGTTCTTGGCACCTGCTGGCTCTGTGAGTTTAAATATGCTGCTTAAACTCTTGAACTTCAAGTTTTTATTTTTACTTCTTGGGATTGTTGGAAGATTAAGTGAGATAATGTATTTGAATTGTTTGAGCATAGCATTTGACGCATAGTAAACACTCAAAAAATGGTTCTTAATGCTAAAAATATTGGGAGGTAACAACAACCCTCGAGTCTTGGGTGCCCCCTTATTCTTAATTGTCTGATTTTCCAAGAAATCAGCATCTGTATTTCTTTGTTTTACTTACTGGTTTTCTTCAAAGATGAAGTAGGAGAGTAGGTATATCTATTGATATAACATTTAACACTTTAAACTGATAAAAGTAAATTGCTAATTGATTTATTTATTTGTTTAAATAACTCATTTATTAGTTAACAGTCTTTTGCAAACAATCTTTTGTCCAGGTTTGGCATAGTGGGGATAGTTTATATTCAACATATGCCCAATATTTGCAATCTACTGTTACAAGTTTTGACCCTATTGAGTTCAGCAATATTCCCCAGCCACAAGGCTAAAAATAGATTAGTTATACAACAGTTACCTACTGGATTATTTTTAATACCTTTCATAAGACTTTTATATGCAGTTTTAATAAACTTTGCTGTTTATATTCTGTCTTTGGGTTACTTCAACTAAGTTAAGGACAGCTATTTTCATATTAAAGTATATTTTTGTGGATGTGCTAGTAGAATAATATTTGAGTTCAGCTGTACTTTTCCCTAGACTATATATTCAAATGATGGTATATTTTATACTCTATATTCATACTTACTGGGTCTATTAACTGTTAGTCAAGTAATTAAGGATTGTGATTTTTTTTTCCACACAAAAGATCATTTTTATTTGATATAGCCACTATTTACAACTGAAGCTTTGGAAGATTACAGTACTCTTCAGACACCCTGCCCTCATTTTATAGTTACAACTGTAAATATATAGAGGTAAAACAGGGTAAAAAAAAAAATCCTTAAATATGTTTTGTGGGGGGTGATAAGTAAAAGCAGGAATTTTAGAAAACAAGAAATAAAATTTGCTGTGCATAGCTTTTCCCTCGTACTTTTACTTGACTTATATCCAGTTTCAAATAACATATACATTAATATTAATAAGGTACACATAATTTGGTTTACCAAACTGTTCAAAATATTCTTTACCAGGAGGTTCAGCAACATCAGATGACCATGAATTTGATCCATCAGCTGACATGCTGGTTCATGATTTTGATGATGAACGCACATTAGAAGAGGAAGAAATGATGGAAGGAGAAACAAACTTCAGTTCTGAAATAGAGGATCTTGCAAGGGTAAATAACAATAAGAGCTAGAGGATGAAGCGGTTATAACTTTTTTATGGAGAGAGGAAACACTTTAAATCTTAGTTCTCTATGTTATTTTGGGGAAAGCAGTATTTTCTATATATATATATATAAAAAATCAATACTGAGAAATTCTGTGTGGCCATAGGTGGGATATGTAATGTTTGAAATGAAAGGCATTTTTTTAAAGAAACTTTATTATATGAATTAGAATTCAGTAGTTACTTCGATAAGACACCACAGGTACTGGATCAAAAATATTTTAAAAATGGGTACTGAATTTCATCGTACATATCTTCTGTCTTCCCCCAGTTACTGCACCTTTTATTTGCTCCCCTTCAGAAGCATGCCACTCTTTCTTAAGAGTTGTCATCCTTTTCCTCATGTCTATTCTGTAATGTGCTCTAAATTGTCTCTGCCTTTCCTGTAAAGATAACCAGTGATTTCATTGTTAAAACCATTGGTCACTTTTTTCTCTACTCTCAAGAGATACTTAGCACGGTTTACCGTAGCTTTTCCATCTTCTTCTTCCTGTTTCAGTGGCTTTTGCAGACTTGTCTTCCTTTCCTCAAAGTTTACTTTCGGAATTTCCCAGTTCTCAGTTCTGGGCTTTGTTTTCATCCATCAGGACTCCTCCATGTAGTATGAGAGTCAGCCCCATCAGAATCTACCATGAACTTACTAAGAAATATGTATTCCTGTGCCTTTCCCCTAGGCATACTAAATCAAAATTGAGGTGGGGTGGTGAACTCAAATCTGCATCATCATTAAGTATGCACACCATGTTTAAAAATGCTCAGTACTAGGTGATTGATCTAATCTTGTATCTGTAGGCTTAGTATCTCTTAGTTATTTTTCTAGCATTATCTGTTTGCTGTCTCCACTACCCACCTGCTTGACATTTCTGCTAGGATATCTCAGTAGACATTTTTAAATTTTAAAGGTCTAAAACAGAACTGTTGAATGATATTCTCTTCATTTGCCTGTTCTTCCCTGTTTTTTCCATCTCAGTAAAAAATGGCAACACTCTATACCTTGTTGAGTAAGTCAGGAGCCAGGGAATCATCTTCTTTCATTCTCAGTATCTGTTCCTAAATAAGCCTGTCATTTCTATCCAGAAATATCTGACTCCTGTTCCATCTCTACTGCTACCTGCAAGCCCAGGTCACCATCATTTTTAGCTTAGAATATACAGTAGCTTCCTAACTGGTTTCTTCATGTCCTCTTTTACCACTTTTCTCTAATGTATTACGACAGTAACCATGATGAACTTTTCAAAATATAAATCAGTTTATGTCAGCCTCCTATTTAAAACTCTTCGTTGGCTTCCTGTTACACCAGAAGAAAATTCAGACTCCTTGCCCTGGCCAGCAAGGCCACCTACATATGGTCCTTTGTTCATGTGTTGCACTGCCCCTGTCATGGTGTCTATAGCTGTGTTAGCTACTTTTGTTCTTAGATGTGCTGGCCTTTTCCTGTTTCAAGGCTTTTTACCTCATTCCCACTCTCTGGTATGTGCATGCTGAAATTAACTCCTTTTTTGTCAAGTCTGGGCTTAATGTTCCCTCCTCAAAATGGCTTTTCCTGGCCCCAGTCAGCTATTTTTAGCTGCTCTACCCCATCCATTGCTTACTTTCTATGTAACACAATTTGTAATTGTATGTTTGTTAAGTTTTTGTCTATATTCTCCTTAGTTCCATGAGAGGAAGGATAGTCTGTTTACCAGTATATCTCATAGCACATAACAAGAGTGGTCACTGAATTCATTTTTGAATGAACAGATAAATCAGTTTGGTATGTTATCATTAAAAGGTGTTACGTGTACAGTCTGCTGTACTTCAGAACAACAAAAAAAAAAGACGACATATGCGAGACGACATAATGCCAGTCTTTAAGCATAATGTCACGGAAAAATGAATTCTTATACCCTTATAGTAATAAAGATTAATCTATGCTTTAGAATTTTAGTTGGAACTTTAAAGAGCTGAAAAAAATAGTCTAAGTCAAATTTTGTCAGTTCCATTTTGGATCATGTAGTAATTAAAACTGGCTTAATCATAAACCTAAGCAATTCAATATTTTGTTATTTTAAGCCAGACAACAGAATTGATCTTAGTGGTAATGGTGTAGAGCTGTTAAAAAGCTTTTCAAGGCTGAGTTAAAAAGCACATGAGGAATCTGCACTCAGAACTATTCTTTAGGAGAGGCTAAAGCATTCAAAAGACTAGTATAATTTGCTTGGATGATTCAGAACCTAGGCAAACATCAAAGGAAACAGTTGATTTAAATGTCAGTCATGGTTGCTTCATGTATTCATGAAGTCGAAAGGCAGTTATTTCCGAATATTTGCCTCTTGTTTCAAAGAAATTTACCACTTTGGATATATTTTCTTTCTAAATAACCCATCCATGGGATAAAAGGTAAAGGAAGAAAATCTTATATTTTCCATTTTTTCACATTCTATATTATTCAAGTAATTTGAGTAAGTAATTACTCAAGAGGTAATCAAGTATGGTCAAAATAGGTTATGAGGTGGAATAATTTTTATTTTATTCAAAAAATGGCTGCTATATTTAACTAGTACAAAATTACTAAGGAACTTAGCTAAAATTTTTATCATGTTGTGGTCTTTTCCTATTTTTCCCTTTATTCAACCTCCTTCCTTGGTCTGTTACAACCACAAAATTTGCTTTCAAATGTTCCTTTTTTTGGAAAAAATAATTAAAATAGAATTATTTGTAGAATATATACAAAGAGAGAGAAAGACAAGGGAACCAATCTTTATCATTCTTTTCAACCAGACAGTCTTTAACCTTCTCTGAAACTACTTCTAACCTTTCCTGAAGTAATTAAGGCTTAGGTGTAAGTAGCATATAATCACCAGTGCTTTCATCTGTAGCTTACAGCTAAGCTAGAGGGCAAGTATATTGTATTTCCTGTAGTTGCAAACTCTTTAGGTCCAAACCGAACTAGTTTTGTTTTTATTTAAAACAAAATGAGCAAGTTTTTGTTATTGATGACTGATTTGCTTTTATAGAAGTAAAACATTATAGTTATGTCAGGAATTGGTAGGGTAGTTTATACCTGGTACTTTGGTTGCATGAAAGGGACCTTTGATGTAATATGGTAAAATTTTGACAGTTGATTCATTCAGAAGTTATCAGTGACTGCATAGCCTGTAGCTTTAAGTTCGTTTAATGTGAATTCTAAAATTTAAGTGAAAACTAGCTTTGATATGTATTGTTAACATTTGTATATGTGAATCTTACCGATATAAAAGACATTTTAGTTAAGTTTATCATTTAAATGTTTTAAGAGAATTAGTTGTACAGGTTAGAATTTATTGATAATATTAGAAGAGGTGTCAGAATCATTCCCATAGTAAACTTTGGTTTGTAGGAATGGCGATATGCAGATTTAACTCTGTTTTTCAAATGTACACTTAAAACCCAACATCTCACTTTGAACAGTAGCAATCTGTTTCGGAGAAAGGAGATCAGGATCAGCTGTATCTTTATTTGTATTTTTGAGAAATCACATTATAACAATGTTAGTTAATACTTTAAAGTGCTAAGCACATTTTACTCGTGAATCTCCAGAACTAGAGAATAAAGATTAAAATGTGAGAGTTGGTTTTTGTTTTTTTTTTAATTATTCACAACACATGAATTATACAGGTAAGAACAAAGCTCCAACATGGGTACTATAAAGAAGAGTTCACTGTCTTCATCATCTCTTCCTAGTTTGTTTTATAGTCAAAGCCCAGCCTAAGAGGTTGGTTACCTTAGGAACTGTCACTCTTGTCTCTTAGGCCTTCTTGCCTGAAAATCAGTCCCTTTCCTTCTTCCCAACTTCATTTCCTGGTAAGTCACAACAGGTATAAAAAGAGAACTATGTCTATCCACCAAATGGCCCTTGAACAGCCATCATCTGCTACCACTTGCAGTAAATGACTAATCCCCTGATGTGAGGGAGAGGGAGCCACTTTCTCTGCAGCTAGGAGACAGATACCACTCCATCCTTAACGGTACTGCTGGTGGTGCTTGGTAACTGTACCCTGTTACTTGAAGATAAAGGTCAAATTTAATTTCAGATACCGTGTTTGTCTTTGAAAAAGTCTGTGCTGTTTTCACCTCCAGCTAGTCTCTCTTCAGCTTATACAGACATGATTGTCCCTCTTTTTGTTATAATACTTAGACAACTTACTTTTTAAAAGCACAATATGCAAGTATAGTCCACATGCCTGTATTTTTATTCATTTTGTACTGTGTCCGGTTTCCTTATTTTTATAGTCTTATCAACCCAGCATGTCTTATTTCATTCTCCCTAAGAATGATGTACACTTAACCTAGGGTCATGTTTTGAGGAAAGGAGTATGTATATGCATATGTATGTAAGGGCTCTGTAAAGCAGTGAGTCAGACTGCCTCTTTAAAAACTCAGCTGCACTGTTTAATCAGTGTGTGACTTTGGACCGGTTATTTAACATGATTAAGCTTCAGTGTTACTACACAGATGATATATGCAAAGCATTTAGCAAATGTCTGATACATGATAATCACTCAAATCTTAATAGTTATTCATAAAATTCTCAAAGAAATCTGTAACAAACTGTGGAGAACCCCTGTACTTGATTCAAAATTTTTTTCACTCTGCTCCTCCCATTTCTTAACACTTGTATGAATGGAAACACTCTATTGTGGTGTTTCAGTTAATTTGAGGAGAGCCCTTTAGTGTGTGGTAGAGCCTAGCCTTTGGCAGCGTAAGCTAATGAGAAAGTCTGTGGAATCGGTAACTGATGGGCCCTAGGATAGTATACTGTCAGCCCGTTTAATCCTTTTTTTTCCAGAGGGGAATAACAACTTTTGCTTTACAGGGTAGCATTACTTTTTATTTCAAATATTTGGGGGCAAATAATAGAAATCCATTTTGAGCAAGCTTAGGCAAAATGAAGATTTAGTTGTAAGGTTCATGTAATTTCATTAAGGGCAGGGGGAGGTCTAGACTTCAGGGACTCCTGTGCCATCAGAACACTTTTTTACATGGTGGTGTCCTTTTTCAGTCCAATTTTCATCATATGTTGTAAGTTTTCAGGCTCCAAGATTTATTGCTTGGGATACAGCCTATATTCTTTAGCTGCTATTGGTAAAAATCTGGAAACAAATTATGTTCAAGCTTGGGTCATGTGCCCTTTTCAAATGCATGGTCAGGGAATGCAGTGATTCCAATTGAGTTAGATGCTCTGAGTCCAGGAGGTAAGCTTTCAGTCAAAATACATGCTTGGAATGGAGGAAAGAACATTTCTGGAAAAATGAATGTAGAAAGAAAGGACTGGTTGACAGAAATGATACTTGAATTTGAAACTGGAGATTCCTCAGCAAAATTGATTTGGGGTTTTATTGTATTTGTGTTTGCTGTTAGGACTTCCCTTCATACCTTAGATCAAGTAAGATACTTTTTAATACTATGTGGATCATGGTTGTGCTTACTAATTTGTTGTTTCTAACTTGCTGCTTACTCATAATAACTTGATATTGGGCAACAGATTCTTAAAAGTTAATTCCTAAGAAAAGCATAATACCACTACATATTCTTTTGTTTTCAGTATTAAGCAAGAATTTTCTTGAGGGCTGCTGCTGCTGTGTCGCTTCAGTCATGTTCGACTCTGTGTGACCCTATAGACAGCAGCCCACCAGGCTCCCCCGTCCCTGGGATTCTCCAGGCAAGAACCCTGGAGTGGGATGCCATGTCCTCCAGTGCATGAAAGTGCAAAGTGAAAGTGAAGTCGCTCAGTCGTGTCCAACTCTCAGAGACCCCATGGACTGCAGCCTACCAGGCTCCTCCATCCATGGGATTTTCCAAGCAAGAGTACTGGAGTGGGTTGCCATTGCCTTCTCCACTTGATGGACTAGGCAGGGGTATTTTGTTGACATATGATAAAACCAACTTTGACCAAAAGTAAACTTTGTAGAAGTTTGTCAAAACTTTTTTAGACGTTTATTGCTTTTAATATTTTTTAGATGTCATATGAATATATATCTGGGTCTAAGGAATATCTGGAACTAGAGATTCAGTGTCACAAGGACTCTTGATCACTCTTAACGCATGGTGAAATCTGTTGATTTCTTCTGTGGGATCCCTTGTTTTTCTTTACTACAATCACTAATTTAGTTCAGATTCTGATTATACTCACATAAATGATAGCAGTGGATTCCAACTTGGCAAACTAAATTTCTCCTTGCCTAGGTTCAACTTGAATAATATGTGTGCATAATTTCCCCAAAGCCCTTCTATAGGGTCAATCACTATTCAGCAGCTACTCTCAAATGAATCAAAAGTAGACTATAACAGATGCCTTTAGAAACTAAGTAAAACTAGAGAAAATAGGTTAAAAAAACTAGCCAGCCCTTTATTTTTTTTTTTTAGTTACTGCAAATCAGGATAACCTGCTTATTCATTTTTTGTTTCTGTAGTCATTCAGTTGTTTCTTTGACTTGTCTTGACTTTTCTCTGCCAGTTCTGTTACTGTTTCTCTAATTCAAGCACTTCTCTTTCAAATACACTGATCAGTCACTTCTGACTCTACTCTGTTCTCTGCTTAGTCAATATTGGGGATGTTGCCAACTTTCTTTGAGAAATGAATTTTTATAAACAAGTCACACTTCTCATATGTGTATCCAAGAGGGAAAAATCTTGGACTTAACCATGGAAGTCAGATACTCCACTTTCCAAATAATGGTTAAAAAAAAGAAAGAAAAACTCTCTATGCAGTTGGTACATTACTTATCTTTTTGACATATAACTGAGCTAGATGTCAGCTGTTAGTGACAAGCTTTATTAAGGATAATGATCACAATTTATTATGTTCCACTGAAAAGCCTGGTTTGCAGTTACCTTATCCTAGAAATGATGAGAGTGGTTCTCCATGGTCTCATACCAACAACATCAATATCACTTGGTACTTTAAAAAATGCAGAGACTCACGCCTCACCTCAGCCCTGCTAATCTTTGAGGTGGAGTTCAGCTGTAAGTTTAAATAAGCCCTCAAGGTGATTCTGTTGCCCTTGAATAAGACAGATCAAAGGTAAAGAGCCTGTTGTTCAGCTGCTAAGTCAGGTCCAACTCTTTGCAACCCCGTGAACTGCAGTGGGCCAGACTTTCCTGTCCTTCATTATCTCCCTGAGTTTGCTTAAACTCATGTTTTATTTTATTGGTAATCATACCTCTTTTGGTGATCTCTCAAAGTATCAGTTAAATGCAATTGTAAAAATTAGAGGTAACAGCATATTAAGGTAATCTCAAAGACTAAATAAGTATTATGAAACTTGGTAAATTCTCAAGGTCCATGGAAATGTTCGTTGCAAACCTACACTAAAGTGTTTTTCTTGGTTTGGCCCTTATTCATAATAGTGACCTCAGTGGCGTCTTGCTCATAGAAGTGACTTCAGTTGCTAAACCTGATTCTAATTTGCAATGCAGAATGAGTTTATGAAAAATATGAGCTGAGATTAAGAGTTCTAGGTATTACAATAAAGTCTCTGTACATCATGTTTCTCTCTGCTTGGTTGTCTTATTTACATATAAAGATACCACTCTCATCTGGTACTTTTAAAGATCAAATAAGATAGTATAATATTCTCACTTTGTTTTTGTTAAGAAACGAGAATAAGGTAGGAATCAAAGCATTTATCACAAATGCCTGGCATATAGAAGACGTGATGGCAGCTATATGTTATGATTGTTTATTTAACCCATCTTTTCTACATCATATTCTTATTTCTTTCTTGATTTTAAAGTTCTTTTTTCTTAAATCCTGACTCCTAATTCCTAAATTTCTGTTTCTTTGTACCAAATGCTTATACTGGACCAGGTATCTGGAGGCACTAGATCCTTGAACACTTCAAGCATTATCTCTTATTGTACTTTGAAGGTCACAATAATTAAGTCAATTAAGTATACCAGCTTGTCATTGATTTCTTTCAGAAACAGGTTCACAGAGTGATGTATAACTAGAGTATCCATTTACAATATGAAATATTAATAGAAGTGTTAAACAGCATTTTCTTCCTATTTCTTTCTATAAGGAAATTTTTTCCAAATTATCGTTATTTGCTTTTTACACACAAATTCTGAGTGATGGAAGTTAACTGTATGATCTAATTATTTAGTATCATCAGGTTATATCCTCCAGTCTGATGTATTCATCCTCACTATAATAAGGCATTTCACACACAGGCTAGACTTGTTTCTGTTTATGAGTAAGACTGTGATACTACTGGAGAAATACAAATTCTTACTTCACGATTATCCTTTTTCTAAGTTCTAAACTGACTCAGTTAAGTTTTTCTTCAGAGTATGTATGTGTATGTTATAGGTTCAGACTATTTGGATTAAATTTTTTGATAATTTTGTCATGTTTTCCTGATACTCTGTAACACTTGATTACTGATTAGAGTGAGTACCTTCTGCAGAAATCTCATTTCATTTCATAACATGTGGATATTTCTTCATTTCACCCTCAGGAGAGTGTGCTTTTTGTGGTTGGGGGAGGTTCAGGTCCCTGGCTAAAACAGCCTGATACACTGTTAAGAGTATGGGCTTTTGTAATTAGACTCAAAATCTGTTTTCACTACTTGTAACTTGTGTGGTTTTTGGAGAAATTGCTTAATCTTCTAGCCTCAGTTTCCTCATCTATGAATGGAGGTAACACAACAGTTTTGTAAGATGTACAGTAAAGATTACATGAAATGATCTTACATAACCCTAGAGAAGAATGTATGGCTGATGTAATCCAGTATCATTCATGTACGTTATTGCTGTTTTTAATGTGTTTGGGCTGGGCTCTAAATTTCATTCCCCTTTCTTGGTTTGTTAACTTTGTTTACAGTCTAATTTCTAATTATTCTATTTCCCCACTCCCAAATTATGTATGGTACTCTTAGTAAATGTGAACTGACTGTTGGTGTACAATCACTGAATTGAAGCAGAAAAGAATAATAAAGATTAGGCTTTTTCTGGTTTCAGAATTATATTGTTTTACTTTTTATGATTTGCGAATTCTTAATAACAGTTCTAAGAATATTCTTCTGTATTAAGATTTGTAAATGATAGGAATATGAAATGTCATCTGTTAAAAATTTAAGTTTTGTTTGGTCTGTTTAGGAAGGCGACATGCCGATTCATGAACTTCTCAGCCTTTATGGTTATGATAGTACTATTCGGCTACCTGAAGAAGATGAGGAGGAGGAAGAGGAAGAGGAAGAAGATGATGAAGATGCTGATAATGATGATAACAGTGGATGTAGTGGGGAAAATAAAGTAAGGTTATACATATATTTTTATCTTCCTGAAGTTAAAATTTTATTGATACACTGATTTTGATTGCTTGTTTTTGTGGTTTCTTTTCACTCTCAACTTTAAAGGCAATATATTTAAATATTAAAACTTAAGATATAGACATATGTAATGCAAATTGGAAGTTCCCTGTAATCTACTCCAGAGAGGCAATAGTTTGCTCTGTCATTCCTGTTTTTTTTATGCCTGTTCTAAATAAATTTGTACCAACTTTTAAAATGCTGTTTTTTTAAGTAATAATGGCTAATTGTACTCATTTTTATTTTGTTTTGAAATAACTTTAGGTTTGCATAAGAGGTTCAAAGATAATTCAGTGCATCTCTCTGTACTCTACTCGACTTCCTCTAATGTTAGCATCTTGTGTACCATGGTATATTCATGTAGTCTTCTAGTTTTATCTGGAATACTATGACCTTTCATCTGCAACACTTTTTTTCTTAAAGAGATTTAATGTATTATTCCACAGGAAGAGAATATAAAAGATTCCTCAGGTCAAGAGGATGAAACTCAGTCTTCCAATGATGATCCATCTCAATCTGTTGCTTCTCAAGATGCCCAGGAAATAATCCGTCCACGTCGATGTAAATATTTTGATACAAGTAAGTATTATTAGTTACTATTTTTTAATATGATTTTTGCTATTTAATATTTTAGTGTTTTTTTTTCCCCAATACTCTCAATTCATTGATTTGGAAATCTCGCTCATCAGTAATGGGATTTTGTTCCAGATTATTAGTTTAGCTGTACTGGTGCCATGTTGTCCATGAATATGCTACTGTAATTATTATGTGTCACTATGATACCTGATTTTGAATGTGTTCCTTTTTTTCCCACTCTTGACTTCTTTAAATTTGTTGTTTCATGGTCATCTTTTTTATTTTGCCTAGTCTTTTCCTCAATTTTCCATTTTCTGCTTTCTTTGCCTCTCAGTCTAGATATAGTCACAAGCATTGCTTTCTCTAACCAATGGTTCCCAAGTCTAAAGAAATTGTTGGCCCTTGAGGTAGGAATATATTATACAGAGAAAGAACTCTGCTGATGTTTCTACCTCCTCAAAGTCATTGACCAGTAGTTGATAAAACATTTAACATATGTGTCTTGAATATTTCCATGTATCACTACTCCATAATGTTTTCATTCTAAGCAAGAATCCTTACCCTAGAAGTAAGATAAGAAAAAGTTAACCACTAGTGTTATTAGTTTAAATATGTAGTTTAAATTTCTATATTTAAAAAAGAAAAATACTTGAATGCAATACAATAACCTCTCCTGAAGTGTGGTAAAGTAAAAATTGATTAAACATGGTTACTGCTTTGTGTGAATGACTTCTGTTACACATTTTTGTTTAGAGGTCAGTGTAGGGCTGCTGGTGATAATTTTATTGTGATTTTTCTTTTAGAGATACAGTCCAACTGAAAAGTGTTATCACTGCACAGAGAGATTAATTACATTTAATTATTTGGAGGAAATGTATTTTTCCCCTAGTTAAACCAGGAGCAGGTCCATTGCCAAAATTTGCTTAAAAGTGGGATACTAAGTGACTGCGTCTTGAAATAATATATCATAGTTCAGATGTTATTTCAGTATGCATGGAAACTATACATACAGTGCCCATCTTAGCTTTTCCATAGAAAGAATTAATTTCTGTATGGGATGTTACCATTTTGAATTTTGTGTGCCATTGTAGAGTTGAGAAGATGCTGACAATCTAATGGTTTTCAGATTTCCTGCTCCTTTATGTAAAGGCATTCTTAGTCCAAAATGTAAACAAACAGCAATTTGCCTGCTCTGAATAAAACAGAAGTTGGGGAGACATATATGCGCTCTCTTCCTGTGTTTCCCTCAAAGTGATGTTACAGCATTCTCAAGTGTTTTAAGGAGCACTGTTCAGAAACTTATTTTGTCCCAACTCTCATTTAATAAGGGAAGAAACTGAGATCATATAGTTTTTCTGTCACCAGGCTGTTGGAAGCAGAATTAGGTTTAGAAACAGATTGTCTTGACTCTGAATCAATTTTTTCCCTAAAGTTTTTTGTAGAGTATTATTTCATGAATATATAGTTATCTAAGAAGATTGTCCTGGAAAGTCTATGAGTTTTATTTTTGTTTTAACTGACAGGGTAATACTTGACTAAAAATATCTTGACCTACCTCTGGAAATACTTTTTGGCATATTTAAGTATTTGATGGTAGATGTAAGAATGGACAGGCTAAGCAATCATTTTATAGTACTATTGTCTTACTTATTCTAGATAGTGAAATAGAAGAAGAATCTGAAGAAGATGAAGATTATATACCATCAGAAGACTGGAAAAAGGTAGTTAGAGCCATATTTTCCCAAAACTTAGATAAATTAATATTTAAAGAGCCAAGTATCTTCTTTTACCAAAAGTTTGATAAAGTTGAAGAAGTCTTTTTGTGACATATGTTCAGATTTTCCCTTAATACATCCAGGTGAGAAATAACATAAATTTTCTTATAAATAAAATAATGATATAGAAAAAAACAGACTTTGTTGAACAAATTGATACTCAAAGCAAAATTACAAATCCAAATTTCTAAACTAGTTAGGAGCTAGACTTTTGTTAGCTACACTGTAAAAAGTATCACATGTGATTTTTTCTTATATCTACTTGAGAAAACAATTGTGGAAGCTATGGTATTTGTTAAGTAAATTTTGTTTGATGAGTTAGATTACAGGTTTTTCTATCCCATATTAATGTTGATACTCGCAGCTCACAGTATATTGTGTGAAGAGATAGATTTGGACTTTGGTATAACTATCCATAATTAATTTCTAAAATGAGTTTAAAGATAATGACATGGTCTTTAATTATACAAGTGTATAATTAATCTCATGGTTAAACTAAAGAATTTTAAGCTGCTGCCAAATAGTTGACTTATTAGGAAGATGTATCACATTATTATGTAGACTTGATTAGGACAAGTCATCTATAAGAGGTGATGTCATACTTGTTGAGAGAGATAACCTGATTTATCTTTTAGAATCTCTGTTGAGGGTTTTGGTTTTTTTTTCCCTTGGTGTCCTTTTCCCTAGGTCTGATTCTGAATTTAGTGCATAAACAGTCGTTTATATGGAAGCAGAATAGCCCAAAATATCAAATCGAGTGGCCTTTCTGGCCTTTTTAAGTCATGATTGTTTAATTAGTCAATACTTTTGATCCTTCCCTGTGTTTTGTTTGTTATTTTCTTTGAAGTTGTCTGGTCTGGATGCCAAGGGCACACTTAAGAGATAACCCTCTTTGTGGATTAAAATAAGGAAAAGTCTATATATTTGTAGTTGGAGCTGGGAAGAATGAAGTATTAAAATGACCTTGGACTATACTACCCAATGATTATGGGCTTCAGCCAGAATTGATATATTTATGGGTTTCCAAAGAGATGTTGGCTTCTCTTGTAGCTCAATCAGAAAGAATCTCTCTGCAATGCAGGAGACCTGGGTTTGATTCCTGAGTTAGGGAAAATCCCCTGGAGAAGGAAATGACAACCCACTCCAGTATTTTTGCCTGAAGAATCTCCTGAACGGAGGAGCCTGGCAGACTACAATCCATGGGGGTAGCAAGAGTTGGACATAACTTAGCAATTAAACCACCACAGAGAGATGTTTAGAAAAGAGAAACATCAGTGTTGGTTAAAATGGTAAGGAAAGATTATCACAGTGCATGTATTAACTAATAATAACTTGAATGATTAATGAATGAATGATGGGACCGAAGACAGGCAAAAAGGATCACAGAAGTTACTATTTGTGTGACTTGTTTGAGCGTGTTCTTCAGTCATTTCTGATTACTACATCATGCAGAAATTAAAATTAGAGAAGCTGGAAACTTTGGTAAATCATCTTAAACTGTTATTTTCTACCACATGTCCAAGTTTGTTTTTTCTCCAGTATAAATTAATTTTGTATCTGGAGTGTCCCCATAGAGTATTTGATTGAGCCTTGAATTTTTTCTTTTTTTAAATGAAGCAGTGCAAACTCAGAGAAGGGAGAACATGGGGAAGATAAAGCCCTTGTTACTAGAAGTATTAGTTCCATCCTCAGGAAAATTATGTAATAAAGCAAATCCAGATTTATGTAATAAAGTAAATCCAGATTGTCTTATTTTAGTGCAATTTGTAAAAAGCTGTCAGGATTCAGAGATTAATCTTCTAAGGCTTGTAAGACAAAATCAAATTTTTATTGAGACCTAGGGTAGAGGAAACAGCTTTGAAATCAAACCTGAGTTCAAGTTATAGCCCAGAATTTACTAATAGTGTGATCCTAAGGAAACTCATTTTCTTGAGTTTCATCTCTTTACATACAGTATAGGGACAACAAATTCAGCCTTGTTGAAGTTGGTGAGGATTAAATAAAAAATTTGCGTAGATAATACTTGGTACATAATGCTCCTAAATACTGTTTTCCTTCATTTCCCTACAGAACAAATTTAAGTGAAAAGTTTCTGAACAAAATAGGAAAAAGGAGAGGTGTCTTTTTTTTATACTAAGCTAGAAATTATCAACCCTGGCTTCATGTTAAAATCATGTAAAGAAATTTTAATGCTGATTACTATGGCCTTCATCCAGAGATTCGAGTTCATTTGGTCTAGGATGGATCCAGACATTGAATATTTTTAGAAGCACTCTAGCCAGGGTTGATAACTTGACTATTTATTCTCTGATAAGTGGAGATGAGTTAACTTAAAAGGGGCACAAGAAGTGACAATAGGGTAATCTTTCTTATAGTGAAAGATATAAGGAAAATTCCTATGTATGAGTAGAGAAAATGTGTGTGTGGTATTTTTAGAAAAACTAACTGGTTTTCCTGTACAGGTGCAGCAATAAATTTATTACATAGACATGTCTTTGAAGTTACATTAGATAAAATGAAGCTCTAGCATCAGTGGGAAACAGTAATAGGAGAGAGGAACTCTTCAAATCCCAGGAGTTATTTAAACTTACTAGACCATGATTTCATACCTTTCCTACGTAAGTCTTTATTCTGAAAATATAGTAACTGTGTTAACATTTAGCCACAGACAGAAGAGGGCCCATGTAATTAATCTTGGTCCCTATGTCTTACAGTAATAAATTCTCATCAGTGGTGACCTCTGTCGTTCTGAACAGCCAGTTTCCCCTAACTTGTGTTTTGACTATCTAGATTGATTACCAGATTTCCTAAAATAAGATTGAATTATGTTTGGGAGAAGTTATGATTTCATCTTACATTGTTTTAATGAAAATTAGGCACTGATTACCTATCCATTTGGTTTGAAGTTTTATTTATTTGGCCTCTGCTGCTGCTGCTAAGTCGCTTCAGTTGTGTCTGACTCTGTGCGACCCCATAAACGGTAGCCCACCAGGCTCCCCCGTCCCTGGAATTCTCCAGGCAAGAACACTGGAGTGGGTTGCCATTTCCTTCTCCAATGCATGAAAGTGAGAAGTAAAAGTGAAGTCACTCAGTTGTGTCCAACCTTAGCGACCCCATGGACTGCAGCCTAGCAGGCTCCTCCACCCATGGGATTTTTCCAGGCAAGAGTACTGGAGTGGGGTGCCATTGCCTTCTCCATATTTGGCCTCTACTGGGCTTTATTCAAACTGTTTTTGTTATTTCTTTTACCTTAAAGCTCTGGTTCTCAGACTTCATTGTGTGTCAGAATTATATATGGATAGCTTGTTAAAATACTTAATTGCTGAGTCCCATCCTCATAGTTTCTGGTTCAGTAGGTCTGGGGTAAGACCTGAGTATTTGCATTTCTCAGTTTCCCAGGGAAGCTGATTTCAGAGACCATAGCTTAGAGTGGGTACTCTGAAAATACCTTACTTTGACTTTCTGCTTTTTAGAGTTATCAGCTGAATTACAAGAATTCATTTTTATTTCTTTTTCTCCATATTTTAAAGTAAAGTTCATATCCACTGTCTATATTGCATTTCACCCCATCATTATTACTAATACTTTCATCCAATCATATCCAAGCTCTTATCTATTATTAACTCATTCATCCTCACAATACTCCGCTGAGGTAGTTATTTGGTTGTAACTATTTTATGACAGAAACCAGGAACAGTTAACCCAGGAAGATGGTAAATCTAGCAAGTGGACATAAAATCTGTTATTCTATCTTATTAACATTTTATATTTTTTAAAATAGGAGATTATGGTGGGCTCCATGTTTCAAGCAGAGATTCCAGTTGGCATTTGTAGATACAAAGAAAATGAAAAAGGTGGGTCATTCATATATTTACATAGCAGAATTCATGCTTTTAAAAAGCAGGAATTGATGAACTGTTTTTATAATGGGATAAGAACATGACAGTTCATTTGTTACCCCATGATTTATGAAAGAAGACCCCTACACCATATCTGTAAGGAATATTTTCTGTTTCTTCACTTTTGTTTATAGAAGTCTAGCCAAAAAAGAAAAGTGAATGCTTCTTTGGTATTGTGTTATTAGATGACTTAAGATGTTCTTTTAATCTTTTTTTATATTTTAAAACTCTGAATATACCCTTTTATAACCTTTATAATTTATACTTTAAAAGGTTATTTTGTAGGTTATTTTGTTTCAGTGGAAGCCATGACAGATTAAAAAAAAAAACTTAAGTGTAAATAACTGATATAAAAAGCTTATTTGCTCCTGAAATTTTTAATATTATTAACATTGAGTGTTTTTGCTGTTTGTGTTATTTAATTTGGAAAAACAAACTTGTGTATTTGAATTTTGCATGATTTTTTGTTCATTTTTTTTGTCTAATAGTGCTAAGGTAAGTCATAAAGATTAAATACTTGAACTTCTGAAAACAGAATACTTGAGGTTTTTTTTTTTAAGTCTATTTCAAATTATCCACTTTGTGAAAGTTCCAGAGAGAGAGAGAGAGAGAGAGAGAGAGAGTGTTTGTTTAATGAGTTCATGGACAGTGTGACATCACTCAGTGTTGGAAATCTTTCTTCATTTCTTTTATTTCAGTTTTCTTTTCCACATTTCAGCTTACATATGCAGAGCCTCTGGGAGTTATAAAAGTCTTCTTGTTTGTTTTCTTTTTAACATTCTCTCGGAAAACTTACTTTATATTCTAAGCATCTGCTTTCAGGGCAGAGCCCCAGATCAGAAGTCATTACGGGAGTATCACAGGCTCTAGTAAATTCTAGTGACAACGGAACTGTTTTAACACACTAGTAATAGCTTTCAAGTTAATTTCTGAAACAGGAACATTAAAGGTATCAATATGGAATGACCTTATTGTATACTGAAATTTTGTGTACAGTTTTTGTAAATTATTGTAATTGTGTGCAAAAATGAATGATCCATTGGGTTTTCTATTTTTTTGTGTGTGGCAAATTAACGTTACAGTTACTAGGCAGTTTTAATTATTTCTTAATATGTTTGTCTTTTAACATTTTTGCCTTATTAGATATCACAGTGAATAGTGATCACAATTTCCAATTTTGGTTAAATGTTTTTCAATTTTAGCTAATTTTAGGATGCTTTCTTACTCAGAATTTAAGCATGTCACATTTATGAGGATCAGATGAGATTTAACACAGTTACTGCTTTAGAGGAGTCACTGTGGTTCAGGTGCTTTCCTCGTTTTTATAGTTCTATAATAGAAATTCATACCTTTGTCATGATATCAAGAATTCATCTGCATTTAGGTTAACCTGTGCATGAACCAAACCCTTGTTAAACTATTCAGTAAACCACACTATGAAATAAAACTGTCAAAGGGATAGTGCTGATTAGAGCCTTTTTTCTTTATAGAAAAAGTTTTATAGAGTATTTTTCATCGATTTGGTGAGCACATTGAAAAGGATGAGCATTTAGTTTGGGTGATTTTGATATGAGTCACAAGACTTTACGATATCTTGGTATCCACACAGTAAGAAGTTCTTTGGCAGATTGATTAGAATTTTTCATTGCTTTAAATAAACCCTATTACTGAGTATCCTGAAGAGATATTGATAAAGCTTTTCTCTTAAATTTATGTAAATGATTGTTTATAGTTAACAGAGTATATTATAATCATTTGTTTATTCAGCTTTGTATCCTTAGTATACCTTGATTGATCTAAAACATAGACACTTAGTAAACATTTGAGTTACTCGATGGTTGCAGAATAGTGTTAACAGAACTTATATGGAGTCAGTGAACTTGAGGCTATCTAGGCATTTGGCCTTGGACAGATTACTTAACTGCTTATTTTTCTCCTCATCTAAAAAATAGCAAATATTTAAAATAGCAAGTATTTATAGAACTTTTTCTCAGGAGTTACATGTGATGTTGTTATGTGTGGCACTTAGGGGCACAGTGTTTGGCACATGGAAAATGCTCGATAAATAACATTAATGTCCAGTAAATCATTAATCTTACCCTTATGTTTAGGTTTTATTATTCAGATTTTCAGAAAGTATCCATTTATGCTCTTTTGCTTGCAGGTGACAAAGTTTAAACTGAGTTCAGTTAACTTTAGCAAAAAGAATTTACTTGATTGCTTTACTAGGAAGTTCTGGTTAATCTGTCTTCAAATAAAACTAGATTTAGGCTTTTTAGAATATTAGATATTTCTCATTTGCCTCTTTCCTTTATTGTCAGACAAGGTAGGATGTCTCCTGGGAGCTCATGACTGACTTTTCACGATCCTAGTCAGGAACCAGGGAAAATGAGAACTTCCCCATCCCGCTTTGCTCCAGTGAAAGTCCTGGAGAGAGCTTCTATTGACTCAGGTTGAATCTTACCCAACCAGAAGTAATTACTGTGACCCAAGAGTTGAGTGAATACTCTGGCTCATTTATCTCTTCTTTGGGCTCCAGGTTGCAGTGTCAGCCCTGCTCAGACTGTATGAAAAGGGTTTAATTCACAAAAAAGTTTGCTAGGCATATGAAAACCATGATTGTTTCTCCCATGTACTAAAAACTGAGTAAATGCTGTATCTTTGAGATAATTCTAAATAGTTTCAGATGCTTGGTAAACATCTTAAAATGCACAGGACCTCTTTCCCCCAAATTAAGAGTTCTCTGGCCAAAGGTGTCACTAATGCTAAAACTGAGAACCCAAACTAGGTAAGTTGAGAATTAGATGGGCTACTTAGGGAAGAAAGTCAAAGAAATAAGGTATTCCCAAGTTTTCATGCTTGCATGATGTAAGTTTTAGAGTAAACTTGCTCAGCACTAGCAGAGGACTGTGTGAATTGTTGTTTCTAATGAACATTAGACAAATTATTGATTCTTAAGTCACTTACTGAAAAATGAACACATATATTACCCTTAGTTAATAATAATAATACTGTTGAAACAGGCAGTTCATTAATCTACATGTAGGAAAAGCTCAGCTAGACAACTTAAAATTCATGTCATTAATCACAGTGTGACCTTTTTAAGATGTGGAAATTTCTTTGGTAAACCACATTATTACATCTTGCTAATTATGTTTTAGCATTTCATCCTCAAAATATATTGATCAGGTAGAATTTTTACTTGAGCATTAAAACGTGATGACACAGAAACCAGAGGTTAATAAATTCATTTATTTATTCACATTTATTTGTAGTCACTAGGAATTTCCAAATTGTCAAAGTTTACGATTTTGTGGTAGTAGTTTCACAGTTTTCTGCATTAGTCTTTTCCCTTCTCACCCCTAACACACACATAATGAACTTTGTTAAATTATTTTGAATTCATTTTGCCTATCTGACACACTTAAAAATGCCATAAAAAGCACTTCCCCAATTAACCTGTGTTAATACATTATATAAGCTCTTGCCTTCTGAACTCTTTCACTTATTTATAACCACTTGTAAATTATTTTTCAGTAATAGAAGGTAGATATACTTATGATTGCTTTTTAAAAGTTCTAGTATTTAAATTTGGTAATTCATTAGAATGAAGTAGGTTCAGAAGATTCTGTTACATTTCAGTGATTGGAATCTTTCAAAATCCAATGTGTTCATGAAGTTACACTAATTATTTATAATGGAGTGTTTTTTTCTTTCTATTGCTGTTATATTTATAGAGGTTAATGTCATATTTATAGAGATCACTCCTCCATATTCTCTTGTGTTTTATCATAGAAGTCGCATTTCTCTTGGCATTTAGTCATTCTTAAATAGACATTTAATAAATATCAGTTGTGTTTCCTGTTCTATTTAGAGCATGGTCAAAAATCATATTTTATTTAGAATATACTTAACTGCCAAATAATCCATCTACTTCTGAAAACAATTAAGGCAGTGTGGTTTATTCTCTGAGAATTCTAGCTATTCTCAACTCTGTCGTTTAAAAAAAAAAACATTCTTTTAACAATTTTACATTTTTATTTTTGGCTGTGGTGGGTCTTTGTAGCTACATGGGCTTTTCTGTACTTGTGGCAGGTGGGGGCTACTCTTCATTGGGGTGCATGGCCTTCTCATTGCGGTGGCTTCTCTTGTGGAGCACGGGGACTCTAGGGCACATGGGCTTCAGTAGTTGTGGTTCCTGGGCTCTAGAACACAGGCTCAGTAGTTGTGGCATACAGACTTAGTTGCTCTGTGGCATATGGAATCTTCCTGGACCAGGAATCATTGTTGTTTTTAATATATAGTAATTGTGTACATTAAGTATCATATTCTCAGGGTTATCCTGTCTGACTGAGGTGCATGCATGTTCAGTTGCAGTCATGCCTGACTCTTTGTGATCTCATGGACTATAGTCTGCCAGGCTTGTCCATGGAATACTCCAGGCAAAAATACTGAAATGGGTAGCCATTACTTTCTTCAGGGGATCTTTCTGACCCAGGGATCGAACGTAGGTCTTCTGTATTTCAGGTAGTTTCTTTACCATCTGAGCATGTCTGTGTTCTCAGTTTAAATAAGGATGTGTTTGCAACCTGTGACTTGGGACTTCCAGATTAACTCCAGAAGTATCTCTCAGGTAGTGTGTGCTTGTTTCATAGGCCAAACATGGGAGTATCTGGAAGAACACTGGGAACTCAGGGACCCACCCTCCATTATCTTTTTCCTGAATCAGGGTTTCATTGTAAGGCACTGTCCATCTCCTACTCTCGAACCAAGAATATATGGACTGTAGTATGGAAACAGGCTGAGTAGAGCCCAGAAATCAATAGCAGTATATCCAAATTCCCTTTATCATGGGAGTTTATTGTATTTACAGTTTAGAGAGTTTCAGTAGGATTATACCAGTGGGTTAGAAAAGAAATGCAGTTTACCAAGGAAAATTTTCTAGAGATTGTCTTTTAATCTGTACTCTTTAGGGAAACAAGGGTGTAATATTTTGAAATGTTTGTGTGTAATGACAGGGGAGTGGGTAGGGATAAGGTAATTTATAAGAAAACACTTAACACAGTACCTGGTATGTGTCAAACAAGGAAGTTTGACACTGTCAGCTATCCTTTGACTCTTAAATTCAAAGTCTTTTCTCTAGCTGGCTCCTTTCTATGGGCATCTAAGTGGTTATGTCTCCTATCTTGGGCTTCCCCAGAGATTGAGTGGTTAAGAATCCGCCTGCAGTGCAGGAGCTGCAGAAAGACAGGGTCTTGATCCCTGGGTTGGGAAGATCCCCTGAAAGAGGGCATGGCAACCCACTCCAGTATTCTTGCTGGGAGAATCCATGGACAAGGAGCCTGGCAGGCCACAGTCCATAGGATCACAAAGAGACACAATTGAAGTGACTTAGCATGCACTGACATCTCCTATCTTTAAACACCAACAAACAAAACCAAAAAGTTCTTTAGCTATGCTTCTTCTCTAGCTACTTACTCTGTCTTCCTCCCTCATAGTGAGAGTTTTTCAAAAGACGTTTCTGCTTCTTCACCTTCTGTTTCCTCCTCAGTCCTCTCCAGTATGGCTTTGGCTTCCATTTCTGCACAGAAACCATTTTTTAAAGATTCACCTCTTCATTAGTAAATCCAGCGCACTTTTAAAATCTTCATCCTGGGGAGAACAAGATGGCGGAGGAGTAGGTGGACGTGGAGTATGTCTCTCTCCATGGATACATTCAGGAATACACCTTCAGACATAGAAGTGCATGTAGAACTCAGGACAGGAGTACCTGACCAGAGGAAAAGAATGTATAGAACCACCAAAAACTTGGTAGGATGAAGCAACTAGGGGGAGAAATGGGAGTATTAGTAGTACTGGACCTGCCTTCAGCGGGTGGAGGAACTGAAGCAGAGGTCTGATCCCCACATTGGAGCAATTCTCTGAGTCAGGGGAGAAACATTTAAGGCTGAGAGTGAAACAGCTGATCTGTGGCAGCCTAAATGGAATGAGAGTCAGACAGTCCTTGCTGTAGCCATACATATCCCAGACAGGGATGCAGATCTCCTGGAAGATGCAGCAGCTGGGAGCTGGAGTTTAGGGATTGTGGAACAATCCCAGGGCAAGGTCTGCTGTTGACTGTGGAGAGACAGATCTAGGGGATGTGAGGAAGGAGATTGTGGTGGGAAATGCCTGTGGAGGAAAGCCGGGCAGCCATGGAAGCAAGGCAGTACTGCTGAGACGTAGGGGATGGAGCCGTCATCATAGCGTCTCTCTCCCCACACTACCAGCATTGGCAGCTGAACAGTAGAGAGGCTGACCCATCAAACACCTGACGCACTGAACTGTAGAGTAGGACCCCAGCCAGGGGACCCCTCTAATGCCTGGCACTCTGAACAGTAGAGAAGGACCCCAGGCAAGAGAGCCCTCTAAGTGCCTGAATGGGCAGAGCTACGGAGAAAGACTAGCTAAAGAGGCCTTCTGATCGCCAGCTGCAAGAGGCTCAAAAAAAGACTCTGATAAAGCCATAAATAACGCTTGTAGCGGAAGCAGTCAGTGTCCCTGCACAACTTGGTGCCACCAGGGTTCCCTTTGGCTTGCGTCACCTTCAAGCTCAACTCTCATGGGGCAGAGCTGCCACAGGCAAAAAATTCTTGTGTCTATACGTGCAGGGTCACTTCAGTAGTGTCTGACTCTTTGCGACCCTGTAGACTGTGGCCTGCCAGGCTTCTCTGTAAGGGAAGGGGGTTCTCCAGGCAAGAATGCTGGAGTGTATTGGCCAATACTGGTTGCCATACCCTTCTAGAGCACTATATTTCCTGCTGCCCTAGCTGCCATCTCCCCTTAGTATCTGGTGCTGCCAGAACCCTTGTCACCCAAGCAGCTGCACCACCTCCACACCTGGCCCTCACAGGGGCAAACCCAAGTCCTCCAGGGAAGCCCCAGGAGCAAACCTCAGTGGACGACCCACATCCAGAGGTGGAAATAAAACCACAATTGAAACCCAGGGGCAGTGTGACTAAGAAACAAGACCCAAAACTTTCCCACCGGCTGTACAAGCTGCAGATTAAATCCGCACAATCAACTGGCCATACTCTGTGTGTATGGAATATATAAAAGGTCATTGAGAACTGCCACAAAAGAAAACACAAAGTCCTGTTAGCTGTGGACATTGGAGGCAAGAACACACAGGAGTAGGACCAGATAAGAGTCTGAGCTGCCCCCATAGCAGGTCAGAGATCAGCAGTGTCGGAGGGCATCCTAGGGAGGTGAGTGGACAGTGACTCCCAGTGAGGGAAAGGACTCTGACAGCAGTGATTCAAGAAAAACATTTGTTACTCTTATGTTTTGACTTGTTCTGTAGATTCTTTTGGATTTTTTTTTCTTCCTTTCCCCCCACCTCCGTTGCAGTTGTTGATTTTATTGGCACTATGAAATCTAATTAAGCTTTTGAGCTTTTTTTTTTCCCCTTCAGTCATATTTTTTCCTCAGTCACATTAAAAAAAAAAAACATTTTTTATTGTTGTTACAAACCTCTGGCTCTAAACTGGGTTTCTGCAATTCTGTGGAGTTCCCCCCCCGCCTTTTTTTTTTTAATTTTTAATTTTGTATACATAGTTTTTTCCACATTTATTCCTTTGTTTGCTTTTCCTACTGTTCTTTTCCCCTTGCAGTTAATCTTTATATAAATCTTCTTTATCTACCTCTTTGTAAACTTGCATATCTATTCTTTCTTTTTTTTGTCTCTTTTCCACTCAACATATTTGTTAGTTTTATTTTCATTGCTTTATTCCCCACTTAGCATCTGCTTCAGTTTTGTTTTCCGGTTTGTGCTTTAGTTAGTTTTGTTCTTAACTGGTAAATACAATTTTTTATTTTCTTTGTTCACCAGGTCAGTCTACTGTACTTTATTTTTGTTGGACTGTTTTGACTTTGCTCATGGATGTGTATGTATATGTATGTTCCATTATTTTAATTATTATTTGCTTGATTTTTAATGCGATGACAAACCACTTGTGAAATCTTCATTCCTGACCAGAGATCAAGGCCTGAGCCTTTGGAGTGGGAGCACTGACTATTAAGACCCTAGACTACCAGAGAACTAACCCTAGGGATATCACATAGTGAGAACTCACACAAAAGAAACCACTTGAATACAAGACCTGGCATCACCCAACCACCAGTAGCAACTTGTGCAGGACGCCTCATCTAAACCACAGACAAAACAAAAATATAAACCTAGTCATCAGAAGACTGGATTACCACCTCGCTCAGCCTTGGCCATCAGAGGAAAAACAAACAAAACCTCAGTACTAATCTCACTCTGTTAAGCTTACACTGGACCAACCTTAGGAGGGCAGAAACCAAAAGAAAGAAAGAATTCACCTTGAAGTCACCTTGGAAAAGGAGACCTCAAACAATAATTTGAAAAAAAAAAATGCAGAGAAATACTGCACAATGAAGGAACAAACTAGAAACACAGAAGTGAAAATAAATGAAGAGGAAATAGGCAAACTACCTGAGAACTCAGAATAATCATAGTAAAGATAATCAAAAACCTTGAAAACAAAATGGAGCAAATGCAAGACTCAATTAACAAAGACCTAGTAGAATTAAAGGATAAACATACAGAGACAACACAATTACTGAAATTAATAAATCTCAGTAATGTTCTAGGAGGAATCAATAGCAGAATATCTGAAGCAGAAGAACAAATCAATGAGCTGGAAAAAAAAGTGGTGGAAATAACTTCTGAAGAGCAGAATAAAGTAAAAAGAATGAAACGAACTAAGGATCATCTCCTCTGGGACAATATCAAAGGCACCAACATTCCAATTATAGGGGTTCCAGAAGAAGAGGAAAAGGGTGTGAGAAACTCTGCAGGCCAGAAGGGAATGGCAGGATATATTTAACGTACTGAAAAGGGAAAATCTACAACCAAGATTACTGTACCCAGCAAGGATCTCATTCAAAATTAATGGAGAAATAAAAAAGTTTTTCAGACCACCAAAAGTTAAGAGAATTCAGTACCACCAGACAAGCTTTAACAACAAATGTTAAAAGGACTTACATAATCAAGACATACAAGAGAAGAAAAAAGATCTACAAAATCAACCCCAAGCAGTTAAGAAAATGGCAATAGCAACATATATATCAAAAATTAACTTAAATGTAAATGGATTAAATGTTCCAACCCAAAGACAGACTGGATGAATGGATACAAAACAAGACCCATATGTATGCTGTCTACAAGAAACCCACTTCAGACCTCAAGACACATAGAGTGAAAGTGAGAGGATGGAAAAATATATTCCATGCAAATGAGAAGCAAAGCTGAAGTAGCGATCCTATCAGACAAAATAGACCTTAAAGAAGATTACAAGAGATAAGGAAGGTCCCTATATAATGGTCAAGGGATCAATACAAGAGGAAGACATAACAATTGAAATACCTATACACACAACATAGGAGCATCTCAATATATGAGACAAACACAGACATAAAAGGAAAAGTTGACAGTTAACACAGTAATAATAGGAGACTTTTAACAGTCCAGTCACACCAATGGACAGATCATCAAAACAGAAAGTTAATAAGGAAACACAAGTCTTAAATAATACATTAGATGAGATGGATCTCATTGATATCTTCAGGACATTCCATCCAAATGCAGAAGAATACACTTTCTTCTCAAGTGCACATGGAACATTCCCCAGGATAGTCCACATCTCTGGTCACAAATCAAACCTCAGTAAATTTAAGAAAGTTGAAATTGTATCAAGCATCTTCTCCAATCACAGCACTATGAGACTAGATAGCAATTGCAGGAAAAAATCTGTAAGAAACACAAACACATGGAGGTTAAGCAACACATTTCTAAATAACCAACAGGTTACTAAAGAAATCAAAAGTGAAATCAAATTATTTCTAGAAACAAATGACAATGAAAACAAGACAGCTTACAACCTCTGGGATGCAGCAGCAGCAGTTCTAAGAGGGAAGTTTATAACAATACAGTCCTACCTCAAGAAAAAGAAAAACTTGAATAGATAACCTAACTTTACACTTGAAACAATTGAAAAAAAAAAAACAACAAAAAAATTAGTAGAAGGAAAGAAATAATAAAGATCTGTGCAGAAATAAAGAGAAATGAAAGAAGCAATTAGTAAAGATTAATAAAACTAAAAGCTGGTTCTTTGAGAAGATAAAATTGACAAGCCTTTAGCCAGACTCATTAAGAAAAGAAAGAGGAGAATCAAATCAACAAAATTAGAAATGAAAAAGGAGAGGTTACAGCAGACAACACAGAAATACAAAGGATTATAAGAGACTATTACAAACAACTCTATGGAAATAGATAACCAGGAAGAAATGGACAGATTCTTAGAAAAGTTCAATCTCCCAAGACTAAATCAGGAAGAAATAGAAATTAATGAACAACCAAGTTATAAGCACTGAAACTGAATCGTGATCAAAAATCTCCCAAAAAATCAAAAGCCCAGAACCAGTTGGCTTCACAGGAGAATGTATCAAACATTTAGAGAAGAGCTAATCCCTCTCCTCCTAATACGGTTTCAAAAATTGTAGAGTAAGGAACACTTCCAAACTCATTCTAAGAGGTCCCTATCACCCTGATAAAACCAGACAGTTTAGATCAGTTCAGTCGCTCAGTCGTGTCCAACTCTTTGCGACCCTATGAATCGCAGCACGCCAGGCCTCCCTGTCCATCACCAACTCCCAAAAAGAAAACTTCAGGCCAGTATCACTGACGAACATAGATGCAAAAATCCTCAACAAAATTTTAGCAAACAGAATTCAGGAACACATGAAAAAGCTCATACACCATGATCAAGTTGGGTTTTTCCAGGAATGCGAGGATTCTTCAGTATACACAAATGAATCTGTGTGATACACCATATTAACAAATTGAAAGATAAAAACCATATGATCACCTCAACAGATACAGAAAAAGCCTTTAACAAAATTCAGCACCCATTTATGATTGAAACTCTTCCAAAAATAGGCATAGAAGGAACCTACCTCAACATAGTAAAGGCCATATATGATAAGCCTACAGCAAACATTATTCTCAATGGTGAAAAACTTTAAAGCATTCAGCCTATGATTAGGAACAAGACAAAGGTGTCCACTTTCACCACTATTATTCAGCATACTTCTGGAAGTCTTAGCTACAGCAATCAGAGAAGAAAAAGAAATAAAAGGAATCCAGATCAGAAAAGCAGAAGTAAAGCTGTCACTGTTTGCAGATGACATGATACTGTCTGTAGAAAGCCCTAAAGATAGTATCAAAAAATTACTAGAGTTAATCAGTGAATTTAGCAAAGTTGCAAGATACAGAATCAATACACAGATATCACTTGCATTTCTATATACTAACCATGAAAAATCAGATAGAGAAATTAAGGAATCAATCACATTCACCATTACAACAAAAAATTAAATATCTAGGAATGACCTAAGGAGACGAAGAAATGTACACAGAAAATTATAGGACACTAATGAGAGAAAGATGACATAAACTGATGTCCATGTTCCTGTGTGTAGGAGGAATCAATATTGTGAAAATGACCATACTACCAATGCAGGCTGTAGATTCAGTGTGATCCCTATCAAATTACCAACGGCATTTTTCACTGAACTAGAGCAAAAAGTTTTTGCAATTCATGTGGAAACACAAAAGGTCCTGAATAGCCAAAGCAGTCTTGAGAAAGAAAAATGGAGCTGGAGGAATCAACCATCCTGACTTCAGATTATACCACAAAGCTACAGTCATCAAGACAGTATGGTACTGGCACAAAAACAAATAATAGACCAATGGAACAAGATAGAAAGCCCAGAAATAAACCCATGTACCTATAGGAACCTTATTTTTGACAGAGGAGGTAAAAATACACAATGGAGCAAAGACAACCTCTTCAATAAATGGTACTTAGAAGAGTGGACAGTTTTGTGTAAAAGAATGAAATTAAAGCACCTCCTAACACCATACACATCAGTTCAGTCACTCAGTCGTGTCTGACTCTTCGCTGCCCCATGAATCGCAGCACGCCCGGCCTCCCTGTCCATCATCAGCTCCTGGAGTTTACTCAAACTCATGTCCATCGAGGCGGTGATGCCATCCAGCCATCTCATCTTCTGTCGTCCCCTTCTCTTCCTGCCTCCAATCCATCCCAGCATCAGAGTCTTTTCCAGTGAGTCAACTCTTTGCATGAGGTGGCCAAAGTATTGGAGTTTCAGCTTTAGCATCATTCCTTCCAGAGAACACCCATGGCTGATCTCCTTTAGAATGGACTGGTTGGATCTCCTTACAGTCCAAGGGACTCTCAAGAGTCTTCTCCAACACCACAGTTCAAAAGCATCAATTCTTCAGCACTCAGCTTTCTTCACAGTCCAACTCTCACATCCATACATGACCACTGGAAAAACCATAGCCTTGACTAGACAGACCTTTGTTGGCAAAGTAATGTCTCTGCTTTTGAATATGCTATCTAGTTGGTCATAACTTTTCCTCCAAGGAGTAAGCGTCTTTTAATTTCATGGCTGCAGTCACTATCTGCAGTGATTTTGAAGCCAAAAAAAGTCTGACACTGTTTCCCCATCTATTTGCCATGAACTGATGGGACTAGATGCCATGATCTTAGTTTTCTGAATGTTGAGCTTTAAGCCAACTTTTTCACTCTCCACTTTCACTTTGATCAAGAGGCTTTTTAGTTCCTCTTCACTTTCTGCCATAAGGGTGGTGTCATCTGCATATCTGAGGTTCTTGATATTTCTCCTGGCAATCTTGATTCCAGCTTGTGCTTCTTCCAGCCCAGAACCTTTGTTGGCAAAGTAATGTCTCTGCTTTTGAATATGCTATCTAGTTGGTCATAACTTTTCCTCCAAGGAGTAAGCGTCTTTTAATTTCATGGCTGCAGTCACTATCTGCAGTGATTTTGAAGCCAAAAAAAGTCTGACACTGTTTCCCCATCTATTTGCCATGAACTGATGGGACTAGATGCCATGATCTTAGTTTTCTGAATGTTGAGCTTTAAGCCAACTTTTTCACTCTCCACTTTCACTTTGATCAAGAGGCTTTTTAGTTCCTCTTCACTTTCTGCCATAAGGGTGGTGTCATCTGCATATTGAGGTTCTTGATATTTCTCCTGGCAATCTTGATTCCAGCTTGTGCTTCTTCCAGCCCAGTGTTTCTCATGAGGTACTCTGCATATAAGTTAAATAAGCAGGGTGACAGTATACAGCCTTGACGTACTCCTTTTCCTATTTGGAACCAGTGTGTTGTTCCATGTCCAGTTCTAACTGTTGCTTCCTGACCTGCATATAGGTTTCTCAAGAGGCAGTTCAGGTGGTCTGGTATTCCATACACATAGATAAACTCAAAATGGATTAAAGACCTACATGTAAGACTAGAAACTGTAAAACTCTTAAGAGTAAAACATAGGCAGAACACTCGATGACATAAATCAAAGCAAGATCCTCTCTGACCCACCTCCTTGATTAACTGAAATAAAAACAAAAGTAAACAAGTTGGACCTGATTAAATGTAAAGCTTTTGCACAGCAAAAGAAACTAAGCAAGGTGAAAAGACAACCCTCAGAGTGGGAGAAAATAATAGCAAATGAAACAACTGAAAAAGGATTAATTTCCAAAATATACAAGCAGCTCATACAACTCAATGCCAGAAAAACAGACAACCCAATCGAAAAGTGGGGAAAAGACCTAAACAGACACTTCTCCAAAGAAGACATACAGATGGCTAACAAACACATGAAAAGATGCTCAGTATCACTCATTCAGTTCAGTTGCTCAGTCGTGTCCGACTCTTTGTGACCCCATGAATCGCAGCACGCCAGGCCTCCCTGTCCATCACCGGCTCCCAGAGTTCACTCAGACTCACGTCCATCGAGTCCGTGATGCCATCCAGCCATCTCATCCTTAGTCGTCCCCTTCTCCTCCTGTCCCCAATCCCTCCCAGCATCAGGGTCTTTTCCAATGAGTCAACTCTTCTCATGAGGTGGCCAAAGTACTGGAGTTTCAGCTTTAGCATCATTCCTTCCAAAGAAATCCCAGGGTTGATCTCCTTCAGAATGAACTGGTTGAATCTCCTTGCAGTCCAAGGGACTCTCAAGAGTCTTAGAAATGCAAATAAAACTACAGTGAGATACCACCTCACACCGGTCCGTCTTTGAAAAGTCCACAAACAATAAATGCTGAAGAGGGTTTGGAGAAAAGGGAATGCTCTTGCACTGTTGGTGAGAATGTAAATTGATACAGCAACTATGGAAGACAGTATGGTGATTCCTTTAAACACTAGGTATAAAACCACCATATGGCCCAGCAGTCCCACTCCTAGGCATATACCCTGAACAAACCAAAGTTGAAAAAGACACACGTATCCCACTGTTGATTGTAGCACTGTTTACAATAGCTAGAAAATGGAAGCAACCAACATGTCCATTGAGAGAAGAATGGATAAAGAAATAGTGGTACATATACAGGATGAAATATTACTCAGCCCTAAAAAGAAATGCATTTGAGTCAGTTCTAGGTGGATGAACCTAGAACTTATTATACAGAGTGAAGTGAGTTAGAAAGATAAATATATTCTAATGCCTGGAAGGCTGCAGTCCATGGGGTCACTGAGGGTCGGACATGACTGACTTCACTTTCACTTTTCACTTTCATGAATTGGAGAAGGAAATGGCAACCCACTCTAATGTTCTTCCCTGGAGAATCCCAGGGACGGGGGAGCCTAGTGGGCTGCCATCTTTGGGGTCACACAGAGTCGGACACAACTGAAGCAACTTAGCAGCAGCAGCAGTGATGCATATATACGGAGTGTAGAAAAATAGTACTGAGGAATTTATTTACAGAGTAGCAATGGAGAAACAGACATAGAGAATAGACTTATGGACATGGGGAGAGGGGAGGAGAGGGTGAGAGTAACTTGGAAACTTACATTACCATATGTAAAATAGATAGCCAATGGGAATTTGCTATATGGCTCAGGAAACTCAACCAGGGGCTCTGTATCAACGTAGAGAGGTGGGATGGGAGAGAGATGGGAAGGAGTTTCAAAAGGGAGGGGATATATGTGTACCTATGGCTGATTCATTTTGAGGTTTGAGGGAAAACAAATTCTGTAAAGCAGTTCAGTTCAGTCGCTCAGCGTGTCCGACTCTTTGTGACCCCATAAACCACAGCACGCTAGGCCTCCCTGTCCATCACCGACTCCCAGAGTCCACCGAAACCTGTGTCCATTGTGTTGGTGATGCCATCCAACTATCTCATCCTCTGTCGTCCCCTTCTCCTCCTGCGCTCAGTCTTTCCCAGCATCAGGGTCTTTCCAAATGAGTCAGCTCTCCACATCAGATGGCCAAAGTATTGGAGTTTCAACTGCAACATCAGTCCCTCCAGTGAACACCCAGAACTGATCTTTAGGATGGACTTGTTGATCTTCTTGTAGTTCAAGGGACTCTCAAGAGTCTTCTTCAACACCACAGTTCAAAAGCATCAGTTCTTCGGCACTCAGCTTTCTTTATAGTCTACTCTCACATCCATACATGACTACTGAAAAAACCATAGCCTTGACTAGACGGATCTTTGTTGCCAAAGTAAGTCTCTGCTTTTTAATATGCTGTCTAGGTTGCGCATAACTTTCCTTCCAAGGAGCAAGCATAAAGCTGTTATCCTTCAATGAAAGTTAAATTAATTTAAAAAATTCTTCATCCTGCTTATTTAACAGAATTTTAAGTCAGTTATTTTCTGAAGCATTTTTTCCCTTTGCTGCTGTGTTGCCATACTTTTGATATTTTGTCTGCCTTGTGACTGTTCTTTCTTAATTTTGTTTATGTTTTTGTCTTCCTGTTGTGTAGAATTCCACAAGGCTCTTGTCTTTGTTTCTTCTCCACTCCTCTCACTTTAAAGATTTTGATGAAATTTGGCCTTAAGTCTTTCTATAATGGAAATTCTGATGAAACTTAAATGCTTTTTTTAAAATAACTTTTGTTATTATGAAAATGATTTACACTTACAACAATACGTTTTCAAGCATCATGGAAAAGTACAAAGATGTAAGAAAAAATTGTCCCAAATCCCACCACCAGGAAATAACCAGTGTTGACATCTGGTGAGCATTGTTTTAGACATCCCTGTTTAGAAATCATAATTATAGTTTAACATTATTTAATGGTCAGAATTGCTTTAAATTGCTTTAAATCCCTAAAACCTTGTTTAATAGGGTTGTTTTCCCCATTTCACAGATGAGGCAGAAGGAAGGGAAGTAACTTGCCAGGGTCATACAGATATTATTGTTAAGTGTTGGTAGTGCTATTCAAGTGCTTCCCTGGTGGCTTAATAGTAAAGAATCCACCTGCAATGCGGGAGACCTGCGTTCAATCCCTGGGTTGGGAAGATCTGTAGAAGGACATGGCAACCCACTTCAGTATTCTTGCCTGGAGCATCCCCATGGACAGAGGAGCCTGGTGGGCTACAATCCATGGGGTCGCAAAGAGTCGGACACAACTGAATGACTAAGCACAGCACAGCACAGTGCTGTTCAGGCTTAGAGAGGTTGGAATTTGGTGAGTCAGACCAGATCTAAAAGGGGCATCAAGTGGTACCTGTCTGTCAGATTGCTTAAATTACTTATAAATATTGCCTCAGAATGAAGTCAAGTAGGTAGTGGGACCGTGCTTTCCTTCTTAGTTGTCAACATTTTGGCTCTAAGTATGTTATGTGTTAATATGTATTAACAAAAACTTGTCTCAATTTTTGGCGTTATTTTTAACATTATATTTTACTAATTTAGTATATGAAAATGATGATCAGCTCCTATGGGACCCTGAATACTTACCAGAAGACAAAGTGATTGTGTTTCTTAAAGACGCGTCTAGAAGAACAGGTGATGAGAAAGGTGTAGAAGCAATTCCTGAAGGATCTCACATAAAAGACAATGAACAGGTACATGATAAGAAATAAACAGATTTTTCCCAAAATACGTTAACCACATATATGTATAAGTGCTGTCACAGTATTTTTCTATCCCAGTGTTCCTATACAGATGGTCTCTGACTTAACGAAAGATCAGCCTAAAATTTTTTGACTCTATAATTGTATGAAAGCAATATGCATTCAGTAGAAATCATGCTTTGAATTTTGATGTTTGCCTGGGCTAAGGTTATATATCTCTTGTGACGCTGGGCAGTGGCAGAAGCCATACCTCCCAGTCAGTCATGCAGTCACAAGGGTGAACAACTGATACAACCATTCTGAATCCATACAACCATTCTTTTCGATTTCAGTACAGTATTCAGTAAATTACGTGATAGTCAACACTTTATTGTAATACAGGCTTTGTGTTGGATGATTTTGCCCAGTTGTAAGCTAAGTAAGTTTTCTGAGCACATTTAAGGTAGGCTAGGCGAAGCAATGATGTTCAGTAGGTGAGGTGTATAAAGTGCATTTTCAGCTTAACATATTTTTGACTTAGGATGGGTTTCTTGGGACCCCTTGTAAGTAGAGGAAGCTCTGTAATGTCATCAGCAGAGTCTGAGGTTATAATTTGCATAATATATGTAGTATTGACAACACTCGATTTTGGTATTTTAGCCTCAGTAGAAATTTTGATATTTTGCCTGTGTGTATTTTTTTATTAGGCTTTTTGAACTTCATTGCATATCCCGGAGAATCTGTGGATATCATTAAGCTGGAAATACTCATCTGGGATAATGTAATTCTTTACCTAGTAACAACAGTGCCTACCATGAACCTAATAACAGCATTATATACTTTACCTTTTTCACCAAAGCTTTTCTTTTCTGATTGTTTAAAATTATCTTTGAATAGGAACATTTTAAAAAAAGGACTTGTGATTATTATAAGATGATTTTCTTTTATTTCTAAACTCACTCCTAGAAAACCATGCCGCTGCCAGAGGTTTGCTTATCCAGTATTTTCTACATATTTAGAGGCAGTTAATTATCAGGAATGAATAACGTTTATTTTTCTTTAGTGGTTTTTATGTTGCACTCACTGGAATTATTTGTCCTCCAGAAAGGATGGAGACATTGGATTCTAGAAAAGCCTTTACTTAGTTAAGAAATTGTCACCTTGAATTGTTCATAGTCCAGGTTACATATTGAAGCCTTTTATTTTTCTAGGCATTGTATGAATTAGTTAAATGCAATTTTGATACAGAAGAAGCATTGAGAAGATTAAGATTTAATGTAAAAGCGCTAGAGGTAAGCATAAATGTTAACTTTTTGTTTTCGTGATATAGCAGAAGTTTAAACCTTAAGCTATTAAATTTTTTGAAATTTTAAAAGTTAAAAAAATTTTTATCCTAAATTTAATAATACTAATCTTTTTGAATTTAGTAAATATTTGTTGGATAATAGTTTGTTATAACTTGTTAAACAACTTGTATATAACAAGTATTACGCAAGGCATTATGGGGAATGGGGTTTATATTGTCCTTTCCTTTATGAGAAAATAAGACCATTTAAATAAAAAAACGTTATGCCTTTCAGTTTCAAGGCATTTATAAATATTTTCTTACTTGATCTTGGTAATGGTCCTGTGAACTGAGTAAAGTGACCGATGTTACCTTCACTTTAAAATTGATGAGAACTGAGGTCTCTTTGCTGAGGCAAGCATGATTCATAAATAATGAAGCCACAGCTAAAATTCTTTTGTTACTCTAAACTGGCTCCCACCCCCACTTCACTAAAAGTACTGTTTATATTCCATTGTGTAAGCAGTGAAAGACCATTCATTCAACAAAAATTGAAGGGCCTATTAAAACTGTGAGAATTTAACTATAAACAAGGCCCCTGACCTCTTGGTGCTTAGAGCCTAGGTAGGGAAACTGAAAAATAGTTCTGAGTTCTTCCAAGGAGAATTCAAGGGTGCTCTTCAAACGTATTAGAGTGGGACTTTACCTAGTTGAGGGAAAGAATGAGGCGGTAAAAAAAAGCTTCTAGAACAAAGTATTTTTACTGGGCTGTAAACAAATTAGCTAGGTGAAAGGGGGGATGAGATAAGAGGCCTGCAATAACCTCTAGACAAAGGGAAGAGCATGCACAAAGTCTAAAGAAAGAAAGAAAATAATGAGTTTAAGGAATTGAAATGGCCTAAATTGAGGTTGAAGAGTTAGGGACTAAATCATCCAAAATTTTATTAAATAAGGATGTTTTATTACTTTTATCTTTTGAAGCCATCAATAATAGAACTCAGGAGCAAAATACTTCCGTTGTT